>CM075811.1:27300735-27635319 GCA_037975025.1 Excoecaria agallocha | reverse complement strand
ATAAATAACAAAAAACAAAACAAAACTTATTCCGCAAAAAAATATAAAATTGTATATCCATGACAAAACCGTGGCTTTAATATCATGTTGGATTTTAATAGTTACATGCATCACATACATGAACGGAATTTTAAATTTTTTTAACCATTAGATCTGATCTTGCCATGAATACACAATATAACTATATAAGAATAAGAAAAATTACCTTTGATTTTGTTGAACAGTTGATTTTACTTCACACCGGGTTGTCGCAAACCACAGTGTCCAAAATCGAACACCTCCAATGAGTAATCCACACTGGAGAGGGGTAAATTGAACCAAAAAATTGGTGTTTAACTAGGGCTGGCCGAAATTCCCAAGAGCTAGCTTAGGAGTTGGCGCAAAAGGGAGAGAGAGATTAAGAGAAAAGACTTTCTTTTTGTTTTAATAACTTAACCCTTATTCTCATTTGTTGGCCTTTTATAGTTAGGTTAAAATTCCAACTTCTTAATGAGATTGGGCTCTTTAAAATTACTGGAGAATTATTAATTGGGCCTCTGGAATTAATTATAATAATTTGGGCTTAATTAATCCAATTTAAACCTTTTCATAAAAGTCTATGCACAAAACCCACAAACTAGACCCTTTGTGCAACTAATTGGATTTAAATACCCAAATGGATTCCAAATCCAACCAAATTAAATATGTGGGTTCCATAACACTTATGTAACATATATAAATTAATTTGGTCCATTAAATAGGCCATTAAGGCCTTCTGTTATGAGGTAGACGTGTGGCCCTTACAGAAGGGCTTCCGCCAACTGCTTCATTCCTCTGGCCCTTAATAATTGCTCCAATTGACTTATTAATTATTATACCAGTCCTATAACACTTATAGTAGTCCTACAACACTTATAAGATAATAATAATTAATCATGAAATATATTATTTCAATTAGGTTCAATTTTGCAGAACATTTCTCAAAAGTTCCGCAGATAATTTTATTTGATCATAATTAATTAAACTCTTTAATTAATTATTATCATACTCTCTTCTCTACCTTCATAATAATATCAAATATTATTATTCTTGTCATTTTATCATTTTAACCTTTTCTCTATATGTGTGTGACCTATTGGGTTCCCGTCCATGTTGGCAGTATAATAAGTAATTGTGAGTTCTATTCAAAACTCACATGATTTAAACTCCTTTAAATCATCTTATCAATCCCTATTGATACTTTTGATACATTATTATACAAGTCATGATTGGCCTCTAGCTAGGCATCATGACTACCCAAATGTCAGGAAAGTCATGTGGTTTGACTGTATCCTTTCATAGAAACAATTACCGTGCAATTACTCCTTTCACCACTCTTATCTCAATTAGATTCTGAGTATGGATTTCTGTCAACTCATATAAATCTAATTATGTATGTTCTATTAATTTAACCATTGATCCCAAAATGCCCTCCATGGATCTCTATCCATCTTGGCATATTACTCTGGCCAGAGATTCTCTAAACAAGGCAATCATAAAAACATGCGAGATAACTTCCCTTGTTAAATCTGGGATGGTGAATCCTTTGTCAATCACTCAACTATCTTCAAGTAGGTCATGATATACCCAATCGCCTAACTATGTTCACTCCCAGTTAGAAGTAATCAGTTATGGAGTCAAAGTGTACCACTTGCTACTTAAGATAACTTTGGTGATCTCAAGTCTAAGGATACTTGCACAACCGCTATGAAGAGATTCCTCACTGACATAGATTTAATATCCATGTGAGGATTCTCTTTGCAGGTCTCCAATGAACTTGTTCTTCTAACAAGCATCCACATGTTAGCTTTGATTATCTTCCATAATCACAGTTATGAGAACCACTGCTTGAACCATTCAAGAAGCATAACATATGCTAGTCCATCCGAATTAACAATGTCCTATCTTATTAATTCTATGACTAGGGATGTTTAGATATTAAGACATTTACATGCAATAGACATCTCACATCATGAACACCTTCATAATTGCCTTTGCACTGTATTTATAATATCTAGGACTTCATTTATTAATTTAAGATTTACAAACTCATGTATTTAAACATAGCATTAATAAATGAATGATGCCTTTTATTAAGAATATAAATTTTTATACATATGAAAAACATCCCTATTACATGGGCTCTAGGGCATACTTTCTAACAAAGGAGTGGGAAAGAGTTAGAGAAGATTGAACTTGGTAAGAATTCTTTCCAAAGGGTGGAACCGACAACGGAGGTAAGTGTTTCTAATTCTGAAAATAATGAAAAAGTGCCTCCTATGGTTGAGAAGGCTAAAGGTAAAGAAAAACTTGTTTCTACTATTCTAGATGAATCTCAATTACCTTTTCCTGTTCTAGCTAGAAAAGAAAAACAAAATGAACAATTGAGTAGATTTTTAGAAATGTTTAAAAAGCTATATATAAACTTACCATTTGCTGAAGCTTTATTACACATGCCTAAATATGCTATATTTGTGAAGGAATTATGCACTAATAAGAAAAAGCTAGAAGGCATAGGAATGGTTCAACTATTCGGTAATTGTAGTGCCATATTAACCAATAAAATTCCTGAAAAATTAGAAGATCCTGGTAGTTTTACATTGCCTTGTGAACTAGGAAGAAATTTTATTGGGCATGCTTTATGTGATTTGGGTGCTAGTATTAATTTGATGCCTTTTTCAATTTACAGGAAATTGAATCTAGGTGATTTGAAAGAAACCCAAATGACGCTTCAATTAGCGGATAGATCGGTGAAGAGGCCAAAAGGAATCATTGAGGACTTATTGGTGAAAGTCGGAAATTTTATCTTTCCGATTGATTTTGTGGTTATGGACATGAAAGAAGATAGGAAGGTGCCATTAATTGTGGGCAGGCCATTCTTGAACACAGCAAGAGCTCTAATTGATGTTCATGGACAAACGGTCACTTTGAGATTCAACGAGGAGAAAATGAGTTTCAATGTCAATAAAATTTTACAACACCCCTCGTATGATTTTGAAGAGTCTATTCATTTTATCGATGAAATTCAAGAATGTGTCAATACAAAACAAGAGGAAACCATTCTCAATGATGAGCTTCAAATTTGCTTAATTCATTCTAAGACAATGGAAGAGTTGGATACAAAGGAGAAAGAGTTGATACAAAATCTAGAACAAGAGCATAGTGAAGATAAGGAAATGGAGAATGAACCGTCCCCTCCTAAGGGAGATTCTAAACTTAAAATATTTTCATCTCATTTAAAATATGTCTTTTTAAGTGATAATGCTGATACGGTAATTATTTCATCTTTATTGACAGATTTGGAAGAAGAAATGCTCATTGAAATCCTCAAGAAGCACAAAGGAGCAATTAATTGGGCAATATCCGACTTGAAAAGGATTAGTCATTGCACACATTGTATACCCATGACGGATAATTTTAAGCCCTTAGTGCAACCTCAACGAAGGTTTAATGAACGTGATAAAATTCAACAATGGTTATATGACAATGTAGCATTTTATAAAAAAAAAGACCAAACGAAAGTTGAAATCAAAGCGGCTTAAACCATACCAACTCGGACAACAAGAGGTTGCTGAAGCAACCATGGTTCTTCAAGATAGTTAAAAGACGGTTTGGAAAGTCTAGTTGGAGACTTTAAAAACTCAGAACTTCAAATTTCTATCTTTTTTTTTTGTTTACAGTCAAATTTTTGTGTTTTTACATTTTGTATGTTTGTGTGTTTTGATTCATGAAAAAAGTGAGTAAATAAGTTTTTTAAATGAAGACATGTTTTTAATGGAAAAATTTCATGTTTTTAAAGCTTAAAATGGAAAAATTGCATTTAAGGAAGAGTTTTATGTGCATGTGTTTTCAAAAAGAAGCAACTAAAGACGAAACACGCATATGCACGTGACCACGTGGATTCCCAGAGAAGGACCACACGTGGCCACCCATGCACAAAAAACAAAGGCACACATGACCACGTGTGGGTCTTCCCTTGAACCTCACATGGCCATGCTCCATCCCACTGCCTATATACACACTTTCACGACTCTTTTCTTTCTTCTTCTTCATCTTATATTTGCTCTAACCCATGCCCACGCCCCACCAACACTAAGATTCACCCGTGACCATGGATTTTTCACGTACCACCGATCACCACCATCTTCGACCACCATTTTCTCTCTTTTTGTCATTTTTTCTCTCTCTCCTACCTATCATCTCTTTTCCACATTTTCTCCATTAAACTAGGGTTTTACATAACTCACACACACAATTTCAATTTGGTGCTATGTTTTGGTTCGGTTCTCACCTTTAAGTAAGTATCTACTCTCCTTGCTTCTTATTTATCATTTCCATATCATCCATTGCTTTGTTTTGTGCCATTATTGCTTATAAATGTTTAAGTTGTGAGGTTACTTTGCACTTAATATTTTGTTTTCATGTTAATTCCTTTGCTCTCTTTGGATGATTATTCTTCCACCTCCACCAGCATAGTTTTCATTTGCTGCGGACAGCAAACTTTTGAGGAGGGGGTAGCCTCCTTTCATGGAGTTTGTCTTAAATCTTTCTTTTCTTTTTCATGAATCAAACTTTGGTATTTGGTGTTTTGTGTTTTGTTTTCTTTTATTTTGTTTTGTTTATGCTTTTTTTGTTTTCTTAAGTTTGTAAAACGTATTGAAGACTTATGTAGTTCACTTTTCATTTAGTTTGCATGAGAGCTTAGTTTGCCCTAGTTAACTTTAAATCTTTGAACAAATTGAGCTTGGATATAGAATATGCATGTTTTTTAGCCTTTGCTTAGCAAGAGAACATCTATGTTAATTAATAAATCTTTAGATGGGTTAATCTTCAGCTTGATAAATATTTGTTAGTTTTCAAATTCTTGAAAGCACTTAGACCAATTTTTGACTTAAAGAAAAATCAATACAATGAAGTAGTGAAGTAAGGAAATTTAGAGCACTAGAACCTTCTTCATCACCCTTCAAAGCATATGAATAACTCAAATAACTTAGAAAATGATCCAGGCAACAATTTTCTTGATAAACTTTCTTAAAGACTTATGTCCTACCTTGATGAAATTATCCTTTGTTAAGCCATTTTGAGCCTATAGGGTATGCTTAATGCGTACCATTAATATTTTCTTGTTACACCTAATATTTTAACCATATAACCTAAAAAGCTCTTATCTCACCCTATGCAATTGGCCACTTTAGGATTAAATGGATGTATGAAAAGAATAAAGTTTTATTGAGTTTAGCAAGAAAATCTTATGAAAAGTCATTGATAAAGTTAAAGTGAGAAATTTACCTTGTATTACCTTGAGGTTAGCTTGTGAATGCTAGTTTCTAAAAAAAACGTTTGAAGTTTGAGAAAAGGAAAAAGAAATAAAAAGAGAGCTAGCAAATATGAAAAAATATAAGTGTGGGGTAGTATAAGGAAAAATGAAAAAAAAATAATGACTTCTTGGTAAAAGGGCATAAAGAAAGTTTGGAATCAAGGCAAGGATGAGCAAAATATATATTGACTAAGTTATGGGGTTTAGTGATCTATTTTGTCTTAGAGTGCCTATTTCTTTTAATTATCTTTTATCCATTCTTTGGTAACCATTCCCTTAGCCCTATTACAACCCTTAAAAGACGTATGTGATTTTAAGCTTATTTTGAGTTGTTTAGCGGAGATGACCTTCGGGTTCCGGTGCTAAAGGAGAGGCCTATTGTGTTTCTAAAGTTTCAAGCACGAAACCAATTGTATGCTTATGCATTCATATATTCTATACTTCATTACCTAGTTGTTTTGATTTTCAAAATTGCTTAAAATGATTTGGTCTTGCACACACTCAAGGAAACTATCTTATATTCTCTTGTTCGAAGTTGATCTATTTAGAGGTTATATTAAGTGCTTTTGTTAAAATGCTAAGTTTGGTTTTGAAATTGCATATCTTTGTTCAAGTTTGATGGTTTTGAAGGTGGGATTGTTCTAATTTGCTTGAGGGCAAGCAAAGTTTAAGTGTGGGATATTTGATAAATGTGAATTATATATAGTTTTTGATATGTTTTTAGTTGTGTTATTTAGTTGTTTTGGTTTTATTTAGGTTAAATTAGAGTTAATTTGTTAATATTTATGTTTTTAAGGTTAATTCTGTATTTTGTTTGGTTTTCAGGTTAAAAATAATATAAAAGGGTTTAAATTGAAAAAAGGGGCAAAGATTAGGGCCACAAGTGCGAATATTGGAAGTTGATGCAAGAAAATTGGCATCAAGTCCAGAGCCTTCACACGTGACCACATGAAAATATTAAAGCATTATACCCGTGGCCACGTGAAGGAATGAAGGATGAAGAGCCGTGGCCATGTGAACATCAACTGAAGAAGAGCAAAGGACGGACGTGACCACGTGGATTCCAAGAGAAGGACCACACGTGGCCACGTGTGAAGGAATGCTTAGGGAACTCGTGGTCACGTGTAGAAATACACAATGAAGGGCGTGGCCATGTGATGCAATTTCCTCTTTACGAAGTTTTTCCTCGAGTTTCCTGTTTGGGCAGAGCTTCCTGTTTTGAGCAGCAAAATAACTTCTTATTTAATTCTAAGAGTTTGAGAAGGAATTTATGAATTCTTTGGCCTATAAATAGCAAGCTAAAACACAGAAGGAAGGAGGATCCTGAGAATTAAGCTTTAATTTCTTTAAGTTGCTTTTACGTTCTTTGTTTTTATTGCTTTCTTCAACACTTTGTTTTAATTTTAAGAATATATTATGAGTAGTTTTCTTTAACTTTTGCTAAAGGATACTTGAATCCTTAACTTGTATTGTTATGACTTAAGTTGTTCTTCAATTCAATGCAAGTTGATTATTTTTTGGTTCTTAAACATATTCTTGTCTTTACTCAAATTTAAGTTGATTGTTAACTTGATTAAGCATTGGTTAATTAATTGGTTTAAGTTGATTAATGACTTGCATGCTCTTAGGTTAATTTATTTGGATTAATGCATGCTTATAATCTGAATAAGATATAATTGTGTGTTGATTTGAGTAAGTTAAGATTTAGAAAAGTGTAACCAAGAATAGGTGAAAGTTAAATCTCTTGAGAAAGGCTTTAATAGACATCTAGGAGAGTTAATTCAATTCTTTATGCTAAGTGTTAAGTTTATCTGAATAAGAAAATTTTGATGCTTGGAATGATAATCTTAAATAAAGTTATCTGGGTTTATTAAACTGAATTCTCCATAATCACTTGTATGTTTTCTTTTAATTAAGTCATAGCAATATTGGTTAAGGTGGATAGTCCTTTAGTAAAAGTTGCTTTTAACATTGATTTTTACTTCATTTCAATTGTTTTCTTTTGGTTTTAAATTATTACTTTAGTTTTAATTTTTCAAATCATCACAACTTTGGGATTTCTTTTCTCTCTTTTACACACAAAATTGGTTTTGAAATTGAAATAGCACATACAAGCACAAGTTTCCCTTGGGTTCGATATTTTGGGTCATAATTTTATTTCCCTATATTACTAGCCAATCTAGTACACTTGCTAGACACCGATCAATCTTCATCAAACAAGACACACATGGGCACTCCTCAAAATATCCTTTCCTTGCACGTGGCCATAGCTTGTTTTTCACTTATGGTCACGTGGCCATGGTTCTTCTTGGTGTAATCTTCACATGGCCACGGGTTCTTCTCTGCATATATTTCACGTGGTCACGTGAAAATCTTCTGAACTTCACGCTTATTTTTTCGCATCAATTTCTCACTTTTACGGATTTGACCCAAAACTCTTGCCTTTTTTCAATTAAGACCTTTTTTAGCAAATTAAGCCTAAAAAACACCTAAAACTTTGGATTAATTTCAAAAACATACAACTTAACAATTTAACTCTAATTTAACCAAAATTAAACTAAATTAACTAAATAACAATACTTAAAACATGTTAAAAACTATACATAATTCACACTTATCAAAGCCTATGTTTCATATGTATAGGTCTATCTTGGAGATATTTCAACTTAGTATTGTGATCATGGCTAGATTATTTTCACTTTCTAATGATTATGCCACCACTTCGCAAATTGGTACCAATGTAAGGAAAACCATCATCATCAAGGCTATCGATATGTCTAATTTTACTCTATGTTTTTCCAAAATTTACATTATTATTAGGCTTTTACCTCTTATCCAATAGTTTCTTATTGTCAACATCTATTCCACATTCCCTTCTGATGTGTTCATATCAAAACATCCCACACTTTGAAAGAGTATAGTCCATCACCCAAGAGTTCTTTTGGTTGTAGTCTAAATTAATATTGACTGCTATAATGGCATCTTGATCATTATATAGCATTGGCTTTGTTAGTATTTCATTCTAACCTCATGATAATTAGGCTTTCCAAGGCAATCAGTAGTAAAAGTGACCTTTGGAAATAGTGCAATTGATGAGATAAAATATCCACCCTGATGATAGAATTTGTTGTGAAAAAATCCAATAGCCTGCTGAGAATGCTTTTAGTCCTGATATGGAACTCTTCCTGTGTGGTCATGATTGTAAGAAAGAATAACCCTAGAGGGAGATAGGTGATATACCTGCCACTTTGGTCCTAATTGCGACCACCTTGCTGAGAATGCTTTTAGTCCTAATTGCGACCACCTTGCTCTCTATTCTGAGTGAGTGACTCATCAACTACCTATAAAGATTTATCAAATCTCTAACCTGTACTCACCATATTAGCTTTAATACCCGACACCCCTATCTGTAGAGATTGTACTATTACTAAAAATAACTGTAGAGGCTATACTATTGCTAGTACTAACTGTACAATCTGATCCTGTGATTGGTGTACTAGTGGCACAGTAGATATGAATTCTTCTAGGTGCCCTAATGACAATGGAGCAGTTAATATAGATACACTCGGATGTTTATATGGTGGAGAGGCAGTAGAGGTGGATGCCTTCGAATGCCTATAAGGAGAAAACCTACCTAACTTTCTAGCTGGCAACTAATGATGTCTAATCAATGATCGTGGATGCATAAGTGGCTGAAGTAACCCTTCCAAAAGATCCTGGAGATCTATCTGCATGTCAATCTTGTAGTTAGGTTTAATATCTACCCCTTGATGCTCATAAGGCTCATTTCCCTAGTTATCTTAATGTCCTAATTGCACTGGAGGTGCTTTTGGTGGCTAAAACTCACCATAGTTATCTTTATCTGCAGGTGCATCTGGCACTATGGGGTTTAAACCATACCTTTCCCTGGTCTCTAGTATGATTAATAGTTGATACTGACCCTTTTTATCTTGAATTAACTCTACCATCTTTATGGTAAGAGTAGCTTATATATCAATGTAAATGTCCTTTTGAAGTGGGTCCCCGAATCTACTCCCATTCGCTTCTAGTGCCAAGAATAACTAGGTCACTATGCCTCCTATATAGATCTACATGATGGACTGGGTGGCTACTCTGACCAGGGAAGCAATGATCTCATGAGTGATAACTACTGTTTTGTACTCATGCATCCCTTATAAGCTGGTGATATCAATCGTATTAACTAACTCGGGGCTCCCTATGTGGCCCAAATATGATGTCAATAGTACCCTCTGAATGTATCGGTATACCTGAGTGACTAACATGGTGCTTTTTGCTATTTTAGACTGATACATAGCTCTTGGGAGTGCAACGACCATTCATCGAGTCCGATCCACTATCCTATCGAGGATGACAACATCTAGTCCCATTGGAAGCCCTATAGCCTTAGTGAATCATCAGTGTGTGATACTATAATGGATACCCAATGCCCAAATTGAACTGTACCCTCCTCGATGTTTGATATCTGGAAGCCTCCATACTCTAGCATGGCTAAAACCTCTCTAGTGACATCTGGGTAGGTCTGGAAGGCTTGGGTAAAGAATTCAATCCATCCTATTGCAGCTAGTAACTGGTTAATCTCCTTCATCAATCTGACCAACTGTAAGAATTACCTGGATGTAAAGTGGCTGGACTTGAACTGAACTTGTAGTAAGGCTCGAAATCCAATGGCCTGCTCAAGCATCATGTATGTAGGTGTAGGTGGGACAGGAGTAGCATGTGCATTCCTTCGAGGCATCCTGTATAAAAATTATATTTTAGTTTTTTGTGACTCACTTGGGTCACAAGTAAATTAGTGCGTTAGATTAAGTCAAAATTCAAGCAGCATGCCGGCTTAAAACCAACCTGTATAAAAATGTTCACTAAGCACCTGAACATAAGATATAACATCCTAAGCCCATTATTGAGAGATCTAGGAAACATGTATGACAAATGAGGTACAATGAATATTTTAGACTTTACAAAAAGTCTAACAAAAATTTGGCAACATTCCAACTAGGATGTGCCTACCCTTTGCACAAAAAAGCATTTAAACCAACTCACGAGCCATCATTAGCCACCAAGTAACACAACTCAAATTATTAACATGGGAAACTAAAGCTATCATAGATTATTTTGGTGCAATTATTGGTCTATCTATGACAGGCTTTAAAATGCAAGCATAAATAAAGGCTACCTACATTAGTTACTAAAGCATCCACAAATTATGATATCCATATGCTTATACACAAAGACTGATCTTAGCTATGTTGTCATCCATATACAAGTTCATAAGTGCAAGTTCATATCATATAGGCATTGTACAAGTCTAAACAATAAGGCATTCATAAATGATAATTTATGTAAACTAAATCTAATTAACTAAGTATGGCATTTAAATCATAAACAAGGTGAATAGAGAGAAGGGGATAGGAAACTTACTTGAAATAGTAAAGGTGGAGAAATAAAAATAGTAAGAAGCATAAAAATAATTGCTACCATGACGTGCACGACGACTTCCTATGAATTTACACGCGAATGGCACGAAAAATGGATAAAATGAGCAAAAAAGCCTAAAAAAATCAAGAGGAACCTTTGAAATTTTAAAATGGTGGTTTAGGAGAAGAAGAAGAAGAAGAAGAAGAGAAGAAGAAGAAGAAAAAGAAGAAGAAGAAGATGCTTTTATTTTTCAAATTTTTGAACGACAGATAGGCTGGCCATTCATTGCTAGCGATGGTGGCTGCATAGTATGTCCCGTCTATCACCCCTTTTTTACTTTTTTTCTTTTTTTAATTTTATTTCTTTATTTTTAATACATTATGTACATTATTTGCCCTAAAACACATTATTTTTGTCTTTGTTACATATGTTTGACGTTATTTTATTTTATTTACATGTGTACGTATATATATTTTTTATTTTAGCTATACATATTTACTAAACATCCAAATACTCCCTGAAATTTATTATACCTTTTGAATATTCAAACTCCTCGCATCCAGAATCTCTTGAAATTATTTACCTTGGCCATAGGACTTTTGGATTCCCTACAAAAATGAAAACAAAAGAAAATGCAATAGTGTGTACATGAAAATGCATAGGACATGCAGAAAAATGCATTTTGATCATCCAAAGGCAATAGATGAGCCGGTCATAGCTCGTTCCTAGATGGACAACTGTCTATCAGCACTTTTTTATAAATAATGCCAACTTTTCTTTGGTCTTTGTGCTTTTAACCTCTCCCTCTCTCTCTCTTAATGAAGCCTTTGCTAGGTACTTTCTCTTTTTTCTTTTTCTCTTTTCCCCTTTACTTTTGATCAATTTTCCTTTTAGTTTTTTATTTTTCTCTACTATTCTTGTACCTAGACCATTTGAAAAATTCCTATCGCCATGACCTCTATACTTGCAAAACTACATCGATTGTTGGATGACCTGAGAACTTAGGAGGACCATCTTTTGGCTTCACATTCCAACCTGATATTTCTAAGGAGAGTATCCTTTGATAAAATCCTGTTATTTTCTACTAATCGATATTGGGACATGAAGTTCTATATGTGTAGGTTCATACACCAGGAATTATATCCTTTACCCAAGGAATTCACTGACATAGTTGGTATTCGGTTTACCTCTAGTACTCGACCATGTTTGCCTTCCGTTATTCCCAGTTATCCTAGGGAGGTGGCTCGTGCCTTAGGTATCCTTCTTTCTAAGGCTAGAGGTTTAGTATCTCAGAAGAGGACCTTTTCTTTAGAGCCTTTGACAGATGTTCTGGATGACTTTGATGATGTGCCCACTTTTCAGTCTGGTGTCATCTTACTTTGTTGTTTTTCCTGATGCATGTTGATACACTCTAATGACTTGATGATAAAAGACTATGCATTATTCAACATTGTGGAAGGCTTTCATAGAAGGCATAATCCTTTTCTTCTAATTCTAGCGAAGACTATCATTGGCTTGGATTTTGTCCATTATAACCCCTATTTTCATCTCACTGGTAACCCTATGCTGCTCTAAGTATGTCATTGTTTTAAAGATAGCATAATTTTTGTGGGTTTTCACACTAGCATTTCTTATTGAAAAATGTATCATTTCAGATTTTCACATATTTTGTCGCCTTATTTTTGCTTAAAATAAATTTAACTCACCCTAGCGATTTTTTTAGATATGGCTTCATGAGAAGATGAAGCTATGGTCAAAGCCTCCACCTCAAACCAAGGCCATGGGCACTTATCCTATGAGATATGTTATTCTCAGACTCCTGTAGTGTGAATTTGAGTTGGTCCAGGATAATGTTGATTGGATGGCATGGTTGACAGATGATGACATCATGTTTAGGTGCATCCGGATACCCATTACTTCTATAGTTTGGGATGGAGCCTCTGGATGTGTTCCTCTTTGCAAATTACATCGTGTTACCTTTTATGTTACCGTTCGCTATGCTCGCTAGTTCGGCGATCGTCAAGACATTGTTGGGTGTGTATTGGGCTTTAGAGGTGGTATTCTCGTTGTTTCTTTCCTGTCAAGTACCATCGAAGGATTTGGACTTGATTCCCTATGAGGACCACCATTCCTGAGATTGGAGTTTGTGACTTCACCACCTCTGCTTTGTATAAGCAATGGGTCATGAGCTTGATGGGTGACAATAGGCTATCCCACCTTAGGCACCTAGATGGAGAGAGACATGTGATGCAAACAGACTAGATTGGATACTATCATAGACTATATTTTTACTTTTATTAAACATTTTACATTTGATCACATGAAAAGAGACATGTTAATTTTAGGTACACTAATGATGTTATGAATACATGCATGATATTTCATTATGATTTTAGTACATATGATTCATTTGATATTACCCTAGCATCACATATTATTTAATCTCGAAACGAAATTTTAAGAGCATCATAACTCCTATAATCAATCAGCTCTCTCGGATTTTCTTGATTAATTATTTTCTCTCGACATGCCTAGGATGCCTTTTTTCGATTTTTATCTTGACAAGGTACCTAATTTTAGCAAGGCCGTCATTTTTTGGTTTTTAACTCATGAGGCATTTATTCTCTTCTTTTTCTCTTTTTACTCCTAGCCATTGAACCTTTTCAATCTATCTATGTTTACCAATTCTTTGAACTCATTAACATCATTGTCTGATAAAATGGCAGCTCCTTTAGATAGTAATTTCTTAAACATGAAATGTCCTTCCCACATAAGCCTAAACTTGCCTAGAATATTTAGGATTCCAGGCTTCATCTGCTTGAACACTAGATCTCCCTATGTTAAAGGGTGTTTCTTAACCTTCATCATATTTTGATCCTACAATTAGCAAAATAAAGAAACAAGTAAAAAGTTCCTAAAATTGGCTGAAAATAATGCAAAATAATAAGCATAAATTAGTTAAAAATGTGCAATTTTGGTGACTTAACAATTAAAGAGAATTTTATTCTTTCGATACATAATATAACCAAGCACCTCCTTACTCCAAACACTAGCTCTAAAAGCAAAATAGTTAATAGTATCTATAATACTGCCATCATTCAACCAATTTGAAGTAACAAATCTATGAAAATCCTCATGAAGAATCCACGCTATGTTGAATCGAAATGGCCTTTGATAACTAGAGTTAGAGTTATCAGTAATGGAAAGGAGAATGGGCATGTGACCAGAGTGCAGCTTAGGGGGATTTTTAAGATTAAAAGTCGAACAATATGCTAGCCATTCATGTCAAAAAGAGCACGATTTAACCTTTCCATAACCAGCTCCCTATGCCAAGTGTATTTAGGACCAGTAAAACCAATATCAGTTAAGGAGCAAGCATCAATGAATTGTGCAAAAAAGGGACAAGGTTTGCTTCCCCGAATGGAGCCACCAGATTTTCATGTGATTATGAAAAGGAGTTAAGGTCTCCTAATAGTACCTAAGGAAAGGAGATGCCATAGGAAAGAAGAGTAAGATCATCTCATAAAAACTTCCTACAAATTAAAGAAGGATCCCCATAGATTGTATTAAGAAAAAATTGAGCCATACCTTTATGGGTGACCTGCATGTGAACAAACCGATACATACAACTTTTCACAACTACATCAATACCTTGTTTCCATATAATCTAGATACCACCAGAAAAGCCTTGAGCTTCAAATCTAAAAGGGTGCACAAAACCCAGTTTATTAATAACTCTGTTAGCCGAAATCTTACTAATTCTAGTTTTAAGCAAAACAAAAATGGAAATTTGGTAAAAGTTAACCAAATTCCTAGTGTAAACTGCAAAATCCTTTTGGCCAGACCCTTGACAGTTCCAAAACATAATTTTTAATTCCATTAAATAAAGGGAAAGAGGGAGAATACACCTTAGGAAATTCAAATGTGTGTTGTAGCAAGCCCATCCACTACGGGACTGGAACTTACTGGCAAAACGGTTGTATCAACCTGTTAAGCTGAGTTTTCCAGATTAACAAAATTATAGAGGAGATCAGTAACATCATTCATTTTAAACATATAATCCCTACTTTTTCTTCTGCCTTTTAGGATAATTAATTTCACGAATACTCTTGAAACTTCTTTTATCAGGAGATCTCCCATTGCCCACAGAAAGGCTCTTCAATTTGCTGCCCTAATGTATCATTCTATCTTTTCTAGAATATGTCTGGTTGAGCTTAAAAGTAGAATGTATAGGACTATAATGGCCTTATGAGAGTTAGAATCCAAAACTGGGGAAATAACATTATCTAGTTGACAGTTTTGCTCATAAGATGTTTGTTTATTACTTTTCGGGTTGAGGGTAGCTTCTACTTCTATGGGGAGTGACCATGTTGACATCACAATTCTCTTTTTGTTCTTGGTTCACCTGAGGAATATCACAAAAAAAAAATGCTTGAATTGACCTGCACTTTAGCACCAAATTTTTCTACTGTACATGAGGCCCTGATGAACTGCTAAATAATAAATTATTCCTCACCACAGCCTCACCCGCCTTACTAAATTTGGACCTTTGGAAATTACTTCCAGCCTTGGTATTAATATGCTTAGTACCTTGGTCTTTCATGGGAGACTCAACTTTTTGATGAGTAGAAATCATACGTGTGTTATTTGCTCGAGAAGGGAGCTCATTAGTCTCATTAACACCAGAGAGAGTTGAAAAATGCGAGCCTGAATATTACGACCATTAGAACCTGACCTATTATCTTGACATGCATTGTTGTCCACACTTCTCTTGCCTCGTCAATGGATTACCATCCAAGGTCCAAATTTTGAATCAGCTTTGGTATTTTCGGTAGCAACATTAAAAGTGTCTCCCTTTTCAACAATGGTATCATCGGGAAATAAAGGGCTTGTATCAACTGATTCCTTACTACACACCTAGGAGAATTGATCTTTGAGGTGACCATATTTTTCACACAGAAAGCATATTCTGTATAGACCCTCATACTCAACCTTTAAAAGTCTATTCTTAATTTAAATCTGAGAAACTAAAGGTTTTGTAAGATCCAGTTTAACAACATAAGCAAACTTGACACGTTTAGAGACAGAAGTAATATAATCTATTTTTACCATCTTCCTAATACTAGCATCTATTTGCCTAAGAACACGCTTCTGATAATAGTGAAAGGGGAAACATGTAAAGTGAACCCAAGGCACAACCAACATCATACTGCCATTGTTTGTAGAGAAGTCAGGATACCAAGGTTGTATAGTAAAGTAATGCCCCGTAATTATCCACAGTCCATCAACCAATACATTGATGTAATCATCTAAACTTTAATCTATTGATGATTTATCTAAATTTAATCATTAATGGTCCAATCCAAAATTTACCGGCTTGGGTGCTTTGCGGTCTATAGGCATGACCCTTCACCTTTTTGTTTTGTTTTCTTAAGCGAATCACAACACGAAATCGTCTTTTCGCACAAAACTTCAACCCACCACCACGAGTAGTTCCGTCACAGGGTTTCTCTCATAAAAAAATTCATCGCGGAAACCAATTTCTTTACCTCATCGGTGTGGGTCTCTCACTGCTCGTTTGTTAACCAATGTATTAATAACACGTGGCCATCTGATTTGAGGAAGATACACCTAAAACCAATAATTGTTAAGCACAAAAAAGTAGCAGTCTATCCTGACCAACCTCAACTCATATAGTAAAACGTGAAAGAAGTGACATTATTCACCTACCAACATCGTTTTTGCTACTATAAATGACATTTGAGAATCAAGAATAAATCGGTAAGACAGATTCTCATCCCTCAATCCTCCCTGTTTCGCTTCATAAATAACAAAACCAAACATGGCGGTGAAGGTTTATGGTCCAGCTTATGCTTCGCCGAAGCGAGTGATTGTTTGTCTTATTGAGAAAGGAATCGAATTTGAGACTGTTCCTCTTGATCTCATCAAAGGAGAGAACAGAAGTCCTGAATTTCTCAAACTACAGGTTTGTTCTGTTTCTTTTTTCGAAAATTGTATCGATTGATTTTGTTGTTTGATCATCTCTGAAACTTTGTTTGTCAAATTGAAAAGCCTTTTGGAGCAGTTCCTGTAATTCAAGATGGAGATTTCACTCTTTTCGGTAATTCTCTCTTTACTCTCTACCATTAGGGTTTGGATAAAGGTCCAATTTAGTTTTCAAATTTTCTGGCAAAAGATAATTTTACTTTGAAATTAACTGATAGCATGTTTCAATTCATTCCATTTTATAAAGGATTTTTTTTTTATTTTTTTTCTGCTTTATTTAGTATATAATCATATAAAAAATTATAAAATATGATTATTTGAAATGGTTGGACATAATTTTGTATAAAGTTAGATTGTGTCAAAGTCTGGGTGGAGGACTCTCTGCCAGCTGTTAATCTTTCATTTATAATGATGTATTGTAGGGTTATTTTCATAGTAGAGTTGTCATATTCTAAATATCTAATAATGATTTAATAAAAAATTTTATTTCACAAAAATCTATTTTCTAATATCATATTTTAATATGTCACTTTAACCCATAAATCAAATTATAAATTCAGCATCGAACCACTTACTAATTAACCATATCAACATAAAATACCCACATTTTTTTCAATACTTTGATTATCCTATCAAACATTTGCATAATGCAAGACACACAGTACACCAAACATTTGCATAATGAGTGTGATTAATTTTGGGTGTAGAATCTCGAGCAATCATGAGGTATTACTCAGAAAAGTACAAGAATCAAGGAACTGATTTGCTTGGAAAGACAATAGAAGAGAGAGGTGTTGTGGAACAATGGCTAGAAGTGGAAGCACAAAACTTCCACCCCCATATTTACAATATGACCCTTCACATTTTGTTCGCCTCGGCATTGGGATTTCCCGCAGATGAGAAACTAATCAAAGATAGTGAGGAAAAACTATCAAAGGTTCTAGATGTTTATGAAGAAAGGCTTTCGAAGAGCAAATACTTGGCTGGGGATTTCTTTAGCCTTGCTGATCTTAGCCATTTGCCCTTTACTCAGTACCTAGTTGGTCCCATGAATAAGGAGTATATGATCAGAAATAGAAAGCATGTTAGTGGTTGGTGGGATGACATTAGCAGCAGGCCATCCTGGAAGAAGGTTCTCCAGCTCTAAACTACTCTATGGATGAATGCGATTACTACTAAAGGAGTTTGCCTACGGTGCATGCTAAATCCGACTGTTAAGAGTTAATTCTCGAAATTCATAACAGAGAAATTATGACAGTTAAATTTAGTGTGTATTTTAGCTAAGACTTGACTGAAGTGTGTTTGCGCTTGTTTTTATCTCGTTTCAAGTATTGTCATTTGCGTTTGTGTTCTTTTGAGCTTTGCTAATAATAAAGATAATAAAGCTTTGATTAGTTCTGTTTCTTAATGATTTTCTCCAATATATATAGTTTAGATTCCATTAGAGTATAAAAAATCTTGGTTTCTTACTTCTGTTTTGATGCTCTATATGATTAAATAATTTCATCTTTTCTTCCTCAACTATTGCCCATTAGTCACTCATAGCGGTTTCGATAGTTAATTATTTTAGTGCTCACGAAAGGTACAGGAATAATCATACTATACTTGCCAAACTAAAAATATAACGGTAATATTATCAAAATTTTTATTAATTTTACCAGAAGTAAATATTACAATTTTAGACATTGAAAATATGTTGATTTTACAATTAAAAAATAAATAAATGTGACCACTGAAGTAATCAATTTTACAATTTGCAGGCCTCATTTCGCCCAGATAATGAATTGATTGATAGCTGATATCCATTACTAGAAGTTGGTTAATAAATAATATTTAATTATTTGATAAAATTATAAAAAGTTGTTACTTTTTGATTGAATAATTATCAAAATATGTATATTTTTTAATATAAGAATATATTTATACCGTATTTAATAATAAAATAAATTTTAATAAATTGTTTAAACTAATAACTTGATATAGAAAAAATATGTTAATCAATAAAATCGATTCACGCAAGAGACTAGAGGGGACTTTTTAGGACAATGTGCAGTGATTTGTTTTTACAAAAAAAAACTAAATGGGTGCTGATGTAGTGTCAGCCAATACGAATTCTTGGATTCTATTTAGCATAAAACAGGCACATTAAATGCTAATATTATTAAAATCGGATCGGACCGATCGATTTAATCGATTTAACCGTAAATTAGAAGACTAATTGATTGATTAAACTATTTAAAATCGAATTAACAAAAAAAACGAATTAAACCGAAAAAAATTAAAAAACCGCGCGCGCGCTCGCGCGCGCGCGCGCGCGCGCGCACACACACACACACACACACACACACACACACATATATATATATATATATATATATATATATATATATATATATATATATATATTTAAAAAATAGTATTTTAAATTATAAATATGTCACTTAATAATTTAATATACATATTATATATTTGATTCATTATATATATATATATATATATATATATATATATATATATATATATATATATATTAAATTTTTATTATTTATTTATTTAAAAAAAATTAATATTTTAAATTTTAAAGATGTCACTTAATAATTTAATATACGCATAATCTATTTGATTTATATACAAATAGATAATGAGTATATTAAATTATTAAGTGATATTTTTAGAATTTAAAATACTAATTTTTTTAAATAAATAAATAATAAAAATTTAATATATATATATGAAAAAATAAGTATTTTAAATTATAAAGATATTACTTAATAATTTAATATACTTATTATTTATTTGAATTTATTGTAATTAAATATAATTATACTCATATATGCAAGATTAATGTTTTATGTGTTTGTTTCATTAGTACTCCATCTAAACAAAAAATTATTTTCATAATATGATTGTATTTTTATGTTTCTGACATATGATATTTAAAAATTCATAATTAATCACTTATAATAATAAATTTGAAATTATGTTTTGTAACTTATTATTAGGATATTTGTGAAATATGTTTAATGTTTGATGAATATTTTTTTTAAAATTTTTATACAATAGTATTTTTAATATTATAATAATTGATAATATTGTAAAAATAGAAAAATATCTGGTCGAATCACGAACTCGTAGTCTTGCCGGTTTTTTATCTGATCCGATTTTAATAACATTGTTAAATGCCAATTTTGATTCAATTTTCAACTGAAATCATGGGATTCACATATATAAGAAATGGCAATTCTACTGCAAGTTAGTAATACTATTGTAGTACTATATTTTAATTTTTTTTAAATATATATATATATAGCACCCTCATCTGAATAGTCTTTTTCGATACAGAATTAAGCGGTACATCGAAATTTTTTTTTCAGCATCGATTACTTAACCAAATAATTCATTGACGATCAATACTTGTCCATTATACAAAATCATAAACTAACTAGTTAACTTATAACTGCCTTAAAAATATTATTTGTTTCATCAAAAATCTGGCAGCACAACAGCTATATACTTAATAGCTTCCTAAAAAATCAGAAAAAATACAGCCTCTCAGAGGCACAACAATCTATAACAGTATATATATTCACATTCCAACATTCACTCATAGATCGAATATATCCATTCTAAATCACTTACTAACAAATACACATTTGCGGACATAACAATATTTACTATCATATCAAATAAAAGTTCAAATACAGTCCAAACTATTACTTCAATTATTTAAGTATGTATATGTCAAAAATACTAAAATAATCATAACTTTCTTTTCCTCTTTTATCTCAGCTCTATTGTGTACCATGCTTCCACTACACTTCAAAATCTGCACGTAGTAAACACTATGTGCTAAGCACTAAATATGCTCAGTAATAATTATTAATCGAAGAATTTTTCTAAAAAAGCATAATTATATTAATTAAGCTAAAAATTATTTTATTCTTATTAAAAGTATTTTCTTACATTTTTAACGAAATTTTCAAATCATTACCAATATTTTGGCAAACTTTTCACTTTGATCTTAAAATTTTCAATTATTTATGAAAATACCCTTTTTGCAACTCTAATTACAAAATTTGTCATTATTATTCTTATTTTTACCTTTTTCTTTACTTTACACATATGACCTTTTAATTGGGCTTGACTTTAACTTTTTAGGCAAATTTTCTTGTTTGATCAATTCCATATAATTATTATTTCGTTTGACATTTTATATTATTAATTGCCATTATTATGGCAAAATTTCCAATTAAATTCTCAATTTTTACTTAATTTCAGAAATTATCCTTTTCTAATTTAATTGCAATTTTGTCATTGGTTCACTTGGCTCACTTTAACTTTTTAAATGTTTATCAAAATACGCTTATCAATACCTTTAACATTCAATATAGAGTAATATAATTACTTTGAAAAATTTTGCAATTAGATCTTTAATTTTTCATTTCATTACAAAAATACCCCTTTTTCACAACTATTATAACATTGCCACTCTTTCATTTTTTATCATAAAATTGTCATTCATTAGTTTATTTTACTTTTCAGTTGACTTTGACTTACAAAATTTTTATTTGGTCCTTAATTGAACTTTTTATACCATATTTTATTTTTAATTTATAATTCCTCAATTACTTCTTTTGGACTTTTAATTCCAATATTGGTACTATTTTACAATTTTTTTTTTCATTTTCAAAGCAATAATTGGCATATAATATATCAATTGATCCTCATTTTAATTTTTTCATGTAAAACTACGTTTTAATCCTTTTTCTTTACAAAAACTTATTTTTGGGTTGTTTGGTAGTTAAATTACCATTTTACCCTTGTAAAATATTTTCTTCTCATTTTTGCTCATTAAATATAATTTTTGAAGAAATTACAATTTTATCCTAAAACTTTTGATTTCTTTCAATTAAGTCCTTTTTTCTCTTTTGACTTTTACTTTTAACTTACTTTTTGAAATTCTAATTTATTCTTATCAATATGCCCCAGTACAATTCGATAGGGACTCTCGGATAGGACATACAGAATGTGAATCCCACAGGACCACAACACTACACTAAGGAATGATCCTGAAGGACCACTCTAACATTTTCATTGAACACTTTACACTGTACTATGGGGATCATTACGATCCTACCATAGCAAAGCAAGTCGTCATGGCTTGTATCGCGGTATAGGGTATCCCTATGGCTAGCCAATTATATCATAAGCAAGATTTTTACTGTCTGACTGTTGCTAATTAAGGGAACAATCATTTACTTTTAAAACACTTTTCAATTTTAAACAATGACAAATATTTTTTTTTCAATCAGTATATTTTATCAATTAAACTTTTCAGTATTTTTTGTCTTTTTTAGGATTTTTTTCTTTTGAGTTACTTTTTCAATGTCTTATACACAATTTGTGAATTACGGGATCATAATTCACCATGATCACTTTATATATTATACTTTTTAGTGTCTTTTCATTTCACTACTTTGGCCAGTATTCTTTCGGTAATCTTTATACACCTTATGAATTATATCATTATAATTCACCACTTCTTGTCAGTTTATGAATTATTTCTTAATAATTCAATATTTTGAATTTATATTTTATTTTACCTTTTTGACTTTTAGCAATTTTTTTTACTTTTTCTGTCCTTTAATAAGGTCGTTCGAAAAATTAAATACTGTTATACGATTTGTAAATTATTTTATAATAATTCACCATTTTATTGTCGAATTATGAATTATTTTTTAATAATTTAATTCGATCATTTTATACACTATACTTTTTATAGTTCTTTTATTTTAATAAATTAGTCAGTCACTCTTTTAACTAATTGTGGCAGTTTGTGAATTATATCAATATAATTCATTATTTTTCACTTAAATTACACTTTACAACTCAATAATTCAATATGTTAATTTTGTACATATTTAAATATTTCTTCAAAAATATTTAAATAAATTCTAAAAATCCTATAAAAATACATAAGAACATTCTTTATTCATTTCATGCATTATTTCACAAAAATTTCTTATTTTTCACTAGTACATAATCAATTAATTTTTTTCAAAAATATTCAAATAATTTTCATAAATTCTATAAAAATTCATGGACAATTTATTTTATGTCTATTATCAATTAAAGGCTTAATTTCATCAAAATACCTAAAATACACATTATTTCTCTTAGGCATGAAATTCGGCCACCACAAGAATTCCTCTTTGCAAATTTATTTTAATCAATTTAAGCTTACACTTAAATATAATTAAGGTCCAATTTCATTATTTTAAAACAAAATTCAACATATATACATTTTACAAATTTTTCCTTAACTTACATAAAAGGAAATTCATACAATTTCAGGAAAATTCAAAGATTTCATAGGTACTTACCTATTTTTCATGCTTAACCTTCCTTAAGCTTCCTTTTTCAAACCTTAAATCAAAGAAAATCATCCATTTTCAAAATCATCCAACCTTGGCCGAAATCTTCATCAAAGAAAATCCTATGAAAATGATTTTTTTTACTGAAATTAACATCAAAAATGGATTTTAGGCACCTAAAACTAAGAGTAGACACCTTAAAATAAAATTAAAAATAACAATTTCTCTTACCTTATTTTGACTCCTAAGGTTTTTTCACTTATTTTCTTTTGCTTCTCTTCATTTAATCAATTGTTTGAAGGTAGATCTAGCAACTAGAAAGGCTAAAGATGACTTCTTATACTTGGATCAAAGGGAAAGAATGAAGGAAAAATGAATAAATTTTGAGAGAGAGAGGAAGAGGGGTGTTTGGCCAACTATGGAGAAAGAAGAGCTAAAGAGGATGAAGGAACCAAGAAATTCATTGTTCCTATCTTCCTTTTATAAGGGGCTTTGGGTTGAGCTTGAATTATAGGCCTAAATAATTAACAAAAGCCTATTAATTATCCATTAAGCAATCTTAATTAATTTCTTTCCCTTTCTAATTCAAAATCACTCCAAAATTAATTTCATCATTTTTATCACATCAAAAATAGGTTGTACACAAAATTTCAGTCCAATCGAAGTCTGTTTCCAATCTGGTTCGATTAAATCGATTCGATTCAAAAATACGATGTTACAAAAAAATTTACTTTTTGCAATCAAAATAATCTATACATTATTTTAGGTACATCTACAATTTTTGGTAAATTTTAAATTTCATTTGCTATTTTTAACGGCTCAATCAAACTTTGGTCAAACTAGTTAACCTAAAACAAATCTGCTTCGTTTTTCGTATTTTTGATTTTTAGAGGCCTATTTGACCTCAATTTCACTTTAAATTTTAACCCTGGACTATCCGTGATCCATATTTTTCGATAGTCCAATAAAATATTTTTTACCTCCAGATGTACTTTTCAGTTCGAATTCACTATTAACTGTCGAAAAATACTATTCACGGCTAATCCAGCGTTCAGAGCATTACAATATATATATATATATATATATATATATATATATATATATATATATATATATATATATATATATATATATATATATATATATATATATATATATATATATATATATATATATATATATATATATATATATATATATATATATTAATGCAAAAAGAAGCGAACCTATGTAATTAATTTAGTATTTTGTTGATGATAAATTAGCTGTCCATGCTGGAGGAGGATACAAGCATCTAATGAACAAAAGAGATGGGGAGAATTTTAAGTGGATCAGAATGTTTAAGTAAGTTTTATTAATTTTCTTACATTAATTGCCTTTTTTTTCCTTTGCTTTATTTTTCATAATCCAATTAAAGTTATAAATATTTATTAAGCAGAAGCCTTCGGGGGTGATTGTAGGAGTATCTATTGTGAGAAAAATATTTATTTTTCTCATTAATTTGCATATTTATTAGTTTTTTCTATTCATTAAATTTTTTTTAACTATTTTCTAGGCTTTTAACTATAAAGTTTTATTAGATATTTTCAAAATGGGATAAAAACTAATGAATAGTTATTTCAAATAAATGCATACGAATATTATAATTTAATTTGGTTAAAAATCTAATAACATTTTCTAGGCTTTTCTGTACTGGCATTTAACTATATTCTTATATAAAATTAGAAGTTACATATATTTTCATATAATTTTATAAATTATCACTTCACATAAAAGATTAATTCTTTAATTTTTTGGTATTATCTTTCTATATTATGTGTATCACATAAGAAATTACATAAAAGATTACAATTTCCTATTGCCAATAAAAGTGTACGGGATTGTCTCATATATAAAGATAATTACTTAAGTTTTTATTTTCCTATTTTATTATTGCCTTTTATTTATTTATTTATTTAGTTTCTTGTAGTTTTCTTCAGTTTGCAGTTTTCATTATACTCATTCTTTGAAATATTTTTACATTGGTTTTCCTCTCCAATTCCTTTCTACATGTTTTTGTTTAATTTTTTTCTTTTATTTTTATGGTATTATTTTTGCTTTTATGGTTTTAAATTCTATATTAATGTGTTTCTGTTTTTCTAGTTGATTTCATATTTCCGTCCTATAAATAATATCACATATTGTTTTTAGTATTGTTGTTTCTTTAATGCATTTTGAATTTTCACAGCAGTGATAACAAAACATATGAAACTTTATACATATCTAAAGTTATAAATATATCCAAAATTTTAACTTCAAATACTATCATTTTAACGTATATCTAAATCACCACAAATTCTTTAATCTTATGCAAAAATCAAGTTCAATATTGATAAATCCGGGGATTTTATGAGGAAAGAATCCATTATGTGAATCAAAACGATACCATATTTGGATGAGGATAGAGAGATACGGTCAAGTTAGGCAGAGTTTGGAACTTGCAAAAAGCAAAGGACTAGTCCAGATGGATCGGGCATAAACACTTCGATACTTAAGTTAGTGTAGGACCTAGAGAGAGAATGTCAAGAGTGTTGTGTATTTAAAATGTAAAATAACTTTGTATTTATAGAAGGCTAATACAACCACTTGGGTAGTGTATCCAGGTGTCAGAATAGGTCTGTGACAATGTGATGTAGAGCAGACAATGGAAGGAATGGAGATGTCTATCAATGGAGTACTGCAGGATAAGCCTCGTCTTGTCTGATCGGATAGGCTCATCTCCTTTTTTTAATTATTAAGTTCTTTTGATATTCATTTTTCGTATTAATTCTCACATTATTATTACTTGTACATAAAATTACAATTTAGTCCTTGGACTTTCTTTTCATCACATTTTACTTCGTTTAATTCTATTCTTAATTCTTTTGGTTCCATTTACATTATAGTCCTTATGTGTATCCATGAAATGGCAAATTATATTTTGATCCCTAAACTTTTATTTCATTATTTTTGACATAGTTTAACCTCAATTTTAATCCTTTTTACTTTTTTTTGTCTTTTATTCCATACTAAATGTAGAATTTGCATTTTGACCCCTGTACTTATCATATGATGGCAAATTACAGTTTAGTACCTATACTTTTATTTTCTTCATATTTCACTTTGACTTTCTTTTTAACTCTTTTTGCTTCGTTTGACTTCCATTTCCTTCTATGTGTAAAATTACTTTTTAGTCCTTATATTTTCTTATGAAGTGGTAAATTATATTTTAGTCCTTAAAATTTTTAGTATTTACAATTTTACCCCTTTTACTTATTTAACCATCTTAACTTCTTTAATCTCCTTATTGATGTCGAATTACAATTCAACCCCTGATTATCAAGAATTATGTTTTTACCCTTTTTGAGTACTTTAATCATATTTTTCACTTTATCTCTTATTTATTCACATATATGATGACCTCCTTTATGCCTAATTTAATTTTTGATCATTATTTTATTGCGTAATTACAATTTTGCTCGTTTTGAACTATTAACTACATTTCTCACTTTATTTCTTAATTAATTGACTTTATGACATCTTTCTTACGTATTTTATTCCTTTATCCTTATTTTCTTATATATTTATAGTTTTGCCCTTTTTGAAATTATTAATCTCTTTTTTTCATCTTATTTCTTATTATATTATCTTTATGACATTTTTGTTGCTTGATTTATTATTTAATCCCCATTCTTTTTATAATTATCATTTAATCCTCAATTTTATGCAAAATTATGATTTTTCCTTAATAGTGTCCGATGAAAATTCTTGAACCAGATATGCGGGATGTGGACTCCAATACTACTGATGTACTCATGAAACCAGATTACTTATCATAATCCTACATCCCTTGAATAAGATACTTATAGGATCAGATTATTTATCGTAACCCTACATCCTGGGGACCATATCATTTACTGTGACCCTACATCCCCAATTGATGTGTGTGCTGGCAATCCAAATACTGTGTCAGATCAAATCTTATAATTCTACCGCGGAATAAATCCTACGTTTGATAATTTTTAGAGGCCATTTACTATTTTTAGAGTTCTGGTCAAACTCTCGGTCAACCTTTTTTTCTCGATCCCAAGTAAAAACTTTACTATTTGATTTGAGAATCTATTTGAGCTCAGTTTAGTCTCAAAGTGTGCCACTGGACTCTATTTAATACCTATTTTTATATTACAGTGTTAAGTCAAACTACCCACCAGGTCACCCATCCTCGGATTTCCCTATCCTCAGCATGTTTAACCCTTATATACTTCCAAATTTTTCTATTCTATTTAACTTTGATTATTCCAAAAACTACCTAGGGTTACCATTTATGTTTTAAAATATGTCATGCATGTCAAATGCAAATTTTAAAGCGTTACATTTCTCCGCCTCTAATAAAAATTTCATCCTCAAAATTTATCCAAATGGCAGAGCTATAAATATTACTATCTCATGGCTTTCTCATGTTTCCAAGTTATTCTTTCCACGTCATGATGTGTCCAAAGTATTTTAATAAGTGGTATTTATCTGGTCCTTAGCTGATTAACTTCTTGATTGAGATTCTTGGTGATTTTTCATTAAACAACAAATCTAATCAAAACTGGTCTTCCTTTGTCTTCTTTGGTAGCTTTTGATTTGACCTAAATACTTCCATTAACTTTAACTCGCTACACTTTTACTATGCCATCCTGATGTTCAATCCTTACTTGACAGAGTGTTGAATATATTTTATTACTGTCTTGGTGCATAACTTGTTTATGAGCTTGTGATAGGATACTCTCTTTAGTTATGTACTGCCTAATATACATATCCTCCTTTTATAGTATGAACAATTATCTCTATTGATAGAGGACTCACTGTCCTTCCCTGACTACATCCAGGATATAGTAAGCATTGAATATCCTCATTTTCTCTCTATGTGGCCTTTGCATGTTGTATTTGTCTGAATCTAAATTGTATTTTCTACCACAAATGCTACATTCTAAACTATGGTCAACTTTCATAATTTCTAATCTTGCTAAATCTTTAGTCTTTAACTTGTTCAATTGTACCACTATGGATCTTCCATACTGAGTGCAAAATGTACATTTTGGCCTATGTACTTATCATATGATGGTAAATTACAATTTAGTACCTATAATTTTATTTTCTTAATGTTTGACCTTATTTGACTTCCTTTTTAATTCTTTTTGCTTCTTTTGACTTCCATTTCCTTCTAAGTGTAAAATTATTTTTTAATCCTTATATTTTCTCAAGAAGTGGTAAATTACATTTTAGCCCCTAAAATTTGTTATATTTACAATTTTGCTGCCTTTTACTTATTTAATCATCTTAACTTTTTTTTTATCTCCTTATAGGTGTCAAATTATAATTCAACCTCTAATTTATCGTGTAATTATATTTTTACCCTTTTTGAGTCTTTTAATAATATTTTTCTCTTTTTTTTCTTATTTACTCACATATATGACCTCTTTTAGGCTTAATTTACTTTTTGGTCCTTATCTCGCATATTTACAATTTTGGTCATTTTGAACTATTACTACATTTCTCACTTTATTTCTTAATTAATTAACTTTATGACATCTTTCTTGCATATTTTATTCATTTATCCTTATTTTCTCATATATTTACAGTTTTGCCCTTTCTAAAATTATTAATCTCTTTTTTTTACCTTATTTTTTGTTTTATTATCTTTATGATATTTTTGTTGCTTGATTTATTATTTAATCCCCATTCTCTTGTATAATTACCATATAGTCCTTAATTTTATGCAAAATTATGATTTTTTTCTAATAGTGCCCGATGAAAATTCTCAAGCCAAATATGCGAGATGAGGACTCCAATGTTACTAATGTACTCATGGGATCAAATTACTTATCATAACCCAGCATCCCTAGGACTAGATTCTTATAGGATCAGATTACTTACCGTAACCCTATATCCCTAGGATTAGATCACTTATCGTGACCCTATGTTTCCAATCCATAGTGCACCGACAATCCAAATACAGTGTCAGATTAAATCTCATAATTCTACCATGGTATAAATTACTATGGCTAGCCATTAAATCCCTCAAATTTTTCTTTTAGTCGGCTACTGTGATTTTAAATAATTTTTTAATTTTAAACAACTACACCTTTGCCTGAGCAAGTGTCAAAGGGTCACGTCCAAGAAAATTTTGAACTCCCAATCTCTTTAACTATTCTAAAATTGGCTTTCTTTTTGGTAGAGCTGGTGGTTGTACTTGTTCTACTTCTTATAGCGGTTGTACCTGACCCGCCTGCAACCTTTGTTATACATAATCAACTATCAAATTAAGAAAGTCTGGCTATGGGGGTAGAGGTGGTACCACTGGTGATGAAGCTTACTGTTGTGGTGCCTCATGTTGCCCAGTACCAAACGATGCCTCAGTCTCACCATCCCCCACTTCACGACCTTGGATGGAGGATATCTTTTTCTATAAAATAAAAAGGAGCAAGCACACATTAGATATATTGCACTTTTCCACTAATAGTTGGCATGCATATGCATATAAGCCAATCATTCAATCCCACTCTAATCTTATAATCATGTAAACCTTTACTCCAATACCGTAAAATGTAACACTCTTACTATAACAAAGTCATGTCGATTTAAGCGATTACCAATAATTTTTTTTTTCAAAATCTTATACTGAACCATAAAAAATATCGGCTGAATACAAGCCTTTTTAATCATTGTTGACTATGATTATACTTGCAAATTGATTTATAACTATTCAATTTACTATTTATTAAAACATTTCATCAGTATAACGGCTTAAAAACTTACCTACCCAACCTATAAGGCAAATAATTCCATAACCCCTCAGGGGCATAACAATTCATAAGCAATATATGCATTCATCCATCACACTCATTCTATTGCACTTCATATAACAAGTCATATATACATATACATAATTATATTGTTCATATACAATCTAACTTTAACTTTTAGAATTAGGTTGTATATATACATGCCATACAAAAAGAGATGTCAACTATTCTTTCTTCTTCAAAATTAAGCTCTAGTGTGGTACTTTGCTCCACTCAGATGCCTGAACCTACACACAGTAAACACTACACACTGAGCATTAAATATGCTTTGTGGTGACTATAAATCCATGAATCTTTAGAATATGCACAAATGCATTATACATTCAAAATTTCTTAATTTTTCAATAAAATACAATTATCATGCCACTTAACATTTTATGCTATTAAATACCATTACTATGGTAAAATTCTATTTTAGTCCCTAATTTTTCAATCAATTACAAAATTATAATTTTTACACCTTATTTACAATTTTGCCACTAGTTCACTTATTTTCACTCAAAATATATTACTTGATATACAAATTACTAATTAGTCCCTATTTCATCATTTTCATATTAAATTACATTTTGGTCCTCCAAAACTATAAGTGTTCAATTTTAAGCCATTTATTCACTACTTTATCTTTTTTACTTGTTCATTCGCTATTTTATCATTTTTACCCGTTAAACTTATTATTTAGGTAAATTACCATCTTAAACCTAAACTTTTTATTTTCTTTCATATAGGTCCTTTTTTCACTTTAATTCTCATTTTCACTTTACTTTTTGCACTTTTAACTCATTTTTGACCATTATGTCCCCTAATATAATCCCAGTAGAAATCTTCAGACCTGATATATGGGATATGGATCCTATCGGTCTATAACACTGTACTAAGGAATGATCCCAAAAGTTCACTCCATCACTTTCACTGAACACTTTACACTTCACTGAACTATGGGATATCATTATGAACCCGCCATAGTAAAGCAAGTCGCCATGACTTGTACCGTGGTATGGGTATCCCTATGGCTAGCCAAATATATCCTGAACTAGATTTAAACTATCTGACCACTATAGAGAGCAAAATTACTTATCTTAAATTCACTTTTTACATTTTTACTCTTTCACTTACATTTGCATTTCAATACACTAGTTACTCAACTTTTTCATCACTTTTGCACATTTTATGAATTATCTCATTATAATTTATCACTTTCACTTATTTCATGAATTATTTCATCATAATTCAAAATTTTCACCTTGAATATAATGCAAATTCACTCTCTAAAATATTTATACAAATTCCATGAATTCTAAATAAATTTATGGCCACATCTTTTCATGCCTAAATTCATTTTATGCCATTACACATCATATATACACAAAAAATATTTAAAATCTCCAGATTTGCATCTATCATGTATGGTATAAAGTAGAGCGTAAATAATTACCCAAGGACAGATTTAGTACTAATTGGAGTTAAATAGGACAGAAAAATTGAAAGGGTAGGTTAAACATATCTAGGCCCGAAAAATCTGAGATAGGGGATCCGATGAGCAGTGTGACCTAGGGTAGATTATGGAAGTCCATGTTAAATAGAGTCTAATGGTGCAATTTGAGAAGAAATTAAGGTAAAATACATCTTCAAAAAGGTAAATGAAGAAAAATTTCACGGATCGATATAGGTTTGACCATAACTTTGATCACTTATTTAGGGATTCTAGATATCTCTAATGGATCTCGTATTTCACATACATGTTATAAATATTGTAAATCTATTTAGAGAACTGCAAAATAACAATTCTGGCAGTTTTGGAATTTTGAATTTTGGACCGACTGCATAGATGGTTGAAGCTAAAAGTATACCGAAATGATGTCGGATGAGCTGAAATTTTTACCATATATTTTTTAATATATTAGAACACCTGGGGTAAAATTTTAGGGCATTCTAACATGTGGAATGAAAATTTATATTTCGAGGTACAAAATCGAGATCGGGTTAATTAGAGGATAAATTAGGGAATTTTGACATATGGGGACATAAAGGTCAATAAAATAAAGTTATAATCAGATACAAGAATGCTTATAATGGTAGGGTATGTGAAAGTAGGTAATCTAATGACATGTGGCTTAATTTTAGGCTATTAGATTCAATAGTAAATGATTGAATCTTGGCCACCCCTTTTAACAACTAAAAGATAAATATAAAATTGTTGTAAATTCTAGAAATTACCTGCAACTTCGACCATTTGGTTCCTCTTCTCCCCTCAAATCCGAATATTGCTCTTTCTCACCTCTCATCCATTTTTAATTCATCCAAGCTTCCTCTCTCTAAATCTTAAGCTCAAATTTTACCTAATACTCAAAATTTCATTCTCTTTAACTTAGAGAAGGATTTCCATCAAAAGAAAGTCAAGAATTTGATGATTTAAGGTAAGAATAATTTGGTGTAATTTTCTAATTTCATGAGTTCTAGGTGAAATTTGAAGTATAGGAAAAGACTAGAAAATAATAGTAGTACCTTTAATTTTCTCAAAATTATAACCTAACTTCATGATTTTCTCTCTTTAATTCAGCCAAAAGAAGGGAAACAAGGAAAAGAAAAGAACAAGGAAGGAAAGGGAAAGAACAAGGAAGAGTAGGTGTATTTCAAGCCCAATTGAGGTTAGTGGATATGTATTACAATAAATTTCACTAACTTAAGTTGAATTTTCCTATTTTTTCTATTATGTAACTATGCTAAATTGCATAAAATGGTGAATTAATTTAATATGATATGATATAATGTTAAATTGAACCATTAGAAACTTAATTAAGGGTAGAAATCAATTTAAAAGACAGAGGAATCAAGGTGGCCGAATAGGGTACCTTGGCCTTAAATTAGGTATTTAGCAATAAATAGCCAAATTAATGTGTGGGAAATTAAATTATGTTGATTAATTTGAAATATGAAAATTTATATTAAATACGTAATAGTTACATAATGATGGAAAGTATGGTAACTTAAAGATTTTCATGTGAATTTGATGTAATTCATTATGTTATGTCATGAAATGAGTATAAAAGTATGTAAGACATAAATTGAAAGAAGAGAGAATTTTGAAGTGTGTATTTTCCTCTTAGTGAATGGTATGATTTAATTGCATATTATAGTAATAAATACACATTTGTGTAGAATATTAAACATTAAGCTTATGTGAGAAATATTTATGATTTAATGTAATTGATATAGTGTAATATGAATAATTAACGGTGTAAAAATGTAATGATATAGTGGAAATTATACTGCTCTTAGTGTTCAATGGGTGACCCAGGACTTTAGGATAGTATGGCTAACCATAGGGGCACTTATCTCTTGGTATTACTGTATTCTGACTATTACTGCATTAAATATATTGTCTAGCTAGCTTATTATATGACTGTACTGGAGAATGGTATCGTACCCCAGTGGTATGGTCCCTCTAGTGTACTAGATTTACTATTTCACTTATCCAGTTTATGATTTTCCACTGTTGTCACTAGGGACAAAATCGTAAAATTTATGTGAACTGAGTAAAAAGGGTAATTATAGTAGTAAAAATCTTATAAAGGTGAATAAGAATAAAATATGATGAAAAATAAGATTTAAATGAAAAATAAGGGTAAAAACATAATTACTCAATTAACTGAGGGTAAAATAGTCATTTAATATTGATGATATAGTTAAAAGGGGTAAAATAGTCAATTTAACCAAAAAAGGTAAAACTGTAATTAAAATAAAGTTCGGGGACCAAACTGTAATTTGCCATCTCAAAGAAAATTTTTTGGGATTAAAATATAATTTATGCAATTAAATTAAAATAAAAGTCAAAGAAAGTTAAGTGGATCAAAATTGAGGTTAAATTAGTCAAATTAAGAAAAAAGTTAACCCTAAAAGTCAAAAATGGTAAAAAAATTTGGAGAAAATCAAACTTTAGGGGTTAAATTATAAGTTTTACTCAAATTGGTAAATTTTTGAAATTAAAAAAAAAAGAATAATTTTTGAGATAATTAATAGAAAATTTCAATGTAAAGGGAATAAATTGGGAATTTATTCATTCATAAAAATTTAATTATATTAACAAAAATTTTAACTAGTTTAAGTAAATAAAACAATTGGGTAAAATTTTATGTAAATGCATCCAACACTAAGCGACAATGTTGCTTAACGTGCAGTTTATTGTGATTGTGCGCAAGAACAAGTACAACAAGTCCAGCACAAGAAGGCCAAGCTATGGCATGTACATGGAAGAGACCTTTTTTTTTATTTTTGAGTTACATAATTATGTATAAGCTATAAGATTAAGTATGATAAATTGTTGTAGTGGGCATGTAATATTAATGTTATGTGAACTTTGACATTTAGAGTGAATGAATGGTATAGGGATTATGGATGAATGGTTGTGGAATGTGTATGTTAAAATGAAATTATAGAAGTGCTGCGTTGTTGATTGGAGTTTTGGGAGTTGGAGGAATTATATTGGAAGTGTAAAATTAAGGTTTTGCAGGTTTGGGTAGCATGAATTTTAAGCTGTCATGATGCCAAAATTTTATTTAATTTAATAGTAATTTTTTAGTGTGGAAATGGTAATAATATAGTTCAGACTTAGTATATATATAGAAGGTGTTACATTTAATGATATCAGAGCATGGTTTAGGCATTTTTAGGCTCATAATATCAAAATTTAGTTAAGATGAAAGTGGTAGTCCTATGTTTACCTGTCAATAACTCCTAATATAGGGGGGTAGTGATTTAAATGTTTTGTACATGGGGATGGGAAATATGCATTACCATTACATGAAGTGTTCATTTGCATAACATTACATGCATAAAACATTTTTCATACATTGTATCAACATTACTTCGTCATTCATCATAATTTTGGATTTCTATGCACATACCCCAATTGAAAGAAAACTGACGGGTTATGTAATGAGTATAAGGTAGTGAGGAAATATGTGCTAGGAGAATGAATGAACACGTGATACATGTACATGCCACTATATTGTGATATAAATGTTGGAATTTAAATCTTACTTGTCCCTTGTGTATTTTAGTTTTGGTTATGGCTTCCGGTTTCAGGCAGCTTGCTGAGCTAGTAAGTGATGCTAAGAGTGAGGCTTCAGCGAATTTGAAGACACAAAAATCAATACCGAGTATTAGATCACAGCAGCCCTCCCAGCACACTCCCACACTGGTGCCTTAGGCATCTCCACCTCCCGCGCCAACTAATCTTATGCGGTTGATAACGAAGTTCTTACAAAGATTCCAATCTCACCAGCAGGCACCACCTTAATCACCTAGGAGATCTATTTTAGAGTGATTAAAGAGATTGGGTGCAGAGGATTTCTATGGCCGGGGGCAGATCACAGCCACAAAAGTAGAAGACTGGCTTAATAAAATTGAGAGACTGTTTGAAATTACACATAGCTCGTTAGAAGAAAAGTTAGAAGGAGCAGTAGCATTACTTCAAGGATCAGCTTATGTGTGGTGGGATTCAGTCAGATGCCATACCCCACCTGAGCAGTTTACTTGGAACTACGTTTATCAACAGTTTCGAGAAAAATATATGGGCAGAGAATATCTGAGAGCTATAGAGGAGGCTTTTTGGCGACTACGCTAGGGTACCCGGATAGTTCAGAAGTACGATCGGGAGTTTGAGAGGCTCAGTTTCTACATGAAGGATTATAGATTTTTGCCAAAAAAGATGTGCCATCTTTTTAAGAGGGGCCTTCACAATGATTTGAGGAAGATTCTGGCAGTGCAAGAATATACAAATAGAAAGGAGTTGGTTGATGCAACCATAAAAATGGAGACTGTTTAGCAGGAGAAAGTAAGTAGAAGGGCCAGATTTCAACAGAGAAGGAGGCCAAATTCAGGAGCATCAGGTAGTGGATCCAGTAAAAGAGATAGGGGTTCTATTGCAGCTCCCCCTCAGGACTCCTCAACTACACCAGCAGCCAGTTAGCATACCACAACTTGACCACCCCCTTTCTGTAGCATCAATGGGTAATGCTCCTCAAGGTCAGGGTTCTGACAGATATGAGGTATTGATTTGTGAGCACTGCAAAAGATGACATACAGGTAAGTGTTGGAAGTTGATAGAGGCATGCTTGAGGTGCAAATCTCTAGACCATATGGTGAAGAACTATCCTAGAGTACCAACACAGGCCACTATATCAGCTGCATAGACTCCTACTGGGAGACAGGGTGCTCCTTCTTCCTGAGGTAGAGATAAAGGTAGACCCAGTGGGGCTGCATCCGCCTGAGGTAGTGCTCTAGCTCCACCAGCTTTAGGCAGACCCTCTTTATCCAGGACTTAAGCAGTTAGAGCCAGGGAAGAGCAGGATATGCCAGACATGATTGTAGGTAAATTTTACCTATTTAATGATGCTATTTGTGCACTGATAGATCCAGGATCCACATATTCTTATTTAAGCATCAGAGTTACACATGGGAAGATTTTAGAAAAAGCACAGTTAGATTAGGATATTTTGGTGAGTAACCCCTTAGATCACAATGCAGTTGTGAACAAGGTATATAGGGATTATCCCATCCAGATTCAACATGTTACTGTCCCTGCAAATTTGATAAAACTTCCATTTCACGAGTTTGATGTTATCTTGGGGATGGATTAGCTTCATAAACATCAGGTAATTGTTGACAGTCATTTGAAAAGGATCACTTTGAAAACTTTAAAAAATCAAGAAATTGTGGTTATAGGGGAACGATCAGACTTCTTAACTAATGTTATCTCAGCCACTACAGCACACTGGAGTATTAGAAAAGGGTGCGCAACTTATTTGACTTTTTTTACTGAAACAGAGCTAAGAAGCCCAAAGTCAGTGATGTGCCTTCAGTTAGAGACTTCCCTGATGTCTTTCCTGATGAGTTACCAGGATTGCCTCCAGAAAGGAAAGTTGAATTTAGCATTGATGTGTTACCTGGTACAACATCTATTGCGATGGCTCCCTACCTTATGGCACTAGTAGAATTAAAAGAATTGAAGATTGAACTGTAAGAACCATTAGAAAAAGGCTTTATCCATCTGAGTGTTTCCCTCTAGGGAGCTCTAGTGCTCTTTGTGAAGAAAACGGATGGATCTCTCAGATTATGTATTAACTACAAGCAACTGAACAAAGTCACTATCAAGAGCATATATCCATTACGTAGAATTGATGATTTATTTGATCAATTGAAGGGTGCCAGTACATTTTCAAGGATTGACTTGAGGTTGGGCTATTATCAGCTTGGAGTAAAGGAAGTAGACATTCCAAAGCTGCCTTCCGTACTAGGTATGGGCATTATGAATTTTTGGTTATGCCATTTGGCCTCACTAATGCACCGACCGCTTTCAAGGACTTGATGAATCATATCTTCCATCCTTATCTGGATCAATTTGTAGTGGTATTTATCGATGGCATCTTGGTATATTCCAAGAAACCAGAGGAACATGATCAACATCTGAGAATTGTACTGCAGACATTGAAGGACAAGCAAATAAATGCTAAATTCAGCAAATGCGAGTTTTGGCTTAATGAAGTTGCTTTTCCTGGCCACATGATTTCAGCAAAAGGCATCAAGGTAGATCCCAAGAAGATTAAAGCTATTCTTGAATGGAAATCACCTAAAAATATTCCAAAAGTTCGAAGCTTCCTTGGATTAGCTGGGTATTAAGTGAAGGGGTTTCTATGATAGCCTCTCCACTCACCAAGCTACAATAGAAAAATGTCAGATTTTAATGGACTGAGAAATGCCAGCAAAGCTTTGAAAAGTTGAAGGGTATGTGGACTGAGGCTCTTATTCTTACTCATCCTATTTTAGGTAAGCCTTATGCTATTTATAGTGATGCCTCCAAGAATGGATTAGGGTGTGTGCTTGTGCAGGAAGGAAAGGTGGTGGCATATGCTTCAAGACAGCTAAAATCACATGAAATGAACTACTTTACCCACGATCTAGAGTTAGCAGCCATTGTGTTTGCCTTAAAGATATGGAGACATTACCTTTATGGGAAGAAGTGTTACATTTACACTTATAATAAAAGTTTAAAATACCTACCTACACAGAAAGAACTTAACCTAAAATAGAGGCGATGGCTGGAACTCATTAAAGATTATGACTGATTAATTGACTATTAAATTGACAAAGCAAACATGGCAACTGATGCACTTAGTAGGAAATACTTGATGACCCTACAAGCTATGATGGTAAAGTTAAAGATAGCACAAGATGGAGCACTTATGGCTAAAATGCAACTGAGACTAGATTAGCTTCAACAAGTGAAGGCTGCTCAGAGGCAAGATGATAGGTTAGACTCTATTATCTCCCATCCTCAGGTACAAACAAGTAAAAGTATTGAGTTTTCTCTGGGCTGTGATGATTGTCTATTCTACAAAGGCAGGATATGTGTAACTAATGATGCAGAGTTGAAGAAGAACATCCTGATAGAAGTTCACAGTAGCCACTATGCTATGCATCTCGGTAGTAACAAAATATTTCAAGAACTGAAGAAATCTTACTGGTGGCTAGGAATGAAGAAAGAAATAGCAGATTTTGTGACAAAATGTTTAATATGCCAACAAGTAAAGGTCGAGCACCGGGTTCCTTCAAGGTTATTACATCCTATCATCATACCTGAATGGAAATAGGAGCGAACCACCATGGATTTTGTATCTAGATTGCCACTCACCATGAGACAACATGACTCCATTTGGGTGATAGTGGACAGGATGACCAATTCAGCTCATTTCCTTGCAGTGAGATCATATTTCCCCTTACCTAAACTTGTAGAAATATATGTGAATGAGATTGTAAGACTGCAAGATGTGCCTATATCTATAATTTTGGACAGGGACCCATGGTTTACTTTCAGATTCTGGCAAAAACTTCAAAAAGCACTAGGAACCCGCTTAGATTTTAGCATAGCTTTCCATCCACAGACAGATGGCTAATATGAATGGGTGATACAGATATTAGAAGATATGCTACGATGTTATGTGTTAGAGTTTGGAGGTAACTGGGTATAATATCTTCCATTAGCTAAGTTTGCTTACAATAATAGTTACCAGTCTAGTATTAGAATGGCACCATATGAAGCACTGTACGGGAGAAAATGCATGACATCTTTATACTAGACAAAACTGAGTGAAAGCAAGCTAGTGGGACCCAACTTGATCAAGGAAATAGAGGAAAAGGTGAAGCTAATTAGAGATAACTTGAAGGCAATGACAAACAGATTGAAGTCATATGCGAATTTAAAGAAAAAATATATAGAGTTCAATATGGGAGATAAAGTGTTTCTGAAGTTTTTCCATGGCAAAAAGTACTTTGGTATGGTAAAAAGGGTAAGCTTAGTCCCAGATTTGTCAGGCCTTATGAAATAACACAACATGTGGGACCAGTGGCATACGGGTTAAAGCTACCTTCTAAATTGGAAAGTATCCATGACGTATTTCATGTTTTTATGCTACGGAGATATAGTTCGGATCCTTCTTATGTCATTAAACCAAAAGAAATACAGTTAAGACCTGATTTATCTTATGATGTCTAGTGAAAATTTTGGCACGTGAAATCAAACAACTACGAAACAAATAGATCCCTTTAGTTAAAGTGCTTTGGACATGCCACAATGTAGAAGAAGCTTCCTGGGAACCTGAAGAGATAATGAGACAACAGTATCCCCACCTATTCAATCCAGATAAATTTCGAGGATGAAATTTTTTTTATTTAGTGGGGGAGTATTGTAACATCTCCAAATTTGCATCTGTCATGTATGGTATAATATAAAGCATAAATAATTACCCTAGGACAGATTTAGGAGTAATTGGAGTTGAATAAGATAGAAAAATCGAAAGGGTGCAAAGGTTAAACATACCTGGACCCGAAAACTCCGAGATAGGGGATTCGACGAGTAGTGTGACCTAAAGATGGATTATGAAAGTGCGTGTTAAATAGAGTCTGGTGGTACTACAATTTGAGAAGAAATTGAGGTCAAATAGACCTTTAAAAAGGTAAATGAAGAAAAATTTCACGGGTCAATGTAGGTTTGACCACTCATTTGGGAATCCTAGAGATCTCCAATGGATCTCGTATTTCACACATATGTTATAAAATAGTGTAAATGCATCCACATAACTAAAAAATAAAAATTTTGGCAGTTTTAAAATTTCAGATTTTCGACCGACTGTACAGACGGCCGAAGCTATAAGTATACCAAAATGATATTGGAATGAGCTAAAATTTTTACCATATGTTCTTGAATATATTAGAATACTTAGGGAAAAATTTCAAGGCATTCTGACACGTGCAACAAAAATTCATATTTCGGGGTGCAAAATCGAGATTGGGTTAATTGGAGGGGTAAATTTTGGAATTTTGGCATATGGGGATATAGAGATCAATAAAATAAAGTTATAATCAAATACAAGAAATATTATAATGGTAGGATATGTGCAAGCGGGTAATCTAGTGACACATGGCTTAATTTTAGGCCATTAGATTCAATAGTAAAAGATTGAATCTTGGCCACTACTTTTAACCACTAAAAGACAAATATAAAAGGGGTGTAAATTTTGGAAATTACCTTTAGCTTCCACCGTTTGGTCCCTTTTCTCCCCTCAAACCTGAATCTAGCTCTTTCTCACCTCTCCTTCAATTTTAATTCATCCAAGCTTCCTCTCTCTAAATCTTAAATTGAAATTTCAACCTAATAGTCAAAATTTCATCCTGTTTTAACTTAGAAAAGGATTTCCATCAAAGGAAAGTCAAGAATTTGATGATTTAAGGTAAGATAAATTTGGTATAATTTTCTAGTTTCATGAGTTCTAGGTGGAATTTGAAGGGGAAATTGCATGAGCATGTAGAAAAGGACTAGAAAATAATATGGGTAGCTTTAATTTGCTCAAAATCATAACCTAACTTCATTATTTTCTCTCTCTTTAATTCAGCCAAAAGAGGGGAAACAAGGAGAAAAAAAGAACAAGGAAGGAAAGGGAAAGAAGAAGGAAGAGTAGGTGTATTTAATGACCAATTGAGGTTAGTGGATGTGTATTACATTAAATTTCAATGAATTTAGTTGAATTTCCCTAATTTTTCTATTATGTAACTATGCTAAATTGCATGAAGTGGTGAATTAACTTAATATGACATGATATAATGTTAAATTGAACCATCAGGAACTTAATTGAGGAAGAAATTAATTTAAAAGATAGAGAAATCAAGGTGGCCGAATAGGGTACCTTAGCGGAAATTGGCCTTAAATTAGGTATTTAGCCATAAATTTTGTTGGTTAAGTTGAAATATGAAAATTTATATTAAATATGTAATAGTTACATAATGATGAAAAGTATAAGTTTTGTGGCTATAAAATCTATCACTTGAAAGCTTGCACACCTCTTTTATTTTCTACTAAGGGCCAAATTTCTTAATCAATAAAACACTAATATTTAATCTCTTTTGCTCAAAATAACCTCATAAATGAATTCTAGGTACCCAAAAATATCTCTAGGCACTGTAAAACTAAATTTAAAGCTTAAATTTCACTTATCCAATTATAAGTTTTTCACTTTGTCCCTCGATTTCATCCATTATTCTTACTCAAATCAAAGAGTAAGAACCTTGAAAACCTTGTAGGGAGTCTAAATCACACTTGAGATGTTTAGATTAGGTGAGAAATTAAGAGAATAATTGAAGAAATTTGAGAGAAAAAGAAGAATGGGGTATTCGGCCAAGCTAGGAAGAGAAGAGGGTTGAAGGAGATAAGGATCACACTAAATTTTTTTTTTCTTTTTGGCTTATATAGTGGCTCAAATGGATTCTGCCTAGGTCCAACCCAAAGCCCACTCTCACAAGCCCAAAAGCCTCTTTTTAAGCTCAATATGCAATTTTTCTGTGATTTTCTCACTTTCCAAATCCAATTCATCCCAAGTTTAATTCCATAGTTCATAACATGCATAAACTAGGCTGTACACAAAATTTCAACTTAATCGGAGTCCATTTTCGATCCGATTCAATCAAATCGATCCTATTTGACAATTACCGAGATCACTAAAAAATTGCCTTTTATAATCAAAATATTTTAAATATCATTTTAAGAAAAACTGCAATTTTTGGTGATTTTTAGAGCTCATTTACTATTTTTAAGGATTCGATGAAACTTTAGTCAACCTAATTACTATTTAAACCGAACAACGATTTTTTTTGCATTTTCGACTTTTGAAGGCCTATTTAATCTCAATGTTACTTCAAATTTTAACCTCTGACTAACCGTGAGCTATACTTTCCAATGATCCAATAAATATTTTTCACCTCCGGTTGTACTTTTTCACCTCTAGAAAGTATTATTCACTATCGAAAAATACTATTCACGACTGATCCAATATTGAGACCATTACAATTCTTTCCTATTAAAAGAAATTTTATTCTCGAAATTTATGTATATAAAAAAGAAGAGGATACTATTGCCTCACTGTAGCTTCTAGCTCCCTTGTACCCTTCCCCACATTGTGATGGTTTCAAAGCACCTTCATTAGTGGAATTTGCTTGTTCCTGAACTGTCTGATATCTCTAGCTAGGATCTTCATTGGCTTTTCCTCATAGGTCATACAACCTGTACTTGAATTTTTCTAGAGTGATCACATGGCTAGGATCATATATGTACCTTTGGAGCATTGACACATGAAACACATAATGAATCTTTTCTAACTCCATTGGCAACTTCAACCAGTAAGCTATAGGACTTACTCGTTGAAGTATCTCATATGGGCTAATAAATCTCGGACTCAACTTACCCTTCTTGCCGTATCTTAGAACTTTTTTCCAAGGAGATACCTTCAGAAATACTATATCTCCAACTTGGAATTTTGTATCTTTCCTCTTCAGATCTGCATAAGACTTTTGGCATCCATAGCTTCTTTCAATCTATCTTTGATTACTCACATTTTTTCTCCATGTCAGTCACGAATCAAATCAGACCATACCAACTTCTTTTCACTCAATTCTGCCCAGCACAAAGGAGTTTTACACTTCCTTCTATAAAGTGCCTTCGTAAGATGCCATCTTTATGCTGGACTGGTAGCTGTTGTTGTAAGCAAACTTCACCAAAGATAAATATCTCTCCCACTACTACCAAACTCTAGCATACAACATCGCAACATATCTTCAAGTATGTTATCTCAGCCACTACAGCAAACAGGTGTATTAGAAAAGGGTGTGCAACTTATTTGGCTTTTGTTACTGAAACAGAAGCTAAGAAGCCCAAAGTCAGTGATGTGCCTACAGTTAGAGACTTCCCTGATGTCTTTCCTGATGAGTTACCAAGATTGCCTCTAGAAAGGAAAGTTGAATTTAGCATTGATGTGTTACCTGGTATAACACCTATTGCGATGGCTCCCTACCATATGGCACCAGCAGAATTAAAAGAATTGAAGATTGAACTGTAAGAACCATTAGAAAAAGGCTTTATCCATCCGAGTGTTTCCCTTAAGGGAGCTCCAGTGCTCTTTGTGAAGAAAAAGGACGGATCTCTCAGATTATGTATTAACTACAAGCAACTGAACAAAGTCACTATCAAGAGCAAATATCCATTACGTAGGATTGATGATTTATTTGATCAATTGAAGGGTGCCAGCACATTTTCAAGGATTGACTTGAGGTCGGGCTACTATCAGCTTGGAGTAAAGGAAGTAGACATTCCAAAGCCGCCTTTCATACTTGGTATAGGCATTATGAATTTGTGGTTATGCCATTTGGCCTCACTAATACACCGACTGCTTTCAAGGACTTGATGAATCGTATCTTCCATCCTTATCTGGATTAATTTGTAGTGGTATTTATCGATGACATCCTAGTATATTCCATGAAACCAGAGGAACATGATCAACATCTGAGAATTGTACTGCAGACACTGAGGGACAAGCAACTATATGCTAAATTCAGCAAATGCGAGTTTTGGCTTAATGAAGTTGCTTTTCTTAGCCACATGATTTCAGCAAAAGGCATCAAGGTAGATCTCAAGAAGATCGAAGCTATTCTTGAATGAAAATCACCTAACAATATTCCAAAAGTTCGAAGCTTCCTTAGATTAGCTGGGTATTAAGTGAAGGGGTTTTCTATGATAGCCTCTCCACTCACCAAGCTACTATAGAAAAATGTCAGATTTGAATGGACTGAGAAATGCCAGCAAAGCTTTGAAAAGTTGAAGGGTATGTTGACCGAGGCTCTTATTCTTACTCGTCTTATTTTAGGTAAGCCTTATGTTATTTATAGTGATGCCTCCAGGAATGGATTAGGGTGTGTACTTATGCAGGAAGGAAAGGTGGTGGCATATGCTTCCGGACAGCTAAAATCACATGAAATGAACTACCCTACCCACGATCTGGAGTTAACAGCTATATTGTTTGCCTTAAAGATATGGAGACATTACCTTTATGGGGAGAAGTGTTACATTTACACTTATCATAAAAGTTTAAAATACCTACCTACACAGAAAGAACTCAACCTAAAATAGATGCGATGGCTGGAACTCATCAAAGATTATGACTGCTTAATTGACTATTAACTTGACAAAGCAAACATGGAAACTGCTGCACTTAGTAGGAAATACTTAATGACCCTACAAGCTATGATGGGAAAGTTAAAGATAGCACAAGACAGAGCACTTATGACTGAAATGCAACTGTGACCAGATTAGCTTTAACAAGTGAAGACTGCTCAGAGGCAAGATAATAGGTTAGCCTCTATTATCTCCCATCCTCAGGTACAAACAAGTAAAAGTATTGAGTTTTCTCTAGGCTGTGATGATGGTCTATTCTACAAAGGCAGGGTATGTGTACCCAATGATGTAGATTTGAAGAAAAACATCCTAATAGAAGTTCACAGTAGCCACTATGCTATGCATCCTGGTAGTAACAAAATATTTCAAGAACTGAAGAAATCTTACTGGTGGCTAGGAATGAAGAAAGAAATAGCGGATTTTGTGAAAAAATGTTTAATATACCAATAAGTAAAGGCCGAGCACCAGGTTCCTTCAGGGTTATTACATCTTATCACCATACCTGAATGGAAATAGGAGTGAACCACCATGGATTTTGTATCTAGATTGCCGCTCACCATGAGACAACATGACTCCATTTGGGTGATAGTGGACAGGATGACCAAGTAAACTCATTTCCTTTCAGCGAGATCATATTTTCCCTTACCCAAACTTGCAAAAATATACGTGAATGAGATTGTAAGACTGCACGATGTGCCTATATCCATAATTTTGGACATAAACCCATGGTTTACTTTCAGATTCTGGCAGAAACTTCAAGAAGCACCGAGAACCTGCTTAGATTTTAGCATAGCTTTCCATCCGCAGACAGATGGCTAATATGAATAGGTGATACAGATATTAGAAGATATGCTACGGTGTTATGTGTTAGAGTTTGGAGGTAACTGGAAGAAATATCTTCCATTAGCTAAGTTTGCTTACAACAACAATTACCAGTCTAATATTAAAATGGCACCATATGAAGCACTGTACGGGAGAAAATGCAGGACACCTTTATACTGGATAAAACTGAGTGAAAGCAAGCTAGTGGGACCTAGCTTGATCAAGGAAACAGAGGAAAAGGTGAAGCTAATTAGAGATAACTTAAAGGCAGCGACAGACAGATAGTGCATATTTAAAGAAAAAAGATATAGAGTTTAATATGGGAGATAAAATGTTTCTGAAGTTTTTCCATGGCAAAAAGTACTTTGGTTTGGCAAAAAGGGTAAGCTTAGTCCCATATTCATAAGGCCTTACGAAATAACACAGCGTGTGGGACCAGTGGCATACAGGTTAAAGCTACCTTCTAAATTGGAAAGGATCCATGATGTATTTCATGTTTCTATGCTACGGAGATATCGTTCGGATCCTTCTTATGTCATTACACTAGAAGAAATATAGTTGAGACCTGATTTATCTTATGATGAAGAACAAGTGAAAATATTGGCACGTGAAATCAAACAACTACGGAACAAATAGATCTCTTTAGTTAAAGTGCTTTGGACATGCCACAATGTAGAAGGAGCTTTCTGGGAACATGAAGAGATAATGAGACAATAGTATCCCCACCTATTTAATCCAGATAAATTTTGAGGATGAATTTTTTTTATTTAGTGGGGGAGTACTGTAACATCTCTAAACTTGCATCTGTCATATATGGTATAATGTTAAGCATAAATAATTACCCTAGGACAGATTTAGGAGTAATCAGAGTTGAATAGGATAGAAAAATTGAAAGGGTGTAAAGGTTAAACATACCCAGACCCGAAAACTCCGAGATAGGGGATCCGACGGGTAGTGTGACCTAAAGGTGGATTATGGAAGTGCATGTTAAACAAAGTCTGGTGGTACTACAATTTGAGAAGAACTTGAGGTCAAATAGACCTTCAAAAAGTTAAATGAAAAAAAAATTTCACGGGTCGATGTAGGTTTGACCACAACTTTGACCACTCATTTGGGAATCCTAGAGATCTCCAATGGATCTCGTATTTCACACATATGTTATAAATAGTGTAAATACATCCACATAACTAAAAAATAGAATTTTTGATAGTTTTAAAATTTCAGATTTCGGACTGGCTGTACAGACGGCCAAAGCTTATGTATACGAAAATGATATTGGAATGAGCTGAAATTTTTTACCATGTGTTCTTGAATATATTAGAATACTTTGGAGTTACAGGCAATCCGATAACAAAATATATGGTCACTCTATCCCATTTCCATTTCAATATCAAAATAGGATGAAGAAAACCCGGTGCTTTGCTTTTACTTGCTGACATATTAAACACTTGGCCACAAACTCTGTCACATCTCACTTTATGCCTGGCCACCAATAAAAGGCTTTCAAATCCTAGTACATCTTATTACTACCAGGATGCATCATATAACTACTGTGATGAGCTTTAGTAAGGATGCTTTTCTTTAATTCCTCATAATATAGAACAAAAAGACATTTCTTGTAGTAGAGGCTACCATCATCACTCAAAGAATAATCAATACTGCTGCTATCTTTAACCTTGTTTACAATGGCCACCAATCAATCATCTTGCTTCTGGGCTACCTTCACTTGTTGTACAAAGTCAAATTTCACTTGTATTTCAGCTATCAATGCTCCATCTTAGGCCAAGCTAAAACTAACATGCATTGCCCGAAGAGATACACACACTATCATTAGTCATTTACACTTATTAATCACTTAAACACATTCATTGAGAACATTCAAATTACTTGACATAAACTTCCTGATGAGTGCGTCAGCCATTACATTTGCTTTTCCTATATGGTAATCGATGAAACAGTCATAATCTTTAATTAACTTCAACCAGCGTCTCTGTCTAAGATTAAGCTCCTTCTAAGTGAGCAAATATTTTAAACTCTTGTGATATGTGAAAATGTAACATTTTTCTCCATACAGATAATGCCTCCAAATCTTTAAAGCAAAAACAATGGCTACCAGCGCCAAATCATGAGTAAAATAGTTCTTCTCATAAGTCTTAAGCTGTTGGGAGGCATAAGCAATCACCTTGCCTTCCTACATCAATACATAGCCTAAACCATTTCTGGAGGCATCACTATAGATCACAAAGTCCTTGCCTAACTCTGGTTGAGTGAGTATAGGAGCTTCTGTAGTAGTCAATTTAGAGGAACTGCAATGGTGGAGAAACCCTTTATCAATCTCCTATAGTATTCGGCCAAACCGAGGAAACTTTTGACTTTTGTAACATTCTCAGGTGGCTTTCACTAAAAAAGGGCTTCAATCTTTGTAGGATACACTTTTATACCCTCGGCAGACACTACATGGCCTAGAAAGAACACTTCATTTAGCCAAAAATCACACTTACTGAACTTGGCATATAATTACTTTTCCCTCAAGGTCCATAGAACAATCCTCAAATGCTTATCATGATCTTCCGGTGTCTTTAAGTACACCAAAATATCATAAATGAAGACTACCATGAACTGATCCAAATAAGTGTGGAAAATCCTATTCATTAAATCCATAAAGGCTGTTGGTGCATTTGTGATCCCAAATAGCATGATCACGAACTCATAGTGACCATATTTGGTGCGAAAAGCAGTCTTGGGTACATCTTCTTCTTTCACTGATATCTAATAATATCCCGATCTTAGATTAATCTTTAAAAATACATCTGCTCCTTTCAATTGATCAAATAAATCTTCTATACGAGGAAGGAGGTATTTATTTTTAATGGTCACCTTATTTAACTGTCTATAGTCTATGCACAATCTGAGTGTCCCATCCTTTTTCTTCACAAATAATACCGGTACTCCCCAGGATGACACACCGGGTCTAATGAAACCTTTGTAAAGCAACTCTTATAACTGTATCTTTAATTATTTTAATTCTACAGGTGACATTCTGTAAGGAGCAATGGATTGGAGCAGTGCCTGGAGCAACATTAATGGAGAATTCAACTTCCCTATAAGGTGGCATGCCTGGTAGTTCATCAGGGAACAAATCAAGAAACTCTCTAACAGTAGACACTTCTAATACATTTGGACCTTCCTTTTTTGCCTCCACTGCATAACACAAATAAGCAATGCATCCTTTTCTAATCAACCTCTTAGTAGTTGTGGTAGAAATCACATCCGATAAAAAGTCGATTCTCACACCTACAACTATGATCTCTCGACCTTCTTTAGGTTTCAAAGTAACTATCTTTTTTTTTTTTTTGCAATCTACTATTGCTTTGTGGGTGGATAACCAACCCATCCCAAAATCACATCAAACTTATGTAATGGAAGTTCAATCAGGTTTGCTAGGAACACATAACCCTAAGCACTAATAAGGCACTCTTTGTACACTTTATTCACAACTGCTCTATACCCTAGAGGAATTCTTGCAAGAATATCCTAATTTAAACATACATCTCTCATCGTTTTACCCCGTGCTAGCTCAGTATTAACATAGGAATGCATAAAACCAAGATCAATAAGAGCATGTACTGAATTAAATAGTAAAAATAATTTACCTACTATCACATCAGGAGCATCTTCTTTTTCTATGGCCCTGATTGCATAAGTTTGACTTGAAGCATACCTCTATCCCTGAGATAATTGCCCAGCTGGTCTAGATGTTGATGTATTAGGGATAGCTCCCCTACCATGACCTCTATGTGTAGAAGATGCAGAACCAGGTGTTGGTGATGTAATTGTAGCAGTCTGTACTAAATAATAATCTCTAATCTGATGGTCTTTCAAACCACACTTAAAACAAGCTCTAGTCAGGTATCGGCATTCCCCTGGATGAACTTTACTATAATGATCACATGTCACTATTATCCTACTATTTTTTATCTCGAGGTGTACTGGCTATGGATGCAACTGGTGCCTTATCACGAGATGCACCACCCTGATCTCGGCCTAAAGTAGTTGGTGCACGGATTTGAGATGCTGGAGATCCCCTGGATTTCTTACCCTGACTTCCCTTACCAATAGAATGTCCTTGATTTCTCTTATATCGATACCGATATCGTCTGTTGACCTCCTCTTTCTGTATGGATTTTACCTTAAGAGCAGCCTCAACATGTGATCTCAAGTCGGGGTGTCCTGCATCCCCACAATTTGCATGATTTCATTATCCAAACCTCTAAAATATCTGACATAACTTTTCTTCTGTAGATTGACCTTTATCTGAATAACAACTTAAGCGCTCAAACTCGTACTCATATTCTAACATTCTCTAGAAGGCACATGCATAGTTGCTTTATACTCAGACCCAATGTACTTTTTTTTCAAACTGTGTCACAAAGAAACCCTAACTCAACTAATCCACTGGGGTGTACCTCCGAACTAAATCCCACTATATAATTGCTAGTCCTTGTAGCAGAGCCACAATACCCTCAAATTTTTCTTCTAGTGGGCTACTGGTGATTTCAAACAATCTTTTAATTTAAAATAGCCACTCCTCTACTTGAGCAGGTGTCAAAAGGTCATGTCCATGAAAATCTTCATCTGCCAATCTCTTTAACTGTTCTAAAATTAGCTTTCTTTTTGGTAGAGTTGGAGGTTGTACTTGTGCTGCTACTTGTGGCAGTTGTACCTGACCCGTCTGCAACCTTTGTTGTACATAATCAGCTATCGAAATAAGGAAGTCTGGCTATAGGGGTGGAGGTGGTACCACTGGTGATGAAGCTTGTTATTATAGAGCCTCACGTTGCCCAGTACCAAACGATGCCTCACTCTCACCATCCCCTACTTCACGATCTTGGTCTGAGGACATCCTTTACTATACAACAAAAAGGAGTAAACTTACATTAGACATATAGTACTTTTTCACAGATAGTTGGCATGTATATACATATAAGCCAATCATTCAATCCCACACCGATCTTAAAATCGCCTAAATCTTTGCTTCGATACCACAAAATGTAACACCCTTACTATAACAAAGTCATGTCGATTTAAGTGATTATCAAGAATTTTTTTTTCAAAATCTTATACAAAACCATAAATAATATCCACTGACTACAAGCCTTTACAATCATTGTTGACTACAATTATACTTGCCGATTGACCTATAATTATTTAATTTACTATTCATTAAAACATTTCAGCAGTATAATGGCTTAAAAAAATTTGCCTATGTAAGTCAAACGATTCCACAGGCCTCAAGGGCACAACAATTCATGAGCAATATACGCATTCATCCATCATGCTCATTCTTTTGCCACTTCATATAACAAGTCATATATACATATACATAATCATATTGTTTATATACAATCCAACTTTAACTTTCAGAATTAGGTTGTATATATACGTGCGATACAAAAAGAGTTTTCAACTGTTCTTTCTTCTTCAAAATTAAGCTCTAGTGTGTGTACTTTGCTCCACTTAGGTGCCTGAATCTACACGTAGTAAACAATACGCACTAAGCATTAAATATGCTTAGTGGTGAATATAAATCCATGAATCTCTAGAATATACACAAATGCATTATACATGCAAAATTTCTTCATTATTCAATAAAACACAATTATTACGCCACTTAACATTTTATGCTATTAAATACCATTACTATGGTAAAATTTTATTTTAGTCCCTAATTTTTTAATTAATTATAAAATTACAACTTTTACACCTTATTTACAATTTGTCCACTAGTTCACTTATTTTCACTCTAAATCCATTACTTGAAGTACAAATTACTAATTAATCCCTATTTCATCATTTTCATGTGAAATTACATTTTGGTCCTCCAAAACTACAAAAGTTCAATTTTAAGCCATTTATTCACTACTTTATCATTTTTACTTGTTCATTTGCTATTTTATCATTTTTGTCCTTTAAACTTATTATTTAGGTAAAGTACCATCTTGACCCTAAACTTTTTATTTTCTTTCATATAGGTCCTTTTTCACTCCAATTCTCATTTTCACTTCACTTTTTGCACTTTTAACTCGTTTTTTACCATTATACCTATAGTATAATCCCGACAGAAATTTTCAGATCGGATATACAGGATGTGGATCCCATGGATCCACAGCACTGTACTAAGGAATGATCTCAAAAGACTACTCCATTACTTTTGTTGAACACTTCACTAAACTATGAGAGATCATTACGAACCTGCCATAGTAAAGCAAGTCGCCATGACTTGCATCGTGGTATGAATGCCCCTATGGCTAACCAAATATATCCTGAACTAAATTTAAACCGTCTAACCACTACTAAGAAAAAAATTACTTACTTATCTTTAATTCACTTTTCACATTTTAACTCTTTCACTTACATTTGCATTTCAATTCACTAGTTACTTAACATTTTCATCATTTTTGCACATTTTATGAATTATCTTATTATAATTCATCACTTTCACTTATTTCATTAATTATTTCATCATAATTCAACATTTTTACTGTGAACATAATGCAAATTCACTCTCTAAAATATTCCTACAAATTTCATAAATTCTAAAAAAATTCATGGACACTTTTTTTTTATGTCTAAATTTATTTTATGCCATTACACATCATATATACACAAAAAATACCCTAGTATATACTAAGGTTCCATTTGGTCAATGTAGGTTTCACACGCTACAAATTTTTTAATTCCATTCAGGCATTCTAAAAGTCATTTTCAAGGCTCTTAATCACTTTTCTAAGCTTATATTCCATTTAAGCATGCATTTAGCACAAGTTCACTTGGGCTACCTAATGTAAACACATTTAAAATTGAAGGAAATTGATAGATTTTATAGCCATAAATCTTATACACTTGATTAAGCTCCCCTAGACTTACTTTTTCTTACCTTTCCTCTTGGAAGCTTGCACACCACTTTGATTTTTCTACAAAGGGGTCAAATTTCTTAACCAATAAACACTAAGATTTTGATCTCTTTTGCTTAAAATAATCTCATAATTAAATTTAGGTACCCAAAAACATCTCTAGCCACCCTAAAACTAAATTAAAGTTTAAATTTCACTTACCCAATTTTAATCTTTTCACTTTATCCCCTTGATTTCATCCACTATTCTTACTCAAATTAAAGAGTTAGAGGCCTTGAGAACCTTGTAGGGAGTTGAATTACACTTGGGATGCTTGGATTAGGTGAGGAATTAAGAGAAAGATTGAAGAAATTTGAGAGAGAAAGAAGAATAGGGTATTCGACCAAGCTAGGGAGAGAAGAGGGCTAAAGGAGATAAGGATCACACTAAAAAAAATCTTCTCCTCTTGGCTTATATAGTGGCTCAAACAAGGCCCAACCCAAAGGCCCACTCTCACAATTCCAAAAGCCCCTTTTTAAGCCAAATATGCAATTTCTCTATTGTTTTCTCACTTTCCAAATCCAATTTATCACAAATTAATTCCATAGTTTGTAACATGCTTAAACTAGGCTATACACAAAATTTTAACTCAATCGAAATTCATTTTCGATCCAATTCTATCAAATTGATCCGATTGATAATTACCGAGGTTACTAAAAATTACCTTTTTACAACTAAAATATTCAAAATATCATTTTTAAGCAAAACTACAAATTTTGGTGATATTTAGAGTTCATTTACTATTTTTAAAGAGGTCGATCAAACTTTAATCAATATAGTTACTATTTAAATCAAATCGTGACCTTTTTCGTATTTTCGACTTTTGGAGGCCTATTTAAGCCCAGGCTAACCATCATCAATATTTTTCGATGGTCAAACAAAATATTTTTCACCTCCGAATGTACTTTTTCACCTCCGAAAATTACTATTCGTTATCGAAAAATACTATTTATGGTTGATCCAATATTGAGGCCATTACATCCTACCTCCCCAATCCATGTGTGTGTGTGCAATCCAAATACAATGTTAGATCAAATCTCATAATTCTACCGCAGTATAAATCCCTATGGCTAGCCATTATATCTACAGTACTGGATTACCCATTGGGCTATTTATTTCATTGCATTAAACCATGTTTTCATCAAATTTTCATACTAATCACATTATGTAACAATTAATACACAATGCTGCAATATCCCAACATGTTTGTCATCACATATTCGGCATGTATGTATATAGTAACATATAAAAATGATTAAAACATGCCATTTTCATTGTATTTAGCATTCGACCACATTAGGTTCATATATTTATCATGTGATTCTTTCATCAATAGCATGCCATATGTGATTCTAGTGTCATAGTAAATAATTATATAATGATATATAGTCATTACACTTTATAATTTCTAAATTTCCTTAAGTTCTATCATTATGTTCAATTATGTAACTTTAGGTTCACTAATTATTTTCAACTTCAATTACTTCTATCATCTTCCTTATGTGTTAAATTATGAATTTCATGCTTAATATATCATAAATCATCAAATTTTCACATGTTAAACTTAGGTTCCAAATTCGGCTATCTTAGGTTTTACCCCTTCCACTTTGTTTTCTTTACTAATTCACATTCTTTACATCTTAACTCTTCATTTTAACATATTACTTTGAATTATTTCACATTTCTACTTAAAGTTGTCACAGTTACATAATGTGTAGTTCAAGAAAATTTCAACTATATAAATGAAATTGAGTGTAATAAGTATCCACTAACCTTGTGCTCTTGTTTTACCCTCTCAAGCTTCCTTTTCCTTACTTTTATCCCTTGAAACAACTTCATCTCCCTTGCTCTCCATAAGTGGCCGAATATTCCAAGGCACAAATCCATCAATTTCTTTCTTCATTAACACAAAATAATCATATAAACATATTATATACTCCAATTTATTACCTATTAGAACCATTAAACTAAATTAAAATCTTTAATTTCTCTTATCTAATTTTGACATATAAACTTCAATCATTGATTTCTCTCACTTTGAATACTCAAATTGAAGGGTGGAGACTGCTATGATGTTGTAAAGAGGCTGAAGTTAATCTAGAAGGCTTGATTTTGGATAGAGAATGGAAGACAGAAAAAGAGAAATGGTGAGAAGAGGAAGATAAGCATACGGTTTTAAAGAAGACTGAAGAGGGAGGCAAAAATCTAGAGTTTTCTCTAGAAATTATTGATATTTTGGCCTTATATAGGCTAAATTTTGGGTTGAGCTGGTCCAACCAAAGTGGTTGAACCTAATTTAAATCCAAAATTGATTTTAAGGCTATTTAATGTACTCTAAATTATTTTTCTCTCTTACCAAGCTCAAATTCACTTAAAATTCTTAAAATAATAAATTAAACCTTTTATGAAAATTTTTAGCTCAATTGGAGTCTATTTCTGATCCAATTCACTCAAATCGGTTCGATTCAATTATTTTCGGTGTTACCGTAAAATTTTTTTAAACCAAAATATTCTACATCTCATTTTATGGATGTCTAAAGATTTTGGTGATTTTTATAGGTTATTTACTATTTTTAGAGTTTTGGTCAAACTCTCGATCAACTTTTTTTTCTCGATACCGAGTAAAATTTTGCTATCTGATTTGAGGAACCATTTGAGCTCAATTTCATCTCAAAATTTTTCACTGGACTCCATTTAATACCTATTTTAATATTCTAGTGTTAACTCAAGCTACCTGCCAGGTCACCCATCCTTGAATAAATTTCTCTATTCTATTCAACTTCGATTATTCCAAAAACTATCCAAGGTTACTATTTATGTTCTAAAACATGTCATGCATGTCAGATCTAAATTTTGGGGTATTACAGTGCCATTCCTGAAAAGCGGGGGACTTCATCAAAATAATTAGTCATGTGATTGGAATTTAGTACGTTATCGAGAGTGATTAATCGGGAATGACAATACAATTGTTGGCCTTCAAAAATGTGAGAATGTCCATTCATTTCCCTTGGAAAATGATCCAATCGGCTAATTCATATGACCATTCAAATTCTTCCATTTAATTTATTAGATTTATACTTGATTTGTTATGCTTCTTAATGATATCGCTTCATAAAATGATAAGCTTTGAGTATCTATAGTAGTTAGCGATTGCCATTTCATTCCTTATGCATTTATTATAGCGGTTCATTATCCCCTTAAATTTGTAGTGCTTTGATTTTGGTTCTTTACCAACTTAGGGTCGTCATATGGTTATTCTTCATTGAAGGCTTCTCACTTTAAGAGGAAAATTTTTCTAGATCTCCTATAAATAAGAGTATTCCTTCAGATTTTTGTTGAAGTGTCAAGAATTCATGTTTTGTGTTTTCTTTTTTTGTAATTTCTTAATGGAACCAACCGAGCCTCCTGAAGCCTTTCATCCTTCTTTTCTTTTTATCTTTTACCATTTTAGGAAGATGAATGAATTTTGTTCCCTTGATGGGTCTTCCCTCATCATGTTGTCACCTATTGACAATAGGTGATTAACCATTTTCTACTTCTGTCCCCTTTTATTTTTTTTTTATTTCCTTCTCTACTTTCTATTTTTCACCATTAAGAACTATGATTTGTAGATGGGGGATAGCCAAAAGTCTATATTTTCTTCTCCATTTTCATCTTAGCTTCAAGTTAAAATTGAAGAAGAAGAGGATTGCAGCACTATAGGAGATGATGAAAAGTGGTCTCGACTTGTCAAGTTGTTACTTGTAGAGATAGGAATCTTTTTTTATGTATCTTTTTTTATACTTTGAAGATTCTAATAAAATTCCAGCTTTTGATTTATTTTTGTTGTTTTTTTCTTATTTTTCTTTTTGCCTTTTTCTTTTGTAGTCGATCAACTAAAAATTATAAGCAGATAATGATGTTTAAATGACTTCTGAAATTTTACTTTTTTTCGATCTGGTTGTATAATCAAAGTAAGTATTAGAATAGCCTCATTGCTCCCTTTTTTTCAATCTTGTGACTAGTTTCATTGATTGGGGATGCATCAATCGAGAAAATTAATAATTTGATCTTCAATCATCTCAATTGGAATTTGGAATTTTTGATCAAAGTGTCGACCAGAATTTAACTGATTTCATTGATCCTTTATTTGCAATAATTTGAATCTCTCAATTGAGGTTACAATCTCTAATTAAGAAAACGTCTATCGGGTTACAATAATTCATCAACCTTTTGATTAGGATAATAACATCAATCTTTCCATTAGGATTATATTTCTCGATCGAAAAAACATCAATCAGGTCACAATAATTCATCAATTTTTCGATTGGGGTTAATCAATCATTTCGATTGTGAGACGTACCTTGTAGGTATTTTCCATTGCAAAACCCTTGCAATGCCTTTGCTTTACCTATTTCAAGTCATTTTCCCTGCTTGCACAAAAGGGAGCTTTTGAGGTGAAATGTGGGATATTTTTTATTATTAGACGAAGAAGGCCCTAAAATTAGGATGCCTTATATCCCAACGTGTTCATCCCCAAATTATGGTGATCAAACCTGATCCTCTTCTTACTTTCCTTTCCAATGCACCTTTCCTATTAGAAAGGTGGGATTGACCCTTCAGTGCATTCAGGACCTTTATACAATTGAACGATCATAAGCGTAGGGCATGACTTGTTTCATCTTAGGTTAAAATGACCACACATTCTTTCATCTTAGTTTGGAATAAGAGCATTTTGCATTGTGTTTACTTCCTTTTCTGGCAAATGGAAAAGGATATAGCTTTGTTGCCTTCTCCAGTGAGATATTTCATCATCTGTTATGCTTCTTTTTCCTCTAGTTGATTTACTCAAAAATAGAGAAAGAGGCAGCTTTATTGCCTCTTCCAGTGTCTTTCCCAGTAGGAAAGTTCTGAGAGGCTCGGTCACCGATGTGCAATGTCTCAAAAGAAAGACATTTTATTTTCCTTTAAACCTGGTGCATGCTATTTTTGTCTTCTTTTGGTTCTGGAGCTTTCTCTCCATTTCTACTTCTTTTACCTGAAGTTCCCTTTTCAAGGATGGTGACTCCTTTTAGATGTGGTTGCAAACATCGTTTGGAGCTCCTCTATGTAGTTTTAGAGACTTTCATGGAGTCTTTTGATTTTTCCATGTAAGGTAGTGATTATATTTGGCCGGGGGTTCTTGAGGTTCATCCCATCCATCAGTAGACTTAGATCTACCTTAATCATATTCAGACTAGGCATTTCAACTTAGCTATAGGCTCTCAATGAAAGTTATAAATGATAAATTTGGAGATTTTATAAGGAAAAAAGTCTGTTATGGCGGTCGAAATGATATTGTATCTAGATGAGGATAGAGAGATCCGATTGGATTAGGCAGATTTTGAAACCTCCAAAAAAGAACTCGTCAAGTTGGATCGGCATAAGCACTCTGATGTTTAAGTTAGTATAGGATTTAGAGAGAGAAAATAGTGAGAGAATATCAATAGTGTTGTGTATTTGGAACGTAAAATAACCTGAGATGTTGAGGACCACTTGAGCAGTCTATCCAGGTATCAAAGTAAGTGTGTGACGATGTGACATGGCGTAGATGGCGAAGGGAATAGAGGTATTTGTTAGTAGACTGCTACAGAATAAATCTTATCTTATCTGATCGGACAGTCTCATTTCCTTGTTTACCATGCGTGTCCGCTCGGTTACGTGCTAGGCCAAAACGAGCGTTGGACTTACCGCTAGTTGGGCCTCTTTGTTTGGTTGTCCTTTGGTCCGAATGTGATTTAGGTTCAATAAAAGATAATATTAAGTATTCTCAAATATTATCAATGCTAAATTATTTTTAATTTGAATTTTTTTGTCAGTTGGGAATTTCCATCCTTTTGGCATAATTTACAGTTTTTTATTTTTTTCTATGAATATTAGATAAGGTTTGTATGATAGCAATAAGAATTCCATCAGTATGAAGAACCACTAAATGACAGTTGGTGAGTGATTCAGATAAGATAAAAGTTTTTTATATTTTTTTCTAAGTATAATATTCAAATAAAAATCAAAATAACTTTGTCATTTTATGGATTTGAATTATTTTTTTATTGAGAAAAATTATAAGTTTAACACAATTTTAATAGAATTCTATTATATGATATTTTAGTCATTATTATAATTAGATATGTTCAAAAAAATTCAATTTAGTAAATAGAAATAATAATTTTTTAGATGAAAAAAATGATGATATTTTCTAAGTGACATTTAAGTAAATGCAAAAAAATTATTAGAATAATATTTATGAAAATAATATTTTTTCATAGATTATGATAATTACTAATCATTAATTTTTCAAGAGAAATTAGTTACTAATTATTAAAAAATTAAAAATATAATTTTCATAAACTATTAAATTATTTACAAGTGCATGCGAAATGCAGCTTAAAAATAAAATCTTTTTAAATTTTCCATACATATATATATGTATGTATAATTTTTAAAAATTGTCAAATCAACTAGAAAAACAAATTGAAGGATATATATATACATATTATTCCATAAGATAATCAAAGTGTAAATGACTAAGTGGTTGTGGGAAACGCGTGCAAGTTTGATCAAAATTAAATTTAAAAATTAAACCAAATTGATAAAAATAATTTTACTTGATTTGGTTCGATTTTTTATTTAGTTTTGAATCTTTGGATTTTTAATAATTAGATTATAATTAATTGTTAGTTTATATAACATACTATTTAATTAAATAATTAATTATAGATTATATATTAAAAAATAATATAAAAGTGTATAAAATTCTGTGGGTTCCATACAAAAATCAAACAATATAATAAAAATTGAATAGATTAGATAAATCAAGTAAATCGAACCAAAATACTTGAATTACATTTTGTTGGACTTGGATATCATTTTTTAGGGAGTTTCACAAAAATACCCAAAAAAAGGAACTTCACTCAAAAATACCTTCTTCTTTTTTTTCATTTTAAAATTATCTGTTTTTAAATTTTCATTTTCAAAAATACCCCTTTTTTAAAATATAACATTTAACTCAAACTCTTACTCTCCAACATCAAGGAGCACTGAATTCATATTTTTCCTCCATTCCTTTGCAAATGGAATCTGAAGAGGACGCCATAAAAGCTGTTCAAAAACAATTCAAAATTCATTTTGTAAAACTGAAGCATTTCCCATCATTTAAACCAATATAAACCCCATACTTCAGATCCTCTGTTACAAAGAAAGCCATCAACAGACATTTCCAGATTTCTCACGTAAACTGACTCATCTAATAAAGAGGATTCTGCAACTTTTAATGAAAAATAAGGCGGCAACCTGTCAAATGGACACTTTCCTTAATGTGGTAGCTATATTCAATGTTATTAAAATCGGATCGAATAAAGAACCGATAAAATTAAAGTTTATGATTCGATTGGTTCAACCAAATTTTTTTTTATTTTTAAAATATTATAATTATTATAATTTTTTAAATACTATTATATAAAAATTAAAAAATATTCATCAAACATTAAATATATATCACAAATATTCTAATAATAAGTTACAAAATATAATTTTAATTTTATTATTATAAGTGATTAATTATGAATTTTTGAATATCATATATTAGAAACATAAAAATACAATTATATCATGAAAATAATTTCATTTTTAGATAGAGTGCTAATGAAATAAATACAAAAATATTAACCTTGCATATATGAGTATAATTATATTTAATTACAATAAATTCAAATAGATAATAAGTATATTAAATTATTAAGTGATATTTTTAGAATTTTAAATATTAATTTTTCAAATAAATAAATAATAAAAATTTAATATATATATATATATGTATATTTTAAATTTTTATTATTTATTTATTTAAAAAATTAGTATTTTAAATTCTAAAGATATTACTTAATAATTTAATATACTATTACAATGATCCAAATAGATAATAAGTATATTAAATTATTAAGTGACATATTTAGAATTTAAAATACTAATTTTTTCAAATAAATAAATAATAAAAATTATATATATATATATATGATTACAATGAATGAAAAATATAATAAGTATATTAAATTATTAAGTGATATATTTAAAATTTAAAATACTAATTTTTTCAAATAAATAAATAATGAAAAAAAAATATATATATATAGGTGGGTGAAAATATACAAAAAAAAAGATTTTCTACACTTTTTATCAAAAAATTCAATTTTGTCCGGTTTTCCGATTCAATTCGATTTTTTACCAATCGGCTGGCCTATCGATTTGTGGTTAAATCGATTTAATCGACCGATCCGATTCGGTTTTAATAACTATGGCTATATTTGATTTTGCAAAAATGATAATAGATTGCAAAAACACCAAAAGAACACAACTTGCAACCAAACTGGGAAATTGTTTGATATCAAAAGATATTATAAAAGCTTATATCTTCATGACACTAACAATATCATTGATCTAAAAGGTCCCTTATCAAATATATGAACTCTTAAATTTAAGTATTTTTAATCTATTTTTATCCTTTTTTAAAATTTCCTATTTTGATCAATTGGATATACTATACCAAAATGAGGGTAAATAATTTAATATTGTAATTCGGTATAACAGTTGGTACATATCAGTAAACCAAGATATTAAATTCAATATTTTTTAATTCTAAATCTCTTTCTCATCTTTATTTATTCGTTCAATAATATTATTAGACCACTTGTTCATTTGCTTCGGTTTAATATTATTAGTCCACGTGTTCATTTGCTTCAAACAGTTGATTTTGACATTAAAAGGTTGCATGGGCAATCTCAAATGCTTCATCTAGTGGTTGCTGGAGCGAAAATAAGATATTAGATTAAGGAGGGAACTGTGGGTGCAAATCAATAATAAGTTAGATAAATTTGATTGAAACAAATATTAAGGGGCAAATAAAAAAAATTAAAAGAATAAATATTAAATTATATAAAAATAAAAAAATATATATCTAGAAATTCTTATGATGATTTTATTCATAAATTACATTCCTTCTTGTGATTTTTATTAGTGAATTCTTATCACTTTTAATGATAAATGTAAAATAATTAATTAGTGTTGATAATAAAAGAATGATTCTAGTTGGAATTTAATATACCACATGATATATCAAGTATAACGGCCAGTATATTAAATTTCAAAATAGTTTTTTCATTTTAAAATTTGATATACCAAACGGTATATCATGCATACTGGAAGGTATTTTAAATTTTAGAAAATAATTTTTATTTAAAATTTGATATATTGAACGGTATACCAAATTTCAAAACATGACTCTAATTCTGAAATTTTGTATACCGGATGGTATAGCTGGTATACCAGCCAGTATACCAAATTTCAAAACATGACTTTCATTGTGAAATTTTGTATAACGGATGGTATAGCTGGTATACCAGCCAGTATACCAAATTTCAAAATAAGTTTGCATTCTATTTTTTGGTATACCAGATGACATACCAGGTATTTCAAATTCCAGAATAAGTTCGCATTCTGAAATTTGATATATTGGACGACATACTAGGCATACCAGCTAGTATACTAAATTTAAGAATAAGTTTGCATTTTAAAATTTGGTATACCGGCTAGTATACCAGTATACTATCCGATATACCAAAAAATAGAATATCTTTGTATTCTAGAATTTGGTATACTGGACGGTATACTAGATATACCAACCAGTATACCAAATTTCATAATACAATTAGCATTCTAGAATTTGGTATACCGATAGGTATACCTAATATACTATCCGGTATACCAAATTTCAGAACATCTTTGCATTCTGTAATATGGTATATCGCCCGGTATACCAAAAGACTAAACATATATACATTATATGGAATATGATATACCGGCTGGTATACATGATATATCGACTAGTATATCAAAACATAAAATATGTATACACTATAGAATATGGTATATGATTGTATACATGGTATACTGCTTGGTATACCAAAAAATAGAATATGTATATGCTATGGAATATGGTATACCGACTGGTATACCGCCTCATATATCAAAAAATAGAATATGTGTACGCTATGAACCATGGTATACAGGCTGGTATACCTGATATACCACCTGATGTACCAAAAAATAGAACATATATACGTTATGGAATATGGTATACCGACTGCTATACCTGGTATACCATCTGGTATAACAAAAAACATAACATGTTTATACTATGAAATATGGTATACCAGCTAGTATACCCCTTAGTATACCAAAAAATAAAACAGGTTTACACTATAGAATCATGGTCACCTGGCCAATACTATCAAACTAAAGGTATTGGTTTAGGTTGGATAAATTTTAATCCAATCTGATTGCAAGTGTTATATGGAGAAAATGATAAATAATAAAAATCTCAATAAGTTTATAGCTTAGAAACATGAAAATATAACAGGCATAAACCACTGATGCAAAATTAGCTCTTTTGTTTTATTAAAATGCATTATCATTAACCTAACTGATAATACATGAAATAAAATAAGAGACATAAGTCACAAAGAATGGCCCATTAAAGGCCTATCAAAAAGGTTTGATATTAAAAACAAAAGCCCACTATCAAGAGGCTATAGATAGGCTACTGTTGCATTACAGATTGATGCTTAATCTTCATAAATATGGTAACTTCCTTGAGAAGCAGGCATGTCTCTCTCTAACCCTACATACTCTCTCTCTCTATTGAGCTCTCTCTCCACATTCTGATAGCTAACTTAGGCATCGGAGCACTAACATCTGGCAACATCGAGCTAGTCTCCTTCTTTGCAGGTCATCAAAGACTCTACTCCGATCTAATATTGCTTCCCTGGTTCAGGTATGAATCTCCCTCTGTAACGCTCGCTCTTGTAACCATTTTATATACTTATTATTCTATTAAATTACTTGCATAAAAAACATATATACATACAACATTTAATACATATAATATACTTAAAGTACAATTACGTTACATATATATTTCAAATCTCTTATACATTATACATTTACAACAATGTAATACATTATTAGAATTATTTCTTCACTCGCTACCCTTCTAGTGGCCTGCAAATGACGACTCTAGCAAAAGAAATTTCTCACACATGAGTACCTACATGGGAAAACACCCGTGCTAAGCAATGGCTTAGTGGGGAGTAAACGGTACAATTGACTTCTTATCGAAGTCGCAGATACAAGCAATGTAGCATGCCAATACATATAACATAATAACATGTCATTCTTATTTAGTAAATGCATTAATCACACTCAATAGCAATTATACACTCAATAACAATCATAATACAGTTTTTCACTCACATTTCATTATGCAATGAAGAGCACTAACATAATCATGAGGCATTGTAACACTTAAACTATTGGTCACTTATCATTATTCATCAATCAAATCACTTTCATTGCCTGAATTCTCATAAAGGTGGATACGGGTACAAACACTAGATACTGCACTAGAGACATAAAAGTCTCGGTTCACTAGATACCAAAAGGTATCAAACACTACACTAGTCAAATTTTGGTGACAACACTTGTAGCTGCGATCACTATCCCCTTTATAGGCATGCCTATCTATCCATTACTATGTGAAATTCAGGCTTACAAATAGTATTTAATCACTCAAAGTTATCACACTTGATACATTTAGATTCATAGAGATATTACATAAACTAGAACATATAACAAAATCATTAAATAATTCATATTCACTTAAACTTCAAATACACTTAATATTAACATTAATATAATTATCATTTGTCATGTAACCTATAACATTATGCTTACCATTTATCATGTTTATTCACATTCATTACTTGTACATTTTATTGTATATTTTTAGAAAACATGATATTAATACATGTCATAGATCATGCCTTTGCTTCACTAAATCATGCTATTCATGCTCATTGATATTCATTTGTTGTACAAATTCTTATGTATTTAAGACTTAGTATTTTATTTCATTAATTCATTATGTTTTACACCTATTCCATATCACTTACTACTCTTGTTTTGCACTTAAAACATCTAAAAGCATTTAGGATGGCTTAAACATGCTTTAATATCAATTTAAGACTTTAAAATCAAGTTCAAGAAAGGCAGGGTAGGGTCACGGTTACTATCAAAATCCTAGTAACCGTGGCTCAAACAAGAAATAGGGGTTACGTTTACTACCAAAATCATGGTAACCGTGACCTAGGTTGCCCTTGTGGCTCTAGACTGCATCATACTACCTCACAGTCATTACCAGATGAGAAATAAATGTGGTATATACTTTTTAAAGGGGTCACAGTTACCATGAAAAGCTTAGTAACCATGAGATAGGTCTTCTTTAGGGTCTGGACTAAAAACTGGGGTACCTCATGGTTACTATGAAAAACCTAATAACCGTGAGGCCCAAACCGCCCAAAGATAGATTTCCAGTCTCTACTTATATGCTATTTTTGACCTATAAAATGTCATTTTCAAGGAAAGTGGTCTTCTACAAAGTTGTTTCACTATGTCTCTAGTTTCTAAAATATCAAAAATCACTCAATTCTTACTTCTAAATCTCAAGATATCACTCAAAACTTACAAACTATTCCCTGGTGACGGACAACAGGGGTCTATCCACTTTAAGCTCATTTTTGGACACTCTAGAGACATATTTAGATTCTGGTTTCTTCTACAAAGTTTTAGATCTGTGTCTTATCTTTCATATCCAACTAGAATCACTGAATTTAGATTTTTTACAGAAAAAGTTATACTCTTCTTAGTAAAACTGGTTCATGTATACTCTAAGTAGATTTCTACTAATTCACTTTTCAAGATACAAGTCATTATTCTCACCCAACAACAACATCATCACTCATATCTATCATCAAATACATAACACTATAGTATATTAAGCAATAGAATCAAACAAATATAGCAAAGAAAGTGAAGAACTCCCAAACCTTAACAAGCTTTACTCCTTTCTTCTTCCTCTTTCCTTGCTCTCTCTCTCTCTTTAAGCTACCAAAAGCATGAAATCTTTGAAGAAGAAACCATATAAAGATGGGCAAAATTTTTCTGAGTTTGGGACCTTCATTTGGCCAGCCACACATTCCTTTTTATACCATGAGATCTCTCCACTTCTCATGAGTTCTCATAAGACTTTTAGTATGGGACACATGCTTTTATCCTATTGGCCACTCTTTTCTTTACAACTTACTACTTCTTCTTTCTTTATTTCTAATTTTTACCATAATTCTTTTACTTAATCTTTTCAATTAAACCCTTAATGTCATATTCTTTCTAATTTATACACTTATGTCTTAGTGTAAAATTACTATTTTATCTTTACTCTTTTAATTTAATTTTTTTCGTGTCCTTTCCTATATTTTCAATGCACATCTCCTCGTATTACCTCCACTATATAACTCAAATATACCCGATTACTCCTAAGGTGTAATGTAGGGCCTTACACCCTCTATTTTATGAAAACTTTAAGGTTTATCATTTGATGCTTTCGTTGAGAGGTGATGCCGAAGTCGAGTTGTTCGACCTGCACCTGGAGAAAGAGGGCATTCTAGCTACTTCCTAAAAGAGCTTATAACTTTAGATCATAGATCTGCTCTTATTTAAAAAATATTTCCTGAAGGAGTTTGAGCCATGTTTAAGAAGAACCTTTAGAAGAATCTACCTGTCCTTAGCTGAGACCTAAAATCTAAAAAGGGCATTGATAAGTGTGAATTATATAATGTTCTTAGTATGTTTTTAAATGTTTTAATTAGTTAATTTAGTTTAATTTTTGTTAATTTATAGTTTAAATATTTATCTTTGTGTTTTAGGAGTTAATTTGAAGTTTTGGTGTTTTTAGTGTTAATTTGTAAGAAAAAATGACTTAATTGCAAAAAAGGCAAGAAGATTTGGAGCAAAATTGTGAAATGAGAAAATTCATGCTAGAAAAGATACATGAAGTCCAGTAGAAGTTTAAGTGGCCGTGATTGTGTAAGCCTATTTTCTTGCTTGGCCGTGCACTTCTAAATTCCTTTTCCAAGTGGCCATGCATGTAGGAAGCTCAAAGGTTAAGTGGGCGTGCATTGAAGAATTGAAGCATAAGTGGCCATGTGTCTCTAGAATTTGAAGAATGAGTGGCTGTGCAAAACTCCTGGGAAAAGCCATGCACGGCAGTGCATGGAAAGGTTCTTCTCATTAAGTGGCCATGCACTTTCAAGAGGAAGGATGCACGACATTGCATCTAACAAAGAAGGATTTTGCTTGCCCATGCAAGGGAACTCTGATGCTGCGAAGGATTTTCCAATTCAAGAGGAATTCTTTTTCTATTCTAATTGAGAAAGTTTAGAAGGCTTCTACAACTTATTTTGCCTATAAATAGAAGACTCTAACACCAAAGGAAGGATCATCAATCATCAATTGTCAAGAGCTAGAAGAATTCAATAGTTTTTAGTTTTACGTCATTTTTTATTTTCTCTATCTTTATTTTTTTCTTAAAGCTTTGTTTTAGTTTTTAAACATACATAGTGAGTAGTTTTCTTTAACTTTTGCTAAAGGATACTTGAATCCTTAAATCTTTATTGTTATGACTTAGTTTGTGCTTAATTTTAATGCAAGTTTTGATTATTTCTTAGTTCTAAAGCATAGTCTTATCATTATTTAGCCAAAAATTGGTTGTTAACTTGTTTAATTATTGGTTAATAATCGACTTTTGATTTAATCATTGATATGCATGTTCTTAGGTTAGTTTACTTACTTTAATGCATGATTATATTCTTCACTAGAAATAATTTTGTGTTAATAAAGGTAAGTTAAGATTAAAAAAGGTGTAACTAAGAATAGGTGAAAGTTGAATTTACTTAAAAAAGGATTTAATAGACATCTAGGAGATTTAACTCAGATCTTTATGCTAAGTGTTGGATTGTTCTTAATAAGAGAGTTTTAATGCTTGGAATGATAATCTTAAGTTAAGTAATCTGGTTTTATTTATCTGAGTTTTTCATAATCACTTGTGTTTGTCTTGAAATTAAGTCATAATAATATTGGTTAAGGTGGATAGTCCTTTAGTGAAAGTTGCTTTTAAATATTGATTTTTACCTCATTTGATTACTTGCTTTTGTTTTAATTCAAGTTAATAGTTTTACGATCTTTCTTTACATCAGTTCATTGATTTTAGTTTTTAAAGTTCTATTTTTAGATTTTAACATACAACATCACAACTTTGGGATTTCTTTTCTATCTTTTATACACATTCTGTTTTAAAAGTCAATCATTCACACAAACACAAGTTTCCCTTGGGTTCGATATTAGAGGGTCATAATTATATTTTCCTATATTACTAGCCGATCTAGTACACTTGCTAGACACTAGCCAAGTTTTTGGCACCGTTGCTAGGGAAACATTAGCGTTTGTTTATTTATCTTGATTTTAAAGTGAATTTTTGTGTGTTTTTGTTCTCTTTTTCATCTATTTTCTAATTTTTATTTTAAATTTTTTTTCTTTCAGGTGCTATTAGTTTATGGTGAGAAACAACCCCATTATACTCGTGGATCCTAAAATTGAATGGACATTTTATAGGATTAGAAGGCTAAGAGGCAATATGAATGACCCAGAAATAGAACCATCTATGAATGATCCACCACCACCTAGGATTGAAGAGCAAGACGTACCCCATCAAGCTCCGAGGAAAGGATTTAAACTTAGGACCATTAGGGATTATGATATTCCTAGGTGGAATAAAGAACATAGAACCATTAGGATTCCTCATCACTAGCCATTTGAGATTAAACCTGCTACCATCACAATGGTACAAAGAAATCAATTTTCAGGCTCAGACATAGAGGATCATGTACAACATCTGGATATATTCTTAGAAGTTAGTGACACTGTGCAAATTCCAAATGTATCAACCGATACTATTAGGCTTAAACTTTTTTCGTTTACCCTCATAGGAAAAGCTAGGGATTGGTTACAAATGATACCTAATCAATGCATTCATTCTTGGCAGCAAATGCAAGAAAATTTCCTTTGTAAATTATTCCCTCCTACCAAAACAACCCTCATTAGAAAACAAATCAATGACTTCTAGTAATTTTATGAGGAGCCATTTCATGAAGCATGGAAAAAAATTTAAGAGACTTTTAAAAAGCTATCCACATCATAAATTTCCAATTTATCAACTAATACATATTTTCTATACAGGTGCTAATCAATTAACAAGGTCTTTGTTAGATGTAGCTTCAAATGGTAGTTTCATGAACTAAGTTTCTGAAGAAGCATTCTTGCTTCTTGATGAGATGGCTACCAATGATGCTCAATGGGTGACCTCAAGAGCAGTATAAAAGAAATAGGAAGTTCATAATATAGATGAAATAGCTATGTTAAAAGCTCAAATTGAATTAATAAGAAAAGAGCATTTAAGAGAAATAAATGAGCTTAAAGTTAAAAATATTTCCATGTTATCTAATGAAGATAATGCTTATGCCAAAACTCAAGGAGCATTCGGGATAAAGAACGGTGAAGAAATAGTAGAAGAAGTGAATGCTTTGAACTCTTATAGTAACACCTATAACCCGGGATGGAGAAATCATCCAAATTTTTCATGGAGAGAAGACAATGGAGTATCTACTTCAAACCCTCGTCCTAGACCTCCCTTTAACCACAATCAACCTTTAAATAACCATTTTCCATATCAAAATCAAGTTCAACTAGATTAACCAACTACATACCCATCACAACCATAACATCAACCACCTGGATTTCAAAAGTTTCAATCTCCGACTCCACAAAAGAAGAAGTCAAACATAGAAGAGATGATTGCAAATTTTATGGCCTCCTAAAATTCAATCTTAGCTAATCAAGATGCTAGATGGAAATCACAAGACATTTGGATGAGGAACCAAGAGGCATCTATTAGGAATCTAGAAAATCAAATGGGGTAACTCGCTAACTCCCTATCCAACCGTTAAAAATATTTCCATCCAATGTCGACGCAATCTAAAGGAGGAGGCTAAAGCAATCACCTTAAGAAGTGGAAATGACTTAGAAAAGACTGAGATTGGTAAGAATTCCTCTCAAAGGGTGGAACCAACATTGGAGGTAAGTATTTCTAATTCTGAAAATATTGAGAGAGTGCCTCTTACTGGTGAGAAAGGTAAAGGTAAGAAAAAACTTGTTTCTTCTGTGTTTGATGAATTTCAATTACCTTTTCCTATTCTAGCTAGAAAAGAAAAGCAAAATGAACAATTAACTAAATTTTTAGACATGTTTAAAAAGCTACATATAAACTTGCCATTTGCTGAAGCTTTATTACACATGCCTAAATATGCAAAATTTATGAAGGAGCTTTGTACTAATAAAAAAAAGCTAGAAGGTATAGAAATGGTTTAATTATCCGGTAATTGTAGTGTTATTTTAATAAACTAAATTCCTAAAAAACTAGAAGATCTTGGTAGCTTTACATTGCCTTATGAATTAGAAGGAAATTTTGCTGGACATGCTTTATGTGATTTGGGTGCTAATATTAACTTGATGCCTTAATCAATTTGTAGGAAATTGAACTTAGGTGATCTAAAGAAAATCTGAATGACACTTCAATTAGCAGATAGATTAGTAAAGAAATCGAAAGGTATTATTGAGGATTTGTTAGTAAAAGTAGGAAATTTTATATTTCCAGTAGACTTTGTAGTGATGGATATAAAGATGGATAAAAAGGTACCCTTGATAATGGGTAGACTATTTTTGAATACGGCAAGAGCTTTAATCGATGTTCATGGGCAAACAGTTACTTTGAGGTTCAATGAGAAAGAAATGATCTTCAATGTGAATAAAGTCTTAAAACATCCCTCATATGACTTTAAAGAATCCATTTATTTTATGGATAGTATTCAAGAATATGTCAACACAAAGCAAGAGGAAATCATTCTAGATTATGAGCTTGAAGAATGTTTGATGCATCCAAAGAACACGGAAGAATTAGAAGCTAAGAAGAATATATTGATACAAGAATTGGAGAAGGAGTGCAGTGAAAATATAGAGGATGAACCATCCCCTCCCAAGGAAGAAAATTTTGAACTTAAAATACTTTTATCTCATTTAAAATATGTAATTTTTAAAGGATAATGTAGAACCAGTAATTATTTCATCTTTATTGAGAGGTTTGGAAGAAGAGATGCTCATTAAGGTACTCAAAAAGCATAAAGGAGCAATTGGTTGGGTAACATCCAACTTAAAAGGGATTAAGCCCAATTATTGTATACATCGGATACTTATAGAATATGACTTTAAATCGGTGGTACAACCCCAAAGAAGACTCAATCCGGCGATGCAAGAAGTGGTGAAAAATGAGGTACTTAAACTCCTTGATACAGGTATTATCTATCTTATTTCTTATAGTAGTTGGGTTAGTCTGGTTCAATGTATACCTAAGAAGGGGCGCATGACTGTAATAACCAATGAAAATAATGAATTAATTCCTACACGTACAGTAACGGGATGGAGAGTATGCATTGATTATAGGAGATTACATAATGCTACTATAAAAGATCACTTTCCATTACCCTTTTATTGACCATATATTAGAAAGACTGGCAGGAAATAGATTTAACTATTTTTTGGATGGATATTCGGGGTATATGCAAATATCTATAGCCTCGAAAGACCAAGAAAAGACCACCTTCACATGTTTTTATGGAACATTTACATATAGAAGGATGCCTTTTGGTCTTTATAATGCACCTGCCACATTTCAACGATGCATGATGGCCATATTTCATGATTTTAATGAAAATTTTATGGAAGTTTTATGGATGATTTTACATTATATGGTCGTGATTTTGAGTCTTGTCTAAAAAATCTTACATTTGTCTTAAAGAGATGTCAAGAGACAAATCTTGTTCGTAATTGGGAGAAATGTCATTTCATGGTTAAAGAAGGAATTGTCCTAGGGCATAAAATCTCGAAAAAAGAATTGAAGTAGATAAGGAAAAAGTAGATGTGATAGAAAAATTACCTCTTCCGACTAGTGTTAAGGGTATTAGAAGTTTCCTTGGTCATTCTGAGTTTTATCATCGATTTATTAAGAATTTTTCTAAAATAGTTAAGCCACTTTCTATTTTATTGCTTAAGGATGCTGCATTTAACTTTGATGCTGAGTGCTTGCAGGCTTTTAATTTATTGAAGCATAAGTTAATAAGTGCACCAGTTATAGCATCATCCAATTGAAGTTTACCCTTTGAAATTATGTGTGATGCTAGTGATTATGTAGTTAGAGTGATCTTAGGATAGCAGAAGGAGAAAATATTTTATACCATTTACTATGCAAGCCATACACTCATCGGAGCTCAAGTCAATTGCACAACCACGAAGAAAGAACTCTTGATGATAGTATTTTCTTTTGAAAAATTCATATCTTATCTCCTAGGTTTTAAGGTTACTGTGTGGACAGATCATGCTGCCTTAAGACACCTTTTTGCTAAGAAGGATTCCAAATCGAGGCTTATCCGACGGGTTTTGCTACTCCAAGAATTTGATGTTGAGATAAAGGATAAGAAAGGAGCTGAAAATTTTGTAGCTGACCATCTATCAAGATTGGATCATGCTAGCATTGAAAAGGTAGAAATTTTTGACTTGTTTCCCGATGAACATTTTTGTGCTTTGTATACTTATGAAAATTCAGTTCCATGGTACACTAATATAACCAATTTTCTTGCAGGTGGTTATCTTTCTAAAGAGTTTACTTGGCAACAAAAGAAAAAGCTTCAAGCAGATGCTAAGCATTACCTTTGAGATGATCCGTACCTCATTAAGATTTGCTCAAATCAAGTACTTAGATGATGTGTATCGAAAACTGAGCAAGAAGATATAATATGATAGTGCCATGAAGGAGAACTTTGAGGTCATCATAGACCTAAACTCAAGATATAAAAAGTTATCCAATTAGGTTTCTTTTGGTCTACTTTATTCCAAGATGTCAAATCATTTACTGAAATATGTGATAAATGTCAATATGTTGGTAATATTTCTAAAAGTGATGAAATGCCTACAAATAATGTACTTGAAGTAGAACTTTTTGATGTTTAGGGTATAGATTTTATGGGACTATTTCCAATTTCCTTTGATTTTGAGTATATTTTAGTAGCTATAGATTACATTAGTAAATGGATTGAAGTCATAGCTACTAGAACTTGTGATGCTCAAATTGTGATTGAATTTAATAGAAAAAAACATGTTCACTAGATTTGGAGCACCAAGAGATATAAACAGTGATGGAGGCAAACACAAAATAACTACTCCATATCATCCTCAGGAAAATGGGTAAGTAGAGATGTCTAATAGGGAGTTAAAATCAATTCTAAAAAAGACAGTTAGCAATTTTAGGAAAGATTGGTCTCATAAATTAGATGAGGCTCTATAGGCCTATAGAACTGCATTTAAAACCCCTATAGGCATGTCTCTTTATAGAATGATTTTTGAAAAAACATGTCATCTTCCAGTCAAATTAGAACATAAAGCTTATTGGGCTACGAAATTTCTTAACTTATATTTGAGAAGTGCAGGAGAAAAGAGAAAATTACAGCTCAGTGAACTTGATGAAATTCGAAAATGGTCTTATGACAATGCAACATTATACAAAGAAAAGACCAAACGTTGGCATGACAAGTGCTTAAAGATAAAAGACTTTGTTCCTGGTATATTCGTGCTTTTATATAATCCAAGTGAGTCGAGCCATATCAAGTCTTGACAAGCAATGAGTTTGGAGTTGTGACGATCAAAAATCCAAGAGATGGTCATGTATATAAGATGAACGGTCATCGACTCAAACCATACAAACTGGGACAAACATGAGGTTGCTGAGGAAACCATGGTACTTTAGGACTACTAATATACGATTTGGATAGTCTAGCTGAGGACTCTAAACTCAGAACTTCATCTCTTCTCTCTCTTTTATTTTTAAAGTTGATTTTTGATTTTTGGGTGTTCTTGTGTGTTTCATTATTTTGGATTCATGAAAAATTATAGAAGAGGTTTAAAATGTTTTTAAGATCACTACGGTTAATTGGTAGTTCATAAGATCAATTTGGTTTTTCAACAAATGTGTTTCAACTTCAAAATGAAAAATCAATTTTTTTAAAAGAAAACAATTGAATTTTGGAAGGCACATATAGAAAAGCAAAGATTTTTGCAGTAAATTATGGTTTTTATTCGCTTAGAAAAATTTTTTGAAACATAGCAATGCGCCCTCGCATGTGTCACTGCCCTTTCCTATGCACGGCCATGGCAGCTGAGGAAGACTCATGTGTGCCCGCGTCCAAGCCTACCCAGTCTCTTTCGTGCCCACGCGTTGAGGTTCTGCCTGGCACTACTTGTTATCGCACGCCCACGTGAAATTGCCCCCCATCCCCATACTCGCCCCTATGTTGGGGTTCTGTACTACGCCCTCATTTTCTGCTACACTCCCACGCTTCTCGCCTCATCCCCATGCGCACTCGCTTGTGGTTCTACCTACACCCATGCATGACCACACATTTAGGTGCTGTCATCTCTTGTGCTTCTTTAAATTTCTTTAGTCTTTCTTTTTCGTTTTTCCTTTTCTTATTTCTTTGCTCAAACACTCCCGTGTCTCTCATACTATATAAATACCCCCACGGCCATATACCACCACTCACCACCAATTTTACTTCTCCGACCACCACATCTCCCTCTTTTTTAGTTTTTCTCTGTCTTCTTTACATTTCTCTCTCATTTTCATCATCTTCTTCTTCCTCTTCCTGTATTTTGCACATTTTAACCATTATACACACCTCACTCACCCTTTCACTTAAAATTATGCTAAAAATTATTGCATCATCAAGTAAGTATATTCTCTCTTTAACCTTTATATTGTATTTCAATGCCATAATTGCTCACTTATGCTTGCTTACTAGCTTAGGTAAATGCATCATTTAGGTCATTTTTAACATGCAATTTATATTTCATTATGATTTATTTTAACAATGTTACATGTTGTGTACCTAATATGCATGCAATAGTTGGTTCATGTTAAATTTGGTGGAAAAAAAATAATTCATCTTGATCCTCCATTTGACTCTCAAAAATGCACACACCACATGCTCGATGCAATGTCTCAATGAGTTTATCTTTAATTTGGCTTATTCATAACTCATTTATTGACATTCTTTTGATCAAAGCTCATGGTTCATTACCCATTTAGTGTCTTGAATGCTCATTTACTCCCATGACTTTATCAATGCAATTTGCGACTTTATCACTTTTAATCCAACTTATTCTCTTTAAATATTATGGCATATTGTTTATTTTACACATTTACTCATGATCGCTTTCTATTATGCATATCCTCATATTTTCATTATTTTTCACGTGAGAATGTGCTCTTTCCTCTCTTCCTAGGGTAGTCTTGCCTAATGCATGGTGTTTCATTAATTATTACTCGGTTCTTTGAATTTAGCCTGTCATGTTACATTCACATTTATATTTTAATTTTCAGTGGCACCAAAGGAAACCAAAAACCCTGATGTTGCAAGCTCTTCGGGTATCCGTATTTCATCTTATGTTGACAGAGTTCAGATAGATAAATTTGACTATTTTAGTGCCTGTACATATGTTCAATCAGCATACTTGAGTCAATTCTTCCTCAACATTCCTGCTAGCAACTTATGGGATGAGGTACTCCCATTAATTCAGCGTACTGGATGGAATGCATTTATAGATAAAAAACCGAAGGTTTACCCTAACATGGCATGAGATTTCCTATACTCATTTGAGTGCTATTTTAAGGGGGATAGAGATAATAAGGGTACAATCGGATTTAAGTTTGGCAAGAAAGGATATTCATTAACCTTTAAATAGTTTTCAGAATATCTAAGATTTTTACATAATGCTTCTGTTGAATTGATTGAGGTCTTTTTTAGGATAATTAGGAGCAAATACGAGATCCACTACAAATTAAGCCATGGAGAGGAGGTAAATGTAAGGTTCATGCTTTACGGGATCATGCACTGAGGATCATTCATAGATTTTTAACAAGGAGTGTCTACAACAATTTAAAGAATGCAAGTCCAGTAAATGCTTCACATGCCATGCTTTTTCGGTATATGGCATCTTGATTAATGGGGCATTAATTATCGCACATAAGATTAGGGAGCTACAAAAAATGCCCGATAATGTCAATAGCATCTCCATTGGTTGGATGCTACAATTTTGGCAGAAGCCGTAGGTCATCCCACCATAGGAGATCCAATTGAGGGAGAGCTACCATGCATTGATAATGTTATGCTCAAGAGAATGAAGATTCTGATCCCTAGGCCACGTTGACATTAGTCTACATGGGGAGGAGTATTTAAGGGAAAATAACATCCGCCTTGATGAGCTACCTAATGAACCGGAGGAAAAAGAAGCTGCTCCAGCAGAGAATCCACTAGTAGTTGATCCATCTACACCTAAATGGGAGGCTTCTTTTAATCAGTTGAGTATGCGGATGGATGCTCAACAGATTCGCCTGATTACCTTACAAGGAAGAATGGACACATTACATGATATGGTTTTGGATATCAAAAACACTGTTGAGACTTTTGTGCATTAATTTTGGCAATGGAATCCACCACCACCTCCTCCTCCATCAGCATAGTTCTTCTCTATTTGCTGTGGACGACAAAATTTTTGAAAGGGGGTAGAGCGTAAACCTTGTTCAAGGAGTTGACACTCTAACCTTCTTATTTATTTCATGAATCAGTTTTTGTTTTGTCATGATTGTGTTTTCGTGTTTGTGTTTAAAGTTGATATTTTTGTGTTGTTTTTAGTTTGTAAAACTTATTAAAAACTTATGTAGTTCAACTTTTTCATTTACTTTGCACAAGAACTTAGTTTGCCTAGTTTTTCCTCAAAATTATGAACATATTAAATTTGAATGCGAGAATATGCATGTTTAGAATCTTTGCTTAGCAATAGAACAAATATGTTATTTGATAAATCTTTAGATAGTTTAATCTTCAACTTGATAAATATCTATTAGTTTCCATTCTCTTAAAACCACTTAAGACCAGTTTTGAACTTAGAAAAAAATAATGTAATGAAATAGTTAAGTAAGAAATTTTAGAGCACTTGAACCTTCTTCATCACCCTTCGAAGCAACTAAGCAACTCAAACAACTTAGAAAATGATATAGGCAATAATTTTTTAAGCTTTCTAAAAACCTTTTTCCTACCCTTATGAAAATGTTATCCTTTGTAATCCAATTTGAGCCTAAAAAGGGTATGTTTAATGCGTACCATCAATAAGTTTTCTTGTTATACTCAATTTTCAACCATATAACCTAAAAAGCTTTTATCTTATCATATGAAATTAGCCACTTTAGGATTAAATGGATTTATGGGTGTAGTGAGAAATATTTTGGCAAGAGTTATTGATGAAGTCAAGTGAAAAATTACCTTGTAACTACCTTATTATTGTTTAGGTTTCTTTTAGTGCTAGCATTGTGTTGTAAAAAAAATCATCGATTGAGAATAAAGCTAGCATCTATGATAAAATCTTAAGTGTGGGGTAGTACAAGGAAGGAAAAATAATGGTGACTTCTCAATGGGTATGATTTAGGTATATTTTCTCTTAAAAGAGTTTTGGATTATGAAAGTTAAGCAAGTTTGACTAAGTTATTCATTGATTAAGTTAATGGGATTGTTAGCCTGTTTTGTCTTAGAGTGGTTATTTTTTTTAGTATCTTATGTCCATTCTTTGATAACTATTACCTTAACCCCATTACAACCTTTAAAAGACCTAAGTGATTTTGAGTTATTTACCGGAGATGTCCTTCAGGTTCCGGTGCTAAAGGAGAGGCCTATGGTGTTTCTAAAGTTTCAAGCGCGAAACCATTTGTATGTATATGTATACATTCATTCTAAACTTCACTATGTAGTTGTATTGATGTTTTGATTTACAAAATATTTAAAATGATTTGATCTTGCACGCACTCAAGAAAATTAACTTATATTGTCTTGATTGAAGATTATTATATTTAGAGATGTTATTAAGTGCTTTTGTTAAAATGCTGAGCTTAGTTATAAAATACATAATTCTTTGTTCAAGTTTAATTATTTTGAGGAGTTTGATTGTTCTAAATTGCTCAAGGGCGAACAAGGTTTAAGTGTGGGGTATTTGATAAGTGTGAATTATATAATGTTCTTAGTATGTTTTTAAATGCTTTAATTAGTTAACTTTGTTTAATTTTGGTTAATTTATAGTTTAAATATTTATCTTTGTGTTTTAGGAGTTAATTTGAAGTTTTGGTGTTTTCGAGGTTAATTTGTAAGAAGAAGGACTTAATTATAAAAAGGCAAGAAAATTTGGGGCAAAACTGTGAAATGAGAAAATTCATACTAGAAAAGATACGTGAATTCCAGTAGAAGTTTAAGTGGTCGTGCATGTGGAAGCCTATTTTCTTGCTTGGCCGTGCACTTCTAAATTCCTTTTCTAAGTGGCCGTGCATGTAGGAAGCTATAAGGTTAAGTGAGCGTGCATTGAAGAATTGAAGCATGAGTGGTCGTGTGTCTCTAGCATTTAAAGAATAAGTGGCCATGCAACACTCCTGGGAAAAGCCATGCACTGAAAGGTTCTTCTCATTAAGTGGCCATACACTTTTCAAGAGGAAGGATGCACGATAATGCATCTAACAAAGAAAGATTTTGCTTAGCCATGCAAGGTGACTCCGATACTGCAAAGGATTTTCCAATTCAAGAAGAATTATTTTCCTATTCCAATTGAGGAAGTTTAGAAGGCTTCTATAGCTTATTTTGCCGATAAATAGAAGACTCTAACACCAAAGGAAGGATTATCAATCATCAATTGTCAAGAGCTAGAAGAATTCAATAGTTTTTAGTTTTACGTCATTTTCTGTTTTCTCTGTCTTTATTGTTTTCTTAAAACTTTATTTTAGTTTTTAAACATTTGTAGTGAGTAGTTTTCTTTAACTTTTGCTAAAGGATACTTGAATCCTTAACTCTTTTATTGTTATGACTTAGTTTGTACTTAATTTTAATGCAAGTTTTGATTATTTTTTAGTTCTAAAGCACAGTCTTATCATTATTTAGCTAAAAATTAGTTATTAACTTGTTTAATTATTGGTTAATAATTGACTTTTGATTTAATCATAGATATGCATGTTCTTAGGTTAATTTACTTACGTTAATGCATGATTATATTCTTCACTAAATATAATTTTGTGTTAATTAAGGTAGGTTAAGATTAAGAAAGGTGTAACTAAGAATAGGTGAAAGTTGAATTTACTTGAAAAAGGATTTAATAGACATCTATGAGATTTAACTCAGATTTTTATGCTAAGTGTTGGATTATTTTTAATAAGAGAGTTTTAATGCTTGAAATGATAATCTTGAGTTATGTAACACCCTTACTGTAACAGTCTTAACGAATTAGCAATTTGTCGGAATTTTTTTTATTATTTTTACTTAACAATCTTCTTGCATACCTAATTCAATTAATTGTTGACTTATAACTATCCGAAAATTACTATGCATTTAACAAAATTTTGGCAATATAACGGCTATATACTTATCTAGCCCCCTGAAAAGTAGACAATAACACAGCCTCTCAGAGGCACAACAATTTATATAACCAATCACATAACATATCCACCTATTCCATCACATCATTCAAACATACCATCCCTTCCTTGCAAATCTTTACCCACACTTCTATATACAATACAATATAATACTATTATCATTACAATATAATCTTCCTAAATGTAAACCAAATATATACATGCCAGCAAAAGTAATATTATAGTTCTTCAGCATCTCCTTTGTCCTTTGTGTACCTATGCTCCCAAAACATTCGTACCTGCATGCAGTAAATCCTACGTGTTAAGCATTAAACATGCCCAGTGGTGATTAAGAATCATAATATTTCCCTACAAGTATATTTTTCCTATTTAAGTGCAATTAAATTAATTATTAATAGCTTTTCTCATTTAAAAGCATATTATATTATTAACAACTAATTTTTCCAATTTAAATTAAAACTTTACTTAACTTTTCAGTTTAGTCCTTAAACTTTTCATTTATTTCAAAAATACCCTTTTATGCTTTTAATGACCAAAATGCCCCTTTTGCCGTTAATTACTAATTTACCCTTTTATTTCATATTTTCTTATTTTAATCTATTAATTGACTTATAAATTACCGATTAATCCTTGTTTTAACTTTTACCATGTAAAATTATATTTTAGTCCTTTAACTTTATAAGGTTAACTTTTACACAGTTAGTTGACCAAATTACCATTTTACCCTTTTTAATTATTTCCTTTTCACTTTGACTTATTAACTTCATCTTTTAGTAAAATTACCATTTTACCCCTAAACTTTTAAACTCTTTTCATTTTAGTCATTTTTCAACTTAAACTTCAGTTTTAACTTTCTTTTTACACTTTTAATATTTTCTTATCATTATGCCTCTAGTACAGACCCGGCAAAAAATTTTCAGACCTGATATGCGGGACGTGGACCCCATAGGGCCACAATAGAATGAGAAATGACCTTCAAGAATCATCCCTCATATAACATATAAACATATGACAGTATGTATGATATATACTATGGAGATCAACGATCTAACCATAGTAAAGCAACTTGTCATGACTTATACCGTGGTATAGGTATCCCTATGGCCAGCCAATTATATCCTGAACTAGGTTTTACTGTCTGACTCTTTCTAAGGGCACATATTTCCATAATTTTCATTTTATTATTCAATCTTTCATTCTTTTTACTACTTTTTATTACTTGTCAATACTGTACCGGTGCATTTTATTTGTAGTCTGTCTTCTTTACATAGTATGTGAATTATTTCACAATAACTCACCATTTAATCTCTAAATTATCCAATAATTCATCATAATTTCATAGTTTTCAATTAATACTTACCTAAAATTTATTTCAAAAATATTCATTTAATTCCCATAAATTCTATAAAAATTCTTAGACATTAATACTTATTAATATTATAATTATAAAGCTTAAATACATTAAAAGGACTTAAAATAACATAGATTATCAATACCTTTTCATTCGGCCTCAACTAGACTTACACCATACAAATTGTTTTAAATTCAATTAAGGTTCCTAATAAGTATAAATGAGTCCTAAATACATGAATATAACATTACTTTCAATTATACTTCAATATATTAGATTTTCCTTAAGAAACCTAAAGGAAATTCACTTAATTATTAGGAAAATAAAAGGATTAATTAGTCACAAACCTTTTTCTAGTGATTATCCTTGCCTAGGCTTCCTTTCCTTTGCCTTTGGCTTGTGAGATTTGCTCCTCCTCTTGATTTCCTTCAAAGGCCGAATTTCTCATCAATGTAAACTCAAATATTTTGGCCTTAAATGTTAAAAATAATAGCAAAAATGAACTCCAGGCACCCAAAACTAGTAGTAGGAACCTAAAAACCAAATTAAAATCAACTATTTCACTTACTTAACTTTGACACCTAAACTTTAACCCTTGGTTTCCCTTGATTCTCTTCCTTGAATTAAAGATTAGAGCTGACTAGGGTACTCTAGAGGGACTTAAATCACTTTCTTAGGCTTTGATTTGGTGAGATTTGGTGAAAGATTGAAAGAAAAAGAGAAGAAAATGGGAGAGGTGTAATTCGGCCACCAAGAAGGTTGAAGAAGAAGAGAGTTACTGCTGGAGTTTTTTGGAGAAGAAGGGCTTAAATATGGCTGGTTAATGGGCTATGGGTTGGGCTTTAATTGGGCTTGGACAATTTAATTGTTTAAGCCCGATAAATAGCCCTAATTAATTTCTCCCACTTTTCAACTTCAATTCTCTTCAAATTTGATTCCGTTATTTATATAATATTAAAAATAGGCTATACTTAAAATTTCAGTCCAATCGGAGTTTGTTTCGGGTCTGATTCAATTTTATCGATCCGATTCAAAATTACTGTGTTACCGAAAAATTCACTTTTTGCTACCAAAATAATTTACATATTATTTTAGGCACATATGTAATTTTTGATAATTTTTAGGCTTCATTTGCTATTTTTAATAGCCAGAAAAATAAAAAATCAATTAAAAACCCTAAACCCTAATTATCTCGATTTTCGTTTTTTTGGCTTTTAGAGGCTTATTTGACCTTAAATTCACTTCAAATTTCAACTCTGAACTACCTGTGACTAGTAATTTCCAATAGTCTAATAAAATATTTTTCACTTTCGGGTGTAATTTCCAATCCGGAAATACTATTCACTATCGAAAAATACTATTTACAATTAGACCGGCGTTGAGGTCATTACAAGTTAAGTTATCTGGTTTTATTTATCTGAGTTTTTCATAATCATTTATGTTTATCTTGAAATTAAGTCATAATAATATTGGTTAAAATGGATAGTCCTTTAGTGAAAGTTGCTTTTAAATATTGATTTTTACCTCATTTGATTACTTGCTTTTGTTTTAATTCAAGTTAATTGTTTTATGATCTTTCTTTACTTCAGTTCATTGATTTTAGTTTTTAAAGTTCTATTTTTAGATTTTAACATACAACATCACAACTTTGGAATTTTTTTTCTATCTTTTTCACATTATTCTATTTTAAATATCAATCATTCACACAAATACATGTTTCCTTTGGCTTCGGTATTAGAAGATCATAATTATATTTTCCTATATTACAAGCCGATCTAGTATACTTGATAGACACCGATCAGGCATACAGAGAGCAAAGGATAGAAGGAGGGCCTAGATCTAATAGATTTTGAGCTTGATCCCACAAAAAAGTCTAGATCTGAAAGAACTTGGGTCTAATTTTTGAAAAAAATAAAGACTGAAAGAAAGATGAGAGCTAAGATCTAAGATGATTGAGATCGATGGACGATGGGGCCTACAGAACCCAATGTTACATATGCAATAGTTGGTTTTTAGAAGTATTGCCAAGGAAAAGAGTGCAGGACCTAATGTCAAAGCTAAAGTTGACTTTCAAAAAAAGAAACTCAAGCATGGTTTTCTTAGGCAAAGTGTGAAAATCGTCGATCGTGAGTTAAGTCAAATTCGCCAAGCAAAGTGTGATAATATCTGATTGGGAGTTGAGTTCGCCAATTGAAAGTTCACCGCTCCATCACCGATCGTATCGATCGGGAGTTTACCTACTTGTCGAGATTCCTTTGGAGCAGATTGAGATAGCCCTACCTCCATTTTGGCATCACTTCCTCTTGCTTTCCCCTGTTGATGGCGAGATTGCTCAAGTACCCCACCTAACTCGAGTGGATGGGAGATGCTCACCCACCAAAAGCTGCTCTCATGAGCAAATCTGGCATACAGGTGGTTCCATGACAGTTGATATTGTCCTCTGAAGCCAACAACAATGGTCAAGGTTTTGCACATCATTTGTTCAAGGAGATGATTGGTGTCAAAGGCTCTTAAGCAGCCTCGCTCTAGCTTCAGAAAGATGAATCTCTACCGTTAGCTCTTGACAGTCAAACGTGTCATCACAAAGAGCTTGCAGAATCAACCACTTACACTCAAACAAGTAGTTGGAAACATCTCTTAGATCGAAACTACCCAAGTATAAGCAACAGACCAAAGCCAACAAAGGCAAACAAAAAAAAAGAGAAGAAGAGAAAAGAGAGTAGAGACAGAGATCGAAAATGGAGAGGACCTTTCCAATGAAAACCCAGCCTTGGCGATGGCTCAGACGTGACATCTTGCCAATAGATAAGTCCAAATCTTTCTAAACTATCTTTATAGAAAATGTTCTTGTGCCACTGCCCTACGCTTCGACAGCAAAGGAACAAAGAGTGCTTGTAACGCTCAAGAAAATAGGATGGCAACATTTTCGCAAAGGAGAAAATAGGCACGTTACTCCTTAGTAAGAAAAAAGCTATACCTAAGAGGAAAAGGGTTAAAGGCATGTCCCTTGAATCACAGGGCTCCAAGAAGTTAGCACCTCAACAAAAGAGCAAGCCAAGCATAAATTAAAGCTAAATCTCAAGCTTCAAACTGAGAGCACAGCCACTAATCAAACATTTGCAGCCATCGATTGAGATTCTGTCACCACCGATCAGGAATTGGTCGTTACCAATTAAAAGTCCTTTGTCGCCTCTCGTATTTCATCGCCAATGTCAACCAAAAAAGATCACTTTGGTAAAAGAAATACATCATTATTCTCACTTTACCTACAACATGACATGTGGGTCCCACCATTGTTGGCCATTAACTTGGTCAATACCAAATGCAAAGGAAGTACTTTGCTAAAGACAAAATGATGTCACCTCCACCTTTTCAAATTGGAATGGTAGCGAAACAACAAAATTTGATTACAGGACCAAAAGTAATATCCTTTCTTAACCACACTTTAAATTTATGATTTAATCAACACCTTAAGATTTAATTAATTTATATATAACTATTGCAATATAAAAATTGTTAAACTGATAATTTTTATTTCGGTCGATGGAAAATCCCAATTGATGATTTTTATTTCGATCAATGGAAAATTTTGATCGATAATTTTCATGCCGGTCGATGGAAAATCTCGACCGATGATCTTTATTTCTATCGATGGAAAATTCCAACCGATGATCTTTTTTCCGATTGATGGAAAATCCTGATCAATGATCTTTATTCCGGTCGATAGAAAATCCCAATCGATTATCTTTATTTCAGTTGATGGAAAGTTCCAATCAATGATTTTTATTTCGATCGATGAAAAATTCTGACCAATGATTTTTATTTTGGTCGATGGAAAATTCCAACCGATGATTTTTATTCTGATCGATGGAAAATCCTGACTGATGATCTTTATTCCAGTCGATGAAAAATCCCGACCAATGATCTTTAATTCCAATCGACAAAAATCCTGATCGACGTAATTAATTCCGATCAATGACAATCCCGATTGACGATCTATTTAATTCCAATCGATAAAAATTATAATCGACGCAATTAATTCCGACCAATAAAAATATCGATTGACGATATATTTAACTCCAATCGATGACCTATCCCGATTGATGATTTATTAAATATCCCTAATCGATAATTTTAGTAATTTTGATTGACGTCGCATATCGATTGATGCATGTATCTCAATCATTCAAAGACTAATGACTCTATTTAATTACGATCGACGTTACATCCCTATCGATGTATCTAGCTCGAAAAACTTACTGATACTCTCGAGCCTTCGATCTCAAAAATTGAATTGCGTGGCGGGAGACAAGTGATAATACATGAAATAAAATAAGTGACATAAGTCATAAAGAATGGCCCATTAAAGGCACATCGAAAAGGCCTGATATTAAAGACCGAAGCCCACTATCAAAAGGCTATAGATAGGCTACTGTTGCACTATAGTTAGAGGCTTTATCTTCATAAATATGGTAACTTCCTTGAGAAGCAGGCATGTCTCTCTCTAACCCTACATACTTTCTCTCTCTCTATTGAGCTTTCTCTCCACATTTCGATAGCTAATTTAGGCATCAGATCACCAATGCCTGGCAGCATCGGGCTAATCTCCTTCTTTACAGGTCATCAAAGATTCTACTCCAATCTAATATTGCTCCCCTGGTTCAGTATATATCTCCCTCTATTCTATGAAAACTTTAAGGTTTATCACTAACCATGTCGAGATACAAAAAGATAGATACCATATTATGCATTTTAAACTAATACTACATGCCTATGTCAAATTTTTGAGATATTATGTTGAGGAAAAACATGAAATGAACATATTATTAAACAATAGACACCAATGGAAATGTTCCTTAAACTATATATTTTGCATTTTTTCCTGCTCATAAAATGACCTTCTCTTTTTTTTTTTTCCATTTTTCCTACTTAGGAAATCCAGCATGGTTTAACATCGATACAAGTTTTCAAATGCCAAACATTTCGACTGCAGCTACATGCCGCCTAATTCACATGCAGCTCAAATTTGTGCGAGGATGATTTTGTGGAGAAAATTAAATTGAAATCAATTCTCTACAAGGAGAAAGGATGATAAAAGGATATATTTGGTTGAATATAAACAAAATAAAATTGTTAGCATGGTATGATCTCAATGTTTAATCCACTCGAAATGTTCTAGTATAGATGGAATATCGGCACTGGCCAACTGTGCTTCCGATTTGGATACCATAGTGAACAGGTCTGCTTGTTTGTTTTATCAAGCTCATTGAATAGTTGAAAATAAGAAAAGTAAAATTTAATAAATTAAATCCTAAAAAAAGGTTAGCTAATAATTCGGTACAGTCTGGTGCTTGCTACGGGCCATAAGGAGTTGTTGCATAGTGTGCACAATCTAATCGATGGATGACCAATGCACAGTGTGCACGCTCTAACTGCCGAATGAACAGTAGCATGAGCTGCACGTCTATTTTTTCTAGAAAAAAATTGTTTTATTTACAACTTCAATCTTGATGTTAACAAAAAAAATTACATCCATTAATAAATTGTCCACTCAATTTGACGAATGGATTATAGTTCAGTTATTAAATATAACAACTAAGCAGAACCAAACGAAAGCATATTTGCAGCCAAAGTCTGCAAAACTAAAATATGCTTATGTTAAAATTTGTGTTGGGCTAATTACTAATTATGTGAAAATTAATAAAATTATGAATAAATACGGCCACAAATTATGAATTGATAATTGCTGGATAGCACTTCTTTTTCATTTTCCTGGAGCAAATTCTCCGGATCCAAAATCAAAACATAAGAAACAACGCAAATAAAAAAATTGTAAGCGGATCACACTCTTAATACAAAGCAGAAAAAAATTTAGCCCCCAAATCCATACAAAGTCCTTCCTTGTCTCTTAAGGGCATAAACCACTTCCATAGCAGTAAGTGGCTTCCTCCTCGCTTGCTTTGTGTACGTAACAGCATCACGAAACACATTTTCAAGGAAGATCTTTAGAACTCCATGAGTCTCTTCATAGATCAAGCCATTGATTCTCCTCATGCCACCTCTACGAGCCAGACGACAAATTGCAGGCTTAGTGATACCTTGAATGTCATCTCTTAGAACTTTCTTGTGCCTCTTAGCTCCTTCTTGTTCCAAAAATCTTAGCAACCCCAGAGAAACCGTTGCAAAAAATAACAATGTTATTAAAATCGAACCGGATAAAGAACCGGTGAGAGTAGGAATTCGTGGTTCGATCAGTTCAACCGGATTTTTTTCTATTTTTAAAATATTATAAATTATTATAATTTTATAAATACTATTGTATAAAAATTAAAAAAAATATCCATCAAACATTAATATATGTCACAAATATCATAATAATAAGTTACAAAATATAATTTTAATTTTATTATTACAAGTAATTAATTATGGATTTTTGAATATTATATATTAGAAACATAAAAATACAATCATATTATGAAAAAAATTTCCTTTTTAGATGGAGTACTAATGAAGCAAACACAGAAAATATTGACCTTGTATATATGAGTATAATTATATTTAATTACAATAAATTCAAATAGATAATAAGTATATTAAATTATTAAGTGACATTTTTAGAATTTAAAATAATAATTTTTTCAAAGAAATAAATTATGAAAATTTCATATATATATATATATATATATATATATATATATATATATATATATATATATATATATATATATATATATATATATATATATATATATATATATATATATATATATATATATATATAATTACAATGAAACAAAAAGATAATAAGTATATCAAATTATTAAGTGATATCTTAAACTTTAAAATACTAATTTTTTCAAATAAATAAATAATAAAAATTTAATATATATATACACACATATATTTGATTACAATGAACCAAATATATAATAAGTATATTAAATTATTAAGTGATATATTTAAAATTTAAAATACTAATTTTCTTAAATAAATAAATAATAAAATATATATATATATATATATATATATATATATATATATATATATATATATATATATATATATATATATATATATATATATATATATATATATATATATATATATATACGGGGTGAAAAAATACAAAAAAATATATTTTATTGTAATTTTCAGCCAAAAACACGATTTTATCCGATTTTTCAGTTTTTTAGTTCAACTCGATTTTTTCCGGTCCAATTCAATTTTTTGCTAATTCGATTTTGTACAGTTAAACCAATCGATTGGCCTGTCGATTCGCAGTTAAATCGATTTAACCGACCGATCCGATTCGATTTTAATAACTATGAAAAATAGTAATTTGCATAAAATAACAAAAAGAAAAAGGTAGATCACAATAGAGCAAGAGATGAAGATGGATAACAACTATGCAAGAAAGAGTTTGCAAAATTAATTAGAATTTAAATTAAAAAAAGAGATATTTTTAAAAAGACTAAAAATGAATAATTTTAAAACTTTTAAATCGGGAGAATGTATTTTGAAAAAGTAAAATTGAAAAAAGGTATTTAGTATAAATTCCACTTTCGTTTTGATTTTAAACATTCTATCAATGTTATTAAAACCGAACTGGATAAAGAATCGGTGAGGCCGAAGTTCGTGGTTCGATCGGTTCAACCGAATTCAATCGGATTTTTTCTATTTTTTAAATATTATAAATTATTATAATTTTATAAATACTATTGTATAAAAATTAAAAAAATATCCATCAAACATTAATATATGTCACAAATATCCTAATAATAAGTTACAAAACATAATTTTAATTTTATTATTACAAGTAATTAATTATAGATTTTTGAATATTATATATTAGAAACATAAAAATACAATTATATTATGAAAAAAATTTCATTTTTAGATGGAGTACTAATGAAGCAAACACAGAAAATATTAACCTTGTATATATGAGTATAATTATATTTAATTACAATAAATTCAAATAGATAATAAGTATATTAAATTATTAAGTGACATCTTTAAAATTTAAAATACTAATTTTTCAAAGAAATAAATTATGAAAATTTCATATATATATATATATATATATATATATATATATATATATAATTACAATGAAACAAATAGATAATAAGTATATTAAATTATTAAGTGATATCTTAAACTTTAAAATACTAATTTTTTTAAATAAATAAATAATAAAAATTTAATATATATATACACACACATATATTTGGTTACAATGAACTAAATATATAATAAGTATATTAAATTATTAAGTGATATATTTAGAATTTAAAATACTAATTTTTTCAAATAAATAAATAATGAAAAAAAAAATATATATATATATATATGGGTGAAAAAATACAAAAAAAAAATATAACTTTTTTGCAATTTTCAGCCAAAATTTTGATTTTGTCTGGTTTTTTTATTTTTTGGTCCAATTCGGTTTTTTGTCAATTCAATTTTGTATAGTTAAACTAACCGATTGACCTATCGATTTACAGTTAAATCGGTTCAACCGACCGATTCGGTCCGGTTTTAATAACTATGCATTCTACTCAAAGTCAAAACCAAAACGAAAAGATTTGTGGCTGTGGGCCCAGGAATCGTATGGTTCCTGGTAGTGATCAGAATCAAGTCTTCAGCACAAACTGGTCAACTTTTTTCTCCTCATTGTTATTAATATTCCTATTTACTGCTCACTGTTTCTCGTTTTCTGCTCTCTATTTACCCAATATCATCTTTACCACTGGCCTCTCTCTCTGCCCCGTCTTTTCCATTCCTCTCCACTTGGGTACTGCTCTTTGCGTTTTCAATTTGTTATTGTTGCTCTTTTCTAGCCTTTTGTTCAATTATTTGATAATTGTCAAGTTAGGGTTTCAATTATACGTGTTGCTATGTATATGTATCTATCTGTTACATCTTTTGGCTGAAGTTCTGATTGACCCTATGGGGGGTTGAATAAATTGTGTTAATATTCAAACTTTTACTTGTCATGCTCTTAATAACATTTAACTAATACTTTCCTAAGAAATGAAAGGAAAATTAGGATAGACAGCTCGAGTTTTTCTCTGCTTACACTCAAGATTGATACCATCTGACAATTTTGAATTTTGAGCTCGGATGGATTGAAGAACTATTTAATTAGGACACAGTAATTCTGGTGTTGATGAATTTTGAGCTTCGATGGATTGAAGAACTATTTAGTTCTTTCAGATTGCTATTTAGGATAGAGAGCTCTTAAGTTTTTCTCTGTCCAGTGACCACTTTTTTTCAGATCGCTAGTAAAAGAATAAATGTAACAGTATTGAAGCAGCCAGGTATGACCTGAGTACTGATTACATAGAAAGCTAATTAACAGAAACTAATGACTGAATTGCGAAGTTTTGCCTGGTAACGATCTAGGAGCTTAGTGCTGATATGATTCATTTTTTGCTGATAATATGTGTTTACTTTCATTTGAACCCTCACCAAAGGCCAATAATATTAAAAATACAAAAAAAGAAATCATACTGGTGAATAACTATAGTAGCACAGCAATGCAAGTTGCAGCCCAACTACTAGAGACAGAAGTGGGTTTTCAAAGTTTGAGAGTGACTTTGAGGAATAAAATTATAACAATAGATAGAACAGTTCCTGTTTGCAAAACTATTAAAATTTTAAAGTGTGAATAGAATGTTTAATTAGTGGAATGGAATTCATATTTTCTTTGTTTTCTATTTGAAATAATATGTATCCTGTATGAGATTTTAAAGGACTTTAAGGCCTCAGGAGAGCTATATCTAATAATGTATTTTCATTTAGCAAAAATGTAATACCATTAGCACTCAACAGGAGGTTTAATGGGCCAATATCTTATGAATTCTGTATTTTATTATATCTAACATTCAGTATCTATTTTCACATATATTAAAGCATTAAACTATTTGTGCTTAAGTGAGAATCTCATATGCTGTCATAACTTTTACATTAAGTTGGCAAGTACCTCATACAGTTTGCATGGTTTAATATGGTTTATCATCTTCAGTGTGGGCTTATTGAATCGACCTGCACTTTTAACTAATCTTTGTTTCAAGTCTATAATATTGTTCTGTTTTTGTGACATGGAGCACCTCTCTTTTGTAGATTGCAATAATGGCTGATAAAATAACAGCAGAGAAATTTTTTAATAACCTAGTAGAAATGCTTGTTGATAATGTTCCAAAGCAGAAATCTGTTTCGGTTTTTGAGGAAGAGACAAGTTCTGTATCCTCTCAGTTTAAGAGGCTGTTTGGACGCCAGAAACCAGTTCACCATCTTCTGGGTGGTGGAAAATGTATGGTTATCTCCTCTCAACCATTCCGTACTTTTAGTAATTACTGTTTTCTTATTAGTCTTTCAACCGACTTTCTGCAGCTGCTGATGTTCTGTTATGGAGGAATAAGAAGATCTCAGCTAGTGTGCTAACTGTTGCAACGGCCATCTGGGTACTCTTTGAATGGCTTAATTATCATTTTCTGACTCTTATATGCCTTGCACTAGTTCTTGGTATGCTTGCGCAATTTGTTTGGACAAATGCCTCAGGATTACTTAATAAGTAAGCAAAATGAATTGCCTTCCCTTACCAAAAAAAAGAGTTGTCTTCTTTTTGTAGTTTCTTGTATTTGCATTGGTAAGTTTTGATAGTTTCAATTTCTTGATGACAAATTATTGGTGATAGCAGGTCCCCATCTAAGGTTCCTCGCCTTGTGTTACCTGATGAAGTATTTGTCAATACTGGCAGAACTATTGGAGCTGAGATAAACCATGCTTTGCAGTTTCTTCAGGACGTATCATGTGGAGGAAATTTGAAACAATTTCTTGTGGTATGTTTGAACTTCTGACATTTCCTAGTATAATATTCCTTTGCTAAATATTGGATATTTAAAAGTACCCTTAACGATATAGCGTACTTACTACATTAGACTTTTTTTAATCTTGTAAAATCTTATTATTTATCAATGAGTTCTAGCCTTTGACTTATATTAATGATATGTATTTTTATTCCAATTAATTGCTTTTAGTATAAAGTATTATAACTAAATTTCTCCGTGTAAATCTTATTTAAATGAAAAAAATGAATATTTTAAATATTATAAGAGCTTATAGGATTGAGTATCAGAAAACTAGTCCTAGCCATTCAATCACATACCTTCTCCCCACTATTTTCTGAGGCTTTTACAAGAGTTACTAGTGTATACCTGGGCTTGCTGCAACTTGAATAAAAGCCCAATTTTGTCTTGGCAGTCTTGGGTATGCCAGTTTTGGCCCCAGTCTGCCCGTTGTAATTAGTTTTTTGGTAATATATTATATTACTCTAGGTATTGGTCGTCTATCTCTTATAATTTTTTTTTTACTATTATCAAATTATTTTATATTTAAATTAATGTTATATATAGAGAGAGAGAGTAGTTTTTTTTTTTTATCGAAGAAATATATTAGATTCTTGTTTTCTTTGACAAAATGAAATTCTATTAAAACCAAAACCAAAGATACAAAAGTAAGAGGACAACAAACAAATCACAAGCCCCTCTTTTAAATTATCAAATCAGCAACTCTATTCAAATTTCTAGTGATTTATACAGAAGAAGCAGAAGCAAAAGAAGATGCATAAAAACAAACATCATCTAGAACAAAGCTAGTATCCCATGAAGGATTGACCTTACCAACAACAGCTTTAATCAATTTCAAAACACTTCAAACCCCCAACACTTAAAGAAATACATTAAATCATTTTAAGGTTTAGTGGTCTACTTTTACAAATATTTTGTAATATATTATAATTTTTTTGAGAATGTATGTTATTTTTTTTAATTTAATTAGTTTTAAGATACTTATCATGCGCGGCTTGAGCCCCTTGAAGACCAATTTTATTTAATTGAGCTTATGCAAACTTGGACAAGGCTTTAAAACGTTGAGATCTGGTTAGGCTCGGACAGAGCATAGCCAATGATCAGGCCTATCAAAAACTTTACTCACATCCCATTTTGGTTTAACAGTGGACTTAGCTGTTAAGCTAGTGTATAATAGCTGGCTGTCAGTTGTCAACAATCACTATTTATTGTAAAACGTTTGGTAACTTAACAATTAGAGTTTATAACTTGTCTGTGGTTAGCATATTTAATAACCTATGATATACTTTTAACAATTATGAATCCCTTTCTATCCATCCAGGCGTAGTGATTACTTAACTCTACAAGAGGGGCTTGCTGTCACACACGTGCACTCATGTGAGTGTGCTCGCACACTCATACAAACACCATTGTGTTCTGTGAATTTGTTTTTTTGCTTTTAGATTTAGCTTTCATTGAGACTAGAAAGTCATAACTTATTTATTGATTTTAGGAGTTCTTCATGTGTATATATATAGCAAAATCTGTCATACAGAGGGTTCAAGTCGTTCTTGAATTTTTAATAATCTCTTAATAGCTACTGGTTATAGAATTAAACATAGTTAGATATTTTACCAATGGATACTGTTATTTGCAACCTTGCATAAGAGTATAATGTTGTAATATTGGAATAAACCAGGATTGATTATGTTACATTTCTCAGTCCATCTAGTTTTTGCTCTATCATATGCCATTGCATTGTATCAAAAATAGCCTTAGTTTGTAATGGGAAGTTAATATGAATATTGGTTAAAGATGCAAAAGCTTTTTTATGTGTTCTTTCATCCCAAAATTTATAAACACTGAAAAAAAAAATTGATGTGATTTCAAAAATAGGGACATTTTTGACTGATAAAAGCGGTAGAAATTATTCACTTTTGGTCTACTAGATTTCAGATTACAAGTAATTGATGCCTATAAGGAATTTTCTCAGGCTGTTGCAAGCTTGTGGGCTGCTGCTGTTGCTGGGAGCTGGTGCAATTTCCTAACTGTCCTGTATATTGGTGAGTGTGTGAAAAATTATTATGATCAAGTTTTGTAGATTTTATAGATGCCATTGTGTTTTTGCTTATTAGCAATGATTCTTACAAGATGATTAGAAAAAAAAAATGTATCAAATAATTTCTTACTTGCAGCATACCCTTTCCCAGTTTTCACGAAAAGGCTAGAAGATGCTATTGGATAGCCTTTGCGTGCCTAGAGATAACATTCTATATGATTTTCCTTTTGCTATATATTGTCATCATCGTCATGATCACCATCATTGATTTTTTGTTTCCCTTTCAGTAATTCAAATTATGAATGATCGTGTTAAATCAGAGGCGAGGCCACATGGAAAGGAAGGGGGGCAATTGCCCCCTTTATTTTTTGAAATTTATTTTATTATATATATATATATGTGTGTGTGTGTGTGTGTGTGTGTGTTAAATAAACAGTTTTGCGCCCTCAAAGTTTTATTTTGACCCCCTTTTTCTGAATTTATTTTTTAATTTTAAACATGACTTATATTTTTGCGCTCTTTAATTATAAGTTCTAAATTTGTCACTGTGTTAAATCATTTCATGGAGACTCAAATGGGCACTGGTTTTCTTTTTCTTTTTCTTTTTTTTTCTTGCACAATTTGATCTGAAATTAAATTTATGGGAAGAGGCTAGAACCATGTATAAGACTAACTGCACAACAGAGGATGTTTTTTGTATCATCTCTTGATCATTTAACAAAATCAAAATGAGAAGAAAGCCAGAAATGTTTAATGAAGAAAAGATAGCTAGTGGTAGATTTTAAATAAATCATAGTATTAAAGAATGATGGAGAAGCCTAGCATATAGTTTTCCAATGATTTTATGGTTGTAGTCTTTGAGGTATTCTGATTTGAAAGCTGTTGTTTAAGGTTTTGTGGGGGCTCACACATTGCCAGTGCTTTATGAGAGGTATGAAGATCAAGTGGATGACTTTGTATACAAGGTACTTGAACAGCTTCAACGTCACTACCGTAAGCTGGACGCCGGTCTCCTAAGCAAGATTCCCAAAGGAAGGCTCAAAGGGAAGAAGCATGAATAGGTTCATTTGGCTAAATATGTACTTAAGTATCTTTCTTCTTTTTTGTCTTCTTTTTTTACCTAAATTCCTAGGTAAATTTAGTTATTTGACCTTAAAAATGGAATGCTACGGTGTGTTTCATGTTAAATTCTATGTTAAATCAAAATCTTTCCGGCGTTAATAAATACAGTTTTTGCGCAGAAAAACTTGCTTTGGTTACATTAATATGACAAACATTTTCTACTTGTTAGTTCCAAATATATTCTAGAGAGAATGAATAGAGTATTAAAAATAATTGCTGTGCTCTGTATTATACCTAATACAGGATAAACAAGTTATTAATTTTTCTTTTCTTTCAAAAACGTGATCTAGCTTTGTAAAAGTTATTTGATATGATCAATGAAACTCTTTTTCTTATCATAAAGAATTGATAAAGATCTTTTTAATTACTGGAAAAAACAGACTAATTGAATTAAGCTAAAATAATTAGAAATAAGCATGGATCGATCAATCAGTTCATTAGTAAAAAAATTAATAAGTCCATTAATATCGATTTTTTAAAATAATTAATCATTAATTAGTTCATTATATTTGGTTAATCAGTCCACTAGATTCGGTTTTTTGGTTTGGTTAATCAATATTTTTCAGTTAACCATTAAAATTTATAACATAAAATTATATAAAAAAATTAGATAAAAGTTCAATTCAATATCAAATATGTAAAGTAATTTAATATAAAAATTACGAAACAAACATAATTTACTAGCTAAAATTTATGTTTTATAAATTAATAGCTAATATTATAAAATAGATTTGATATTTATTGAAAATTAATATGTTTGATTTTAAATCAAATAAAAGTTTGGATAATATTAAATGTTATAACATAAACTCTAAAATATATAAGAAAATGTACTTAAATGCTATTAAGTAAAATATGAACATCAATATATGATAAAAAATAATATATATAAAAGTTGTTCGGATATTATATCTAAATATTACTATATAATTAAGGAGAATAATATAATATAAATTTAGTTTAAAGTATTATATAAATTTTATAGGAAAATATAAAAAATTAAGGTATAAAAATAAAAATATAATTTAAAGTATTATTTTATGTAAATTTTAAAGAAAAATAAGAAAAAATTGAAGATATAAAAATTTTATTTATATATATATATATATATATATATATATATATATATATATATATATATATATATATATATATATATATATATATATATATATATATATATATATATATTATGATAATTATGAAATATATAAATGACTATCAAACTCATCCTTCTCACAATTCTAGTAGAAGTCTACATTTTGTATTTTGTACCTATAAATACCGTATTATAGTTATTCAGCGTGGACAATCAATAAGAAAAAATTCTTTATTCATAATATATCTGTTTTTATCTTAATTAATTTTACAATACATTATTATCACGATAATCTTTATTGATTATTGAAAATTCGTGGTTTACGACAACCAGACTTGAAGAAATCAAAAATTATAGTTTATAAGATTAAATGGTAAATAAATTTAATTCGTAAACTTTGAACTATCTTAATTCTCATGAGTTAATGAAATTAATTAAGTGTTGAGTAATTGTACCATACAATAAATTTAAAAAACTTCAATGTAAGAAATTATTAACAAAAAAGGAATTTTTTTGAAAATGGTGTAGATTTTAAAAATATTTTGAAATATAGTGTTACAGTAAAAATAATTTGAGTTTTAGGGTATCAAAAATCGGCACAAATGAGTGCCGGTATTTGACAGGGTGGGACCCACACTTTACAGGACAGGAGTGTTAGAAATCGGCATACATGGATGTCAGTTTCTGTCAGAGATTTGTCAGAAATCGACACCTATATCTGCCAGTTTTCCACATTATTTTTTTTCCAAATTGATGGCCAAGAGACAAAAGGAAAACCTCTACATACACTCACTAGTGGCCGACACATGCACTTTGCAAACAATGGCATTCAAAATTACAAAAGGAGTAACAAACTTGTTTTAACTTTTTTTTTTCTCTCATTTTTCTTCTTACCCAGTTTTAACTGAACAAGAAAGGCTTAAACTTTCCGGTTCAAGCTTTTGCTTTGACATTGTTGTGAAAGAGTCGGTGAGAATAAGTAGTGTGAATTAAAAACAAGATTTAACATTTGAAGGGCAGCTACGGCATTTCATGTGGAATTTTTCCTCTTGGCTATTCTCCTTGGATTTTGTTTCACTTATGTGGATTCTGACGATGGTGAGTTCTTCTTCCTGCTGAGTTTGGACATAAAGAAAATTTATTGCAGGACACCTTTGGATGAAGGAAGGGTTTCAGTTTTTTTCTTTGTTCTTTTTTTCCCTTTCACCTTAATTGGTTTGAGTTTAAGACAATATATATATATATATATATATATATATATATATATATATATATATATATAATGAGAGAGAGAGAATCTAGAAATTATGAATTTTGAAGAGAGATACAGTATTGATCCTATGAATGGTGGTTCTGCTGTTATTATTATTGTTGTCATTTTTTTAAATATTGGTAATGAATCGAATGTGGGCATATAGTAAACAAATGGGAAAGGAAAAGACTTTTTTTTTGTTAATAAATAAATATTGTGCCTTTGCTTGTTACTCCTTTTGTAATTTTGAATGCCATTGTTTGAAAAGTGCATGTGTCGGCCACTTGTGAGAGTATATATGCAAGGTTTTGATTTTTTCTCTTGGCCATCAAGTTGGAATTAAAAAAAAAAGAAATTAGTGTGGGAAACCGGTAGACATAGATGCTGGTTCCTACCAGATCTTTGACAAAAATTGATATCCATGTATGCCGGTTTCTTACACTCCCATTCCTATATAGTGTGGATCCCATCTTGACAAATATCGGCACTCTTTTATGCCAATTTTCGACATCTCAAAATTCAAATTAGTTTTACTGTAACACCATATTTCAAAATATTTTTAAAATCTACACCAATTTCAAAAAAATCTCCCAAAAAAATGAGAATAGCATTTTCCATTACCATTCGTTTGGCTGTAGATATTAACATGATTTTAGTGATTTATTTTGCATAATTACAAATTGATCATTGCTTAATTATATTTTGTTCCTTATATTATATATATGATGAATATATTTTATATAAAGCCATATTTTGGTTTTTAATTTACTATATGTATATTTTGGTATGTATAATACAATTATTTGAAAGCTCTTGAAGAATTATAATGCAATTACTCATATACAATTTGTTATGAAATATATATATTATTTATCCAATATGTTCCGCAAAAATTTATTTTTAAAAGATATTCACTGAAATGAATATCATTTCGAAATTGAAAAAAACACTCAAGATCCACTTTGTGTAAGATAAGTAATATATTTTTTAAAGATGATTTGATTTTATTTTGATACAAATATTAGTAAACATAAATTTTACTAACTGTTATACAAATATTAGTAGCCTGCAGTTGGCTAATTATTCAAATATCAATAAACCAAAAGTTTGTTGATTAATTGATACTAATATTAGTAAACTTGAAATTTATTAATAATAATAAGTTTGAAAATTGATACAAATGCTAATAAATATGTAGTTTATTGACTGTCATAAATATTAGTAAATCTGAAGTTTACTAACTATTTGATATTAATATTAAGAAATTTGATATTTATCAATTGATATAAATATTAATATCATAAAAATAGTAAACCTAAAATTATTAATTAACAATTGATTACTTGGCATGACCGGTTTGACCATTTCAGATTTATTATAATTTATAAAATATTGAGAATTCATATATTTATTAGAGAACCATAAATTTCTTTAATTTAACTTAAGGAATTCTTATAATCTATTTGTTCTCAAGAAATATTACTAAAGTATCACTAGCTAATAAAGGAATTGAATTTCCTTCATTCTGCAATGAATAAAGATAATATATGTGGGTCCACTATCCATCACATGAACTATTCAAATGATTTATATTTTTTGAAAGATGTATCAATAAAATGATCACATGTATATTTATTATCAACTTACAACATGTAGTTTGTAAGATTATTCAAATTAAGTGCACATTTTTCAAATTATATAATCAAGATATTTTTCTTGATAATGCTAGTGATCATAAGTCGTGGGTAAAAAATTATTATAAGCCCCTTATACATATTTATGCTCCAAGATCTAGCAAAAAATTTTACTAAATGTCTCTGGTTAATTGCTAGACATTTTTATGAAAACAATAAGTATTATTTTTATATATGAATATATAATATTGATCTGAGCAATACTTACATACATTATGTCAATAAAAATCATAAAATTCCTTTATTGCAATTTTTAGTTGAAAAATGCTTTTTGATTAATAACTTTCCTAATGTTAGGGAAAGAAAGCAGCTAAAAATAAATAAAATAATAAATACATTGTGTGTAATTTAGATCCTCATATCATGAATCTGAAGTTCAAAACATTAGTTAATTATGATACCAATGTATTTGTTAGTGTACAAAGATTTATTAAATCTCAATTGTATTAGTTGCAAATGCTCCAATTCAGAACAATGTCCTAGTAGGATAATTTTCCTTATAGGATAAACTATTTGGTTCCAAATAAAAATAAAATTTATAAATGAAAAAGAGCAAATAAATCTATATGGTCATATTATGGAGGTGAATACTCTTGAAAAGACCTATGATATAACTAATTTTTAAGTTCCAAAAGTAGTTTAGGTATCTGAAATTAAATAAGAGATCTCATTATATCATTTGTCATTAAAAGAAAAAATTATCGACAATATTTCTGTATAAAAATAAGTTGATATTTTTAACACAGTGAGAATCTTAAAATTAAATCTGTTGAAAAATACAGATATTAATTGCATTCAATATGAATTTTTGGAATTGTAGTTCAAAATATTGAAAGATATGATGCCAAAAGAGTACAATTGATATTAATATAATAAACAATAAAGTCATAAAATATGATTTATTTTATGATATTTATTGCAATGGATTGCTATTGATTGGAAAAATACATATTTTCTTATAATGAATGCAATAAGTTTTTATTGTTTGTCAATTTAGTAATATATAAGTAACTAATAGATACTATTTGCCTATTTGATAATAAAATTACATATAATTCCTATATTTATCATGCCTGAAGCATATAAATATTTCTGAAAAATTTTATTTCAATATATGCATTGAATTTTATGTATATGATTTTGAAGTGTTATAATAGTTTACATATTGTCATAATTTATTTATAATTTTAATTACTAAAACTCTTGAATAATTCGAAATGTTTTAACTAATTTTATAAACTAAATTTTGTTTCGAATTAAATATCGAGTACTATTTGATTGAAATAATTTTTTTTATAATGTGATTATATGTTTATAAATTATTTTTTATTGAGTACTCCAAAAGTTGTAAAGTTATTAGATACAATATATTTTATGATCATATATTATTGCTATTGATGCATTACGTGTTCATGCATTACAAGATAATTATCAAATTGTTACTTAAAATTACATATTGTTTTAAAAATTTTAGTTTTTTATATAATCATATATATTTTATTTGAATAATTTTATTATCTTTAAGTAATTATTTAGAAATATTTGAATTAAGTTACTAAATGCATTCATTTATTATAGCTATTATATGATTATGTTGTATACATGTTATGAAATTATTTTATTACACCTATTTCATTCCTTGAAGTGAATGAAACATTTTAGAATTATGACCATAAAAATGATATATTCAATAAATGATAATTATTATTATTGTATGATTAGTTTTCACCACCAGAAGTGCTTGATAATTAAGAGAAATAATAGAAATGATTAAGAAAATCATTTAAGAATGGATAACGTATTTATGACTATATTATTAGATTTTATAAAATTTTTCATCTTAAAGAAATGAAAGATGTATAGATAAATGTGTACATGTTTGTAAATGTATAACATGCAATTTTATAAAATATATAATTTTTTAAGTTTATGCATAATATGTCTAAAAGATATATGGTAAGCATATTCAAAATATATGTGATTCATTTTGAGAAAAAGAACTATATAATATTATATATCGTAATTCTTCATGCATAAATTTAAAGTTGCATACTGATATTATTATAAGAGAAAGAAAAATACACGTTGTACTCTTTTTTTCTTCACTAAGATTTTTTCATTGGATTTTCCTGTTAAGATTTTTAATGAGGCAACTTATGATGTGTATTAAAGATATTGTGTATTTTTTTCTCTTTATTGGATTTTTTTCCCACAAGGCTTTTTTCCAGTAGGTTTTTAATAAGGCATAATATATATTAATGGACATTCAAGGGAAAGTGTGTACTATAAATTCTATGATTATGAATGTCCGTAACCCTTTAAGATTGATAACATGACTTATCAAATGGAAAAGACAAATAATTATTTTTTATGCAAGACGTTTTGTAATATTATCACTAATTTTAAAGTTTGTAAGAAACATGACAGATCTTTTAATGGGAAAGATATCAATTTTTAAAAGAAAATGAAATGAAAATTTTCAAAGTGATACTCTAGAAGAGATAAAAAGTAATACCAATTAACAACTCACTATTTCTGTAAAACAATAGCAGTGGTAAACTATATACATTATATGAAAATTGATGATAATTGTTGTTAATAATGTAATTATCGAAACTCGATGTCAAGATGATCGGCAAAAAGGAAAAGACGTAATCTATGCTAATTAGACTCATATAAAATATTTGAATTAGATGTCCAGACACCAGAAAATGTAAAATATTTTAGCTATAAGAGTAGCAATTATTGAATTACTCAATGTTGGCTATTCATTAGGTTAGTTGAAAGCTTATGAGGTTGAAAGTCATAAATCAATACAATAAAAGGATGTGTAGACTATTGTTCAAGAACAACGACCAACAATATTGAAGTATGAAGAAATCGTAAATTTTTTTCAAGCAGCAAATTAGTTGATCTCTTCACTAAAACTCAACTAATTTCGATTTTCAGAAAATATTTAAGCAGTATTGGGATGCTTTAGTTTAAAAAAATGTTGTAATTATTGTATTTTTGAGGAAAAGTATATAACTTATGAATATTATACTCTTTTTTCTTCGCTAAGTTTTTATCCTATTGAATTTTTCTTAGCAAAGTTTTAACGAGATATATTCATAGTGCATAGTCATCCAATGGGAAGTATTGTGATAATTATTAAGTATATGAATAACTATCAAACTCATCATTCTCCCAATTCTATTAAAGGTCTACCGCTTTTATTTTGTATCTATAAATACCATACTACAGTTATTCAGTGTGGACAATCGATAAGAAAAAATTCTCTATTCATATTATATCTGTCTTTACTTTAATTAGTTTTACAATATATATATATGAACCATTTAACCGTGGACAACGGTTAACCGATACTTAAAAATTTAAACCGTAACCATTAACTAAAAATATAAAAATTAAAAATCGTAATCGAGTCCATCGGATTGGTTAACCATAAAAATCTATTCTGTTTCAAATCGATTTTACGATTAACCATATTTTCAATTTTTTTTGTCAGTCCTAAAAATAATATCTTTATATAAAATCAATTTTAGAACATGCAATAGAATAGAAAGCAATTAGAACGTGAGCATAAATTAAAAAAAAAAAGTAGAGAGACTACATAGAAGAATCAAGGCATGAGAATCTATAGAGGTTTGGCTTTTTTTGTCTACATTTTTTATCCAAGACCATCTTGAGAGTTTTTCCCTTTTAATCAACTCCTTTCAAAGGTAAAAGTCAAAGTATTTACAAGTTTAAAAGTTTATCCATCCCAAGTCTTTGTACCAAATAAAAGAATACTAAACACTTAAACCTTTTTTTTCTAAGTAAAAGAATCAAAATAATTTGCTAGCCTTTACCCTAAGTCCTAGCTTAACCTATCATTACTTTTCACAAATAGATTAAGATATAATCCTTGCATAAACATATTATAAAAGCCTATAATCTATAGCAAGGGAGATAAGTAATGTATGAGGTGCACTAGAGAGCTTTTAAAATGCAATTTTAAGTCTAAAGTAGGGATGCATATCGTTTGAGTTTGGGTCAATCCAACTCAAATCCGATTAACCAGAAATTCAATATATTTCTTCATCTGACCCTATCCTAATTTATAGTCGGGCTCTAACTTGATTAATCCGACTTTTTCGGGCTCCGGCCCTTTTAATCCGAACAATTTAAATTTGATTTTTTATTTTAATTATTTAAAATTAAAATTAAATTAAAATCCAAATAAACAACATTCATCATGATAAAAATATTTTTAAAATACAACAAACTAACAATTTAAAAATTACAGCCGACATATATTACATAATAATCCAAACAAATCTCTCATGGATATGCAAATACACATATCAACAACAGAAGTTCATAAACTATAAGTCAATGCTCCATCAAATACAAATATTCATTGAAGCTAAGTAAAACAGGTCATTAATCTCTCACCACTAAGCCTAGCAAAGAATGCCAATTCAGAAATGCCCAATTTCTGTAAGCATATCATAAACTCATATGCAAATTAGAGAAAAAAATCATATATATTAGAGTCTTTTAAACTCTAGGCAAGAAAGGCAATACAACATCTGATGAAACTAAACAAAAAATAACAAAGTTAACGCTTACAAATTTGACATAATTAGATATAAATAAGCAAACAACAACTAATTTTCCCCAAAATTGCAACCTCTGCAATTGATAATAAAATATTCACAAAAACATAAGCAACAATTTGCATAACTTAATTTGATAAACCCAGTTACTAAATTACAAAAGGAAAAATAGAAAATCTAAGTATGATGAACACAAGTTCAAAAGAATATTACTTGTGAAGCAGTGGTGGCTCAAATTGAATGATATTATTGAACATATAGAAGTATAAAGTTAGTATTTTTCAAGTTAAGATCCTGGTTCAAGCCTCATGAACAAAAAAGAAAAAAGGAAAACTAAATCTTAGTTCTCATTTTCTAATTATGGAAAATCTAAAACCTAGATGTGTAACCATGCTTAATTAACTCAAGAATTACCAGAAACAATCATCTTAAGAAAAAATGAAAGAAAAGAGAAGAAAAAAGAACAAGAACAGAGACATACCATAATAAAACGTGAAAGGGTTGTAGAGTAAGAAAGAAAAGGCTGAAATGATGATTGATACGAATGAAGCGAGAGGGAGACTAAACCGTTGTTCGCCAGTAACAGTGAGATAGTAGTGGACGAGTGGGCAACTGGATGATGAAGATCAATGATTAAGGATTTGGTTTCAAAGGGAGAGTAACGAAAATTCTAAATTTTAGGCCTTATATATATTTGTTATTCGGGTTGCGGGTTAGGTTGGTTTTAAAGGGATTTTGACTTGACTTCACCCTAAAATTTTAAAAATCCTATAACCTAAATCAACCCGATAGACCCGAATAACCCTACTCAAATGTGTTGATTCGGGTCTGGCTAGTCGGGTTTTGCACACCTCTAGTGTAAAGACATTTTTTTGGACATAAACAAATGACTTTTATAGAAAAAAAGATCAAATACAAGGGGAACAACATCCTAAAATTTAAATGAAAGATTTACAACTTGAAATACCTAAATCATAGTTTAATAAAATGGCTAAATGTTTACAAAAAGCAAAAGATAACTCTTAAGCATTTGTATATATGACACCTTTAGTGGGAAGATAAATTGCAACCTAAGAAAGCGAAGAGAGGTGAGCTAGTTCCTCTGCAACAAGTGGGGAGAAGTGACCTGAAATTGCCTCGAGAAACTACCCATTTATATTCCTAAAAACAACACCAAAACCACTCTTCCCCTATGCTGATAAAATTGCTGCATCAATTTTACAACTCCATCTTATACCCATGCTTGAAACAGTTGTTGAAGACTGCATAGAGCTATAATTCATTGGCAAAAAAACAATATTAAATGCATCTTTGGTAGCTCTCCATTCCCTAAAGAAAGATAATGCAAAACCAACAAGAACATGAGGAGCCACCAAAATATTATTCCAAATCAATTTATTCTTGATATTTCACAACTTTCGCAAAATTAAGCACACTTCTTTGAATTTATCCTTGCCCAAAGAAATAATTAATTCAGAAAGAAAATCATTTAAAGATAGTACATTTTCTTGAACATTTCAACCATAACAACCTAAACATCCTTGGCAAGTTGGCAATTGAAGAAAACATAAATATCATCTTCGTAATGGTCATAGAGCAAGCAAGAAGGATTGACTGCACACCCACATTGGAACAACATAAACCGAAGAGGAAGAATATTTCTCAAAGCTTTCCACAAAAAATTATGCATCTTGGGGGGTATTTAGCTTCCAAATAGTTTTTCATAAATTTGTTGGTTGGAAACTAACATTTCTAAACCACCTAATCGCCACCTGATATTCGTTCTTCATTGTACAACAACCTTTTTTTTATCATAATGCCATAAGAAACTATCCTCTCTATGTGTCAATGGCAAAGGAATTTTAAAATGGGATGAACATAATCACATTACAAAATTTGATTAATTTATCCATACCCCACTCTTTTCCTTCATTTTTCAAAAAAAAATACATACCCCCACTCTATCCTTAATGAAATAAGTACCTTCACCTATAAAAAAAATTATCATCCCTAAGAAGCCAATGATGCTTTTTGAATAAAATTGATTTTTCATCTCTCACTCACGTTCTAGTATCTCGTTCTAATAAGGCATTAGCCTGCATAATACTTTTCCAAGTAAAACTAGGATTAGATCCCAGTCAAGTATCTAAAAAAATTCTCATATAGAAAATATTTAGTTTTGAAGATTCTAAAGACCAAAGTATTAGAATTAGAGAGAAATCTCCAACCTTGTTTAGCAAGCATTGCTAAATTAAAACAACATAAATCTCTAAAATCCAAACCATCCATATCCTTACTACTACACATATTCTCCCATCCCACCTAATGTAAATTTCTCTCTCTATTATTCTTTTTACCCCACCAAAAAAAATTCATCATTATCTGCATTTCTTCATAAATAGAGACATGAATCAAAAACACACTCATGCAATAAGTAGGGATCTCTTGAGCAACCAATTTTAAAAGGAGCTCTTTATCTGCTTTAGATAAAAATTTATTACTCCACGTTATAATTCCTTGTGATAGCTTCTTTTAATGAAGCCAAAAATTGCTCTTTTATTATGACCAATCAATGAGGAAAGACCTAAATAATGACCATGGTTGAGATGTGAACTAACCCCAAAAATACTAGAAATTTCCTATCTATCCTCCTGAGTGACATTAGGGCTAAAGAAAATTCTCGATTTTTGGAAATCAATTGATTGACTTGATGCACTCTCATACATATGAAGAATGTTCCTTACAACACAACTTTCTCCATTAGTGGCCTTAAAAAAAGAGAATGTTCTGCAAAAAATAAATGGGAGACTCTGGCCCCTACACACTAGCTCTATAACCTCTAACAAGGCCTCATCTCTCTGCATCTCTAAAAAGACATGACAAACCTGCTGCATAGATGATAAAAAGGTAAGGCGAGATAGGATTCCCTTGATGAAGCCATTTTTAAGGAATAATAGGACCTATCTCTATACCATTAAAAAAAAGTAATACTTCACATTTCTGACACAGAGCATCATCAAATCTACCCACCGCCTAGTAAACCCAACATCAAAGGCAGTGTTTCCAAAAAATCCTAATTTACCTTGTCATATGTTTTACTAATATCAATTTTAAGTGTTGCTACCCTTGGTTTACCCACTTTATGATTTTTCATGCTGAATCATCTCAAAAGCACCTAAGATATTATTTGTTATCAGTCTACCCAGAGCAAAGGTTGATTGTGATTCAAAAATTATCTTAGGAATAATATATTTTATTAGCAAGCACCTTGGATATTATTTTATATAGCACATTAAACAGAGCAATATGTCTAAAATCTTTAATAGACTTTGAACTATAAATTTTAGGAATTAACACAATAAGGCTATCGATAAAAGTCTCAGGAAAAATACCATCGGTGAGCCATTAACAACAACCATCAACAACATCGGGCCAATTATACTACATAATTTTTGATAAAATGTAGGATTAAGGCCATCAGGTCTCGGTAACTTATCTGGATGCATTTGAAACATTGTTTTTCTAATTTCATCATCTGAAAAGGGCCATAACAAAGAAATATTATCTTAATTTGATACTCTTTTCTCCACAAAATTGGCAACCCAAGAGCAATCCGTAGCGTTTCCCTAAAATAAACTGGTAAAGTACCTACCAATCAATTTTTAAAATCTTCCTCCTCTATTACCCAAACTCCCCCATCATTCTTCAAAGCTGGTATATCATTTTTATTTCTTCTAAAATTTGCTTGATCATGAAAATACTTGGAGTTTCGATCACCAAATTTCATCCAAAAAAATTTTTGCTCGTTGACGCCATTTAAGTTCCTCTTATTCCAAGATGATATTATATTCTATTTTCAATTTTTTTATTTGCTTTGAATTTTGAATTGCTCCTTTGTCATGCAACTTTGCTAACTGCTTCTCAATCACTATTTTTTGTTCTTTCAAGCCACGACACTTCTACCTCCCCCATTCTTCCAACTTACTACAACAAAATGATTTCCTATTCATAACCCCCAAACAACCCGATTATAGCCATCCCCTCTTTACCACATTAACCAAACTTGTATCTAGCAACCAACTAATAATCTCAAATTTAAATCTTTTTACTCCTCAATCTATTAAAATTCCTTGATAAATCAATCAACGGAGGAGAGTGATCTGAAACCAGAGCCATAAGGTTGTACAAGAAACAATTTGGGAAAGAAAAGAAGAAAGCAGGACTCCTTATACCTCTGTCTAGTTTCATACAAACCCGTGAATTAGAAGATCCGAACCTCTCCTATATGAATAGTAAACCAGTTGAAGGCAGATCCGTTAAGCTACAACATTTGCTGTTGATTTGAATCCTTCAATAAGATAATTTGGATGTATTTTGTCTCCTACCTTTTTCGACGAGTGCAGAAAATCATTAAAGTTGCCGGGCGATTAACCATGGCTCTTCTATACTATGGTCTTACTGCTAAAACTTTTTTTTTTCTCAATTGTGTATAAAACACTTTGAATTTCACATTACATATGAGATTTCATAAAATATCTAAATGCAAAAAACTCTTTGAAAACTTTTTCTCCTTTTTATAACTTTTGACAAAATCAAATTTTATATCAATTCTGACCATTTTAACTAGAATCGAAGTTTGTTTCTACTTCTTTTCCATTATATTTTAAGAAAATCTCTAAGAAACATTTTAGAAAATGAATCAAGCTTTTAGTTTTAGGAAAGTACCCTTTGAAAATGATTTTAACAAGGATAGAAAATATACATGTGTACGTGTGGTCTTCAATAAGATTGTACTAAAAGAATATCTAAAGATATAGATAATCAAAAGCCTTCATTCTTGTACATTTTTGTTTTCTGTTATAGAACTTGCAAGTGTCAGTTCCAATTTTTTTTAGTTCAATCAAAACTACATCATGATATTTCCATAAGTATCAGACTTGCATAAAGCATTTTAAGCACAAAATCCTCTTAAGTATTATAGTGTTTATCATCAAAATCAAATAGTTGAGTTGTAGCCTTTAGAGCCAACAATCTCCTCCTTTAATTTGTTGGTTTTACAAGATTAGAGCTTTTCCTCAGTTGTCCTGAATATTTTTCAAGATAAATAATACACAATAAAGTTGCATATATAAGATATTAGCTTACTCCTCGAAAGATTATAAACCTAATAATTTCAAAAAGCATTTAAAGCTACATAAGAATATATCAGAAAAGAACATAAGCAACAATAGCAAAATATTAATTTCAAAATATGTGTAATCATGCCAAGCATAAAGATAAACATTAGGAAAATAAAGTTTTAAGATCATATATTAAATATATCCTGACTACTCCCCCTTTTTGTCATCAGCAAAAAGAGCGAATAGAACTACTAGCATTAGAAAACATAATAGTTCAAGTTTAGATAATGCTAGAAATTAAGAAAGATAACAAAATATAAATGTCCATGCATGATGATGAAATGCTCAAGGGTTAATATTATTTGGGTTTTCAATGGATGCATTTCCCATAACCTTTTCCAATTGCCTCATCGACTTGCAAAGGGGTTGAGTTGGAATTGGCTTGTCAATAGATCTAATAGGTAAGGAGGTGATGGTTATTGTGGTTCTAACTTAGCTTGCTCTCATACTATTTCTACCAAAAAGCGCTTATATATAGAGAGAGAGAGAGAAAATGGAAACAATACTTGTTATACACTATCGATCTAAGGCTATAAGAATAAGGAATTCCCTTGAAAGAAGGGATTTTAAGATACATACTCCTATAATTCTATTCTAATTTTATAACTCATGCCAGCACTCTCCTTCAAGTTGGTGCATACATGTATGTGATGCCTAACTTGTCAAGTGAGCTATGGAAATCTTTATTAAAGAGGGCCTTTGTAAGTATGTATGCCAATTGATACTTGGATTCGATAAAAGGAAATCAAATTATCTTTTCATCAAGATTTTGTCTAATGAAGTGCCTATCCATTTCAACATGTTTAGTCCGATCATGATTGTATTAATGGTTGCCTGGTAAGATAAAACCCGATCTTAGTCTTCAGTTTTTAAGCTCAACGAGTTCACATAACCTTTATCCATTCCTTCAAACTCAAATTTAGCCCTAGATAAGGCTACAACCTTTTATTTCTTGCTCTTCCATGTATCTAACATACTCTCTACAAATGTGAAATAGCCTAAAGTAGAATTCCTATTAGAAACATTGTCATCCCAATCTGCATAACCATTAATATTTAGATGATTATTCTTGTAAAACGTCAGCCCTTTCCCAAGAGAGGATTTTAAATAGCACAGAATACATGCTATGGCTTTCATATGATATCCATTAGAGTTATGCATAAATTGACTTGCTACGTTCACCACATAAGCAAGTTCTAGGTGGGGCATCTGATAAATAAATAAGCTTTCCACTTAGCTTTTGGCACCTTTACTTATCAATTGGCACATGATTTGGACATTCACCAAGTTTATGATTCTGGACCATAGGATTATCACCGGTCTGCAATCTAACAGTCTCACTTTTGACAACAAATCTAATACATATTTTTTTTGAGAGAGAAATATGCCTAGTGTTGACCTTGCTATTTCAATTCTTGAAAAATACTTTAGACCACCAAGATTCTTCATTTTAGACTCAGCTACCGATTGCTCTTGAAGGCTAGAAATTTCTTGGGAGTCATCTCTTGTAATAATCATATAATCTACATAAATTAATAGTGCTGCCACTTTTATTTGTTGATGTTTTAAGAATAATGTATGGTCATAATTGCATTGATAAAAGCTATATTTCTCCATAGTTGAACTAAATCAACCAAACCATGCATGAGGTGATTGCCTCAGTCCATGCAGTGCTCATTGTAACTTACACAACAAGAAAAATAACTTTTAACCACCAAAATTTAGTGAAAGGATGTAAATCCGGTCGTTAGAGTTATATATTAATGAAGGAAATTTTCCGGTCGTTGAATTTCAATTTTTTTTAGCTATTTAACGAACGGTTATCTTCCGGCATTTGAAAAATTAAAAAATCTGGTAGCTATTAAGCAAAAATTTTAGCGGGACAGGGTTGGGCTTGTTTTGCCATCAAATATTGCATAATTATTGAAACAGAAAATAAAAATCTCTTTTTTAAGACTCTAAAAAGAGTAACACTTGTGAATCACCTAAACCATTTACTTCATTTTTCTGTCCGTCAATCCTGCTTGCGCACCTATGGAATGCGCATTTCAATTTTCGATCTCATTTCTTTAGAATTGAAAGATTGCTCCCATTCCGTTGACAAGACACCGTGGCTGGAGGTGCGTTCCCATTTTGTTCTCATACTTTTTCTTTTGCAAATTTTATTTTTTCTTTTGCGTTTTATTATCTTTTCTTTCTCTTATTCACTCAAATCTTTCTGCCTGATTTGTAAAAGAGAGGTCCCTCTCGAACTTCAAAAAATGGATCCCTTCATGGCGTCTTTTTGTGAGTCTCTCCACTCTATCAACCGCAGAGTGAAAGAAACCCTCTAAAGGTTAGGATTAGTCACATTCTCACCTCGCTTGGATATGGGTTGCTTCTCACATTAGATTTCTGGGTTATACTAGTTTGAGATCTGGATTCTCAGGAGTGGGTATGGTTAAGAGCTTTCAAAGATCTACACTTTGAAGGCTTCTCTTTGTGCAGTTCACTGCAGAAAGGTAATGTAGTCAAGCATTTATATTTTTTGTTTGTACCTTCTTGTAGTTATTCTTTTAAGGCTCATCCTTTCTTCTTCTTCTTCTTCTTCTTCTTCTTCTTCTTCTTCTTCTTTTGTTTTCGTTCATGGAAGATTTTTGTGATTTTATTCCTTTGCAGATATTGTTAATATGGGAAAAACAATTTTAGGATGATTGGAAACTTAGATTCTCCGTTTTTTGGATGGTTTAATCCCATTGTGTTTCTGATCTGTTGGTTTTTGTCAATTGAACTGCTTTTATTGATGCTTTGTATCTGAGTACATGCTATGTATCTAGTTTTTGTCATTCGTTACATTCTCTTTTGTTTTTTGCTTTCTAGTTCAACTTAATTTAAATTTATCAATTCTACTTCATTTTCGTTGATCTCTGTTATACATGTGGGATAAAAATTTAGCACCAAGTTGCAGAACAAAAAAGTTTAAAATTATTTTTTATTTTCATTGACATAGTTTGTTTTAATGGAAAATTAGGTAATTAATCAGTTATTAAATTGGAGAATTAGTACCGAGGGTCTTCAATTTACCTCCAATTGATGAATTGTTGTTGTGCATTTCCCACAGTACTTCTGATGAACAATTTTGTGATGGATCATGACTGAAAACAAAAATCAAACCAATGGTTCATAATTGAAATTTTCTTTCGATATTTTAACGCTCTTTTCTTTTGGGGCAACGAAAATTGTTCTATATCTCCTTCAGTCGCAACAAAGCACAGGGAGCCCAAGCTATGGCAATTAAGTCAGGAAGGAAGGTGAAGCAGCCATTAATTCCCCAGCCTTCTACCGCCGAATTTTTCAAAAATCCCAAAGTAGGCTTCGTTTTGGTGTTAATTTTCATTGACGCCCTCCTCATTGCTCTTATCATCGCTTATGTTCCCTGTAAGATAATGACTCTGCTTCTCATCGTTTAACATCTTTATCTCCAGGCAATTTTGAGTTTATTTCTTTAATCATATCCGTATTCTGTTGATTTTCAGATACAAAGATCGATTGGGATGCTTATATGTCACAAGCGGGTTGTTTTTAGACACTTCAATAATTTTCGCATTGCTTCATGTGAAGCTGAATTTGTGTTAGTTTTAAATGAAGCAATTTAGATTTGTTTTCATTAATTATGGCTTACTTATATTCTTAAGTCTAAGTGCACTTGAATCATATGAATTTGCTTGATCATATGGTTCAATTTTTTTATTTATACAGTAAGTTTAAGTGCATTGCCTTTATATCACTTATGCAGGTTTTGGGCATCTTAACAACGTGTGAGTTTGAGACTAGCTTCATCAATTTCTTTTAATTGCAACAACAAAGATTCCATCAAGTTTTTCATTAATTCAGCTCTTTAATTCTTATCTTTAGAGGCCAAGCAGAAAAGGAGTTCAGAGTGGAAGTTGAGGCCATTGAACATGTACGCCATAAAAATTTGGTTTGCCTTTTGGGATTATTTTATAGAAGGAACTCACAGGTACCATTTTGGTTTTATTATGATCTGGGTTAAAGTTGAGATTGCTTACTCACTAAATCAAGCAGATGTTGTCTTAAGTATCTGGGTTTTAGCTTCTACTACCATAGTTCAGATATTACTATTCTTCATATATGGTCTCATTTGTGACAATGATTTCGAAAATGATTTATTATTCACATTTTACTTTTTCGGCTCCTCAGCTCATATAGACTTTGTGTAGTCTGGAGAAATAAACTGTGCATTGATTATTTAAGTTTGCTCTGGCTGCAAGGTTTTAAATAATTTATTCTGTGATTTGGGGTTCTCAATATCCTATGCAGCTATCAGTGAGCAAATTGTTTGGGTTGGAGTTGTGATATTTTTATGGGGTTGGATTTAACTGTATAACTGCAGCTTATGTAGTAGTAGTCTTCTTTTTTAAACTAGGTTATATATAGTCTTAATTATTTGAAAATTATGCCTTTCAGCTTAGCAAACCATTGTTTATCATCTTCCTATCCAATGTTTGTTCGATAGTGGTTTTTTCAGATGCTTGGCCACAGATGATTGGTTTCTATACTGGCAAAAAGCATCAGCCTACAAAAATATTTATCATTGGTAATTAAATCATTAGCTTTATTATGCCAAGAAATGCTAAATTATTTTTTCTCATATTTTAACTTTTCTGTTATTTAATTGTAAATGACTCTAGATGCACATGTTTCTCAAATCCTATTGCTTTAATCCATTCTTTTTGTTTTCCTTGAACTTATATATAGTTCTATGAGTGGTTCTGGGCCTTCCTAGAGGATGTGAGAATTTCAGGACCTGTGGCAAGCTGCCTATTGTCTATTTATATGGGCAAATGTTTCAATATCTAACGTTATCGACACAGAGATACATTTTTTTGTATATATATTTTTGTTTTTCTTGACGTTGATAATGATGTCAGGGTTTGAAAGCATGCTTCATAGGCTGTGAAAGGACAATCAATGCTAGAAATTTATGAATTGTTTCTCTTATATGAAATTCTTTCAAAGTGCAAAGTCTACTTTAACTTTCTTCTATATCTTCATATGAATAAGTTCTCTTTTGACTTTTCATGTAAAATTACGTTTTAGTTCTTTATCTTTATAAAAATTTATTTTTAGACTGTTTGGCCGTCAAACTACCATTTTACCCTTATAAATCATTTCCTTATGAATTTTGCTCATTAAGTTCAATTTTTTAGGAAAATTATATTTTTACCCCTAAACTTTTTATTTCTTTCAACTATGTCATTTTTTCGCTTTTGACTTTCACTTTAGCTTTTTTTTTTTGCGTTTTTAACTTATTCTTATTATAATGCCCCTAGTACAATCCCGATATAATTTCTCAAATAGGATATACAGGATGTGGATCCCACAGGGCCACATACAGATTGAGAAGTGATCCTAAAAGATCAAATCTCACATATTATATATCAAAACAGATAGATATTATGGAGATAAGAGATCCTATTATAGCAAAGTAAGTCGCCATAACTTGCACTGCGGTATAGGGTGTCCCTATGACTAGCCAATCATATTCTGAGCAAGATTTTTACTGTCAAACTATTGCTAAAAGCAAAATCACTTACTTTCAAAATATTTTTTAGATTTTCAACAATTGCAATTTTTTTTTTCAAAATAGTACATTTTGACAGTTAATATCTTTTCAGTACTTTTGACTATTTCAGAACTTTTTTCTTTTCAATCACTTTTTCAGTGTCTTTTATACAATTTGTGAATTAGGTCATCATAATTTACCTTGGTTACTTTACATATTATGTTTTTCAGTGTCTTTTCATTTTACTACTTTATTCAATTATTCTTTTAGTACTTTTTATACACTTTATGAATTATATCATGGTAATTTACCATTTCTTGTCAATTTATTAATTATTTCTTAATAATTCAACAATTTCACTTTACAATTCATTTTACCTTTTAGACTTTTAACAGTTTTTTTACTTTTTTTATCCAAACATGCGGTCGTTCAGAGTTTTAATACTTTTATATAATTTGTGAATTATTTTACAATAATTCACCATTTATTGTCGAATTATGAATTATTTTTCAATAATTCATCAAAATCATTTTACACCTTATACCTTTCATTATCTTTTTATTTCAATGCATTAGTCAGTCAATCTTTTTATCACATTTCGTCATTTTATGAATTATATCAATATAATTCATTATTTTTTATTTAGATTATGAATTAAAACTCAATAATTCAACACATTTATTTTGTACATATTTAAATATTTTTCTAAATTATTCAAATAAATTCTAAAAATTTTATAAAAGTTCATGGATACATATTTCACTTATTTACCGATTTATTTCACAATAAATCAACATTTTCACTTGTTACATAATTAATTAATTATTTCAAAAATATTCAAATAAATTTTATAAATTTTATAAAAATTCATGGATATTCTATTTCATGTTTATTATCATTTTAAGGCATAAATTCAACAAAACATACAAAATAAACACTAATTCTCACTAAGGAAGAATTCGGCCACCAAAGGAAAATGACCAAACACATGCTTTTAAATTTGTTTAAGCTTTCAAATAAGCTTGTTTAAGGTCTAATTACACTTTTCTAAAATTAATTTCAATATACATGCATTTTACACATTTTTTTCTAAGTTACATAAAGGGAATTTTATTCAATTCAAGGGAAATTAGAGGATTTCATAGTCACTTACATTTTTTCTTGCGCTTAACCTTCCTTAAGCTTCCTTTTTCAAGCCTTAAACCATAAAAATTCATCTACCATCATGAACACCCAATAGAGGCCGAAATTCCTATCAAATAAAATACAAAGATTTTAATGGATTTTGCTTAAATTAACCTCAAAATGGACTCTAGATACCTAAAATTACTTGTAGGAATCCTTGACTAAAATTAAAATCTTGAAAATCTCTTACCTCATTTTGATCCCTAAGCTTTTTTCACTTGATTTCTCTTACTTTTTTTCCTTAAAACAAAGAATGGAGGTTGCTAGGATGATCTAGAGCGGTAGTAGATCATCTTTTGTGTTTGGATCAAAAGAAAATAAGTAAAGGATTTGAAGAAATTTTGAGAGAGAGAAGAAAAATATGGTTTGGCCACTTAAAGAGTAAGGAGCCGAGGAAGAAGAAGGCAGGCCACAAAAAAAAATCTACTCTCCCATCCTATTTATAGTGGCCTTGGGTGGGTTGGGCTTGGTCCAACAAAAGCCCACTCACTTAAAGCCCAATAACAAAAAATCAAGCTCATTTTGCTATTTTCCTGTAATTCTCTCTTCCTAATTCCAAATCACTCTAAAATTAATTTCATCATTCTTATCACATCAAAAATAGGCATTACACAAAATTTCAGCCTAATCGGAGTTCGTTACTAGTTTGATTTGATCAAATTGCTTCGATTTAAAAATACCGATGTTACTGAAAATTTTACTTTTTGCAATCAAAATAATCTACACATTATTTTAGATACATCTACAATTTTTAAAAATTTTTAGACTTCATTTGCTATTTTTAATGGATCGATCAAACTTTGGTCAACATAGTTAATCTAAAATCGATCTGCTTTGTTTTTCGTATTTTTGACTTTTGGAGGCCTATTTGACCTCAATTTCAATTCAAATTTTAACCCTAGACTACCCGTGATCTATATTTTTCAATGGTCCAATAAAATATTTTTCACCTCTATGTGTACTTTTCAGCCCGAATGCACTATTCACTATCGAAAAATACTATTTATGGCTAACCCGACGTTTAGGCCATTATAATTCTTTCCTACTACAAGAAATTTCATCCTCAAAATTTGACTTATATCAAAAAGTAGAGGATATTGTGGTCTTATCAACCTGCATTTAGACCTCTTTCGAGTCACAAATCAAATCAGATCTTATCAATTTCTTTGCACTCAATAATGTCCAACATGAAGGAATTCTACATTTCCTTCCAAACAATGTCTCAAAAGAGCTATCTTTCTACTGAGCTGATAGCTATTGTCATAAGCAAACTCTACTAAACACAAATACTTTTATCAACTGTTACCAAATTTAGGTATACAGTACTGCAACAAATCTTCAAATATCTTAATCACCCGCTCTGACTGATCATCAGTCTAAGGGTGGAACATTGTGCTAAAGTAGAGTCTATCAATAATTACCCATATAACATCATGTTCTCTTTAAAGTACAAATAATCCAATAATAAAATCCATGGTCACTCTGTCCCATTTTCACTCCAGTACCACTATAGGTCGAAGCAATCTCGAATGAATCTAATGCTTCGCTTTCACTTACTGACATATTAAACATTTGCTCACAAAGTTTGTCACATTACACTTTTAACCTGGTTATCAATAATAAGCTTTTAAATCTTGGTACATCTTGTTACCTTCAGGATACAAAGCATTACTACCATGGTGAGCTGCAATAAGAATCTTTTAGCTTATTCATGATAGCTGTCAATCAATCTCCTTTTTGAGCCATTTTTATCTGATGCACGAAGTCAGGCTTCACTTACATTTCAGCTAACAATGCCCCATCTGAAGCCAAACTTAAATTGACATTTAGAGCCCGAAGAGCTGCAAACGCTATCATTAATCATTTACACTTACCTATCACTTAAAAACACATTCATATTACCAGACATAAATTCTTATGACATCAGCCATTACATTAGCTTTCATGTAATACCCGACTAAATCCAGGAGCTCCTTATGCAGCCGGAAATCACATTAGCTAAACTTGAAAAATGATTACTTTTTCTTCAATGTCTGCAGAATAAACCTCAAATATTTATCATACTCTTCCGGTATCTTAGAATACATCAGAATATCATCGATAAAGACTACCATAAACAAATCCAAATAAGGGTGGAAAACCCTATATATCAAATCTATATAGGCGGTCAGTGCATTTATAAACCCAAATGACATGACCAAGAACTCATAATGGTCACATCTAATGTGAAAAGCAATCTTGGGTACATTATTTCTTTTACTGGCTTTTGGTAATAACCTGATCTCAGGTCAATCTTTGAAAATACTTTCACTTCCCTCGACTGATCAAACAAGCCTTCAATGAAAAAAAGGGGTATTTATCCTTTATGGTCACTTTCTTAAGTTGTCTGTAGTCAATTCACAGCCTAAATGTCCCGTCTTTCTTTTTCACAAACAAGATTGGTGTTTTCCAAAGAGAAAGATTAGGGCAAATAAACCCTATTATCAAGCAATTATTGTAACTAAATCTTCAATTCTTTCAATTTTGCATGTGTTATTCTATAAGGAGTAATGGAGATAAAAATAGTGCCTGGAGCAACATCAATAGAGAATTTCACTTCCCTATCAGATGGCAAACCTGGTAACTTATTGGGAAACATATCAACGAACTCTCTTACAGTAGGCACTTTTGACACTTTCAAATTTTCTCTTTCCATCTCCACTGCAAAGCACAAGTAAACAATGCACCATTTTTAAATAAATCTCTACATCTATAGCAGAAATCACATAAGATAGGAAGTCGATTCTCACACCTATAACTGTGATTTCCTGACCTCCATCAAACTTCAACATACTCTCTTCCTTTTGCAATCTTTAGTCACTTGGTAGACAGATAACCAATCCATCATATCAAGGGCTACCTCCTCTAACTGTATGGCTTCTAACTTAATAGCAGCTTAAACCATGACACTCAAGTCAAGGTATCTCTGTATCCTTACAATCTGTCTGAACTCAATATACAGTCTCCCATCAGATCTTTGACATACTTTTTATTTTATCCTTCAGTGGATTGAGGTTCATCCACAAAGGCACTTAGGCGCTCAAACTCGCGTTCAATTTCAATCAATAATTCATTACCCTGCTTCAGCCTCTAAAAAGCATTAAGCAACACTACTTATATTCTGCCCCAACTACAGTCTCTGTTGTACATAATCAGTCATCAAATGGAGAAAATCTAACTATGAGGGTGGAGGAGAAACCTGTGGTGAAAAGCATACTGATATAAGACCTCATACTGTCTAGTATCAATGGATACCTCACTTCCACCATCCCCTACTGGACAATCTCAATCAGATGATAACTTTTCATTTTAAAACAAATAGGAGTAAGTACAAATCAGACTCCTAACACTTTATCACTTACAATTGGCATGTATGTACAGATAAACCATTCACTAATCCTACTTCGATCTTAGAATTGCTTAAACCTTTGCTCTGATACCACAAAATATAACACCCTTACTATAACAGTCTTTCATATACGAAGTTAAACAGTAAGCTGAAAAAATTTTTCGACTTCTTTTGCTATTTTTAATGGCTCGTTCAAAATTTGGTCAACACAATTAACCTAAAATCGATCCGCTTCATTTTTCGTATTTTTGACTTTTAGAGGTCTATTTGATCTCAATTTCACTTCAAATTTTAACCTCGGACTACTTGTGATCCAAACTTTTCGATTGTTCAATAAAATATTTTTTACTTTCGGGGGTGTACTTTTTAGTTCGAATGCAGTATTCACTATCAAAAAATACTATTTATGGCTAACCCTGTGTTCAGGCCATTACAATTTTGATTACACTTAATACGTTACATATGTTATATTAATAGTAACAGTAACTTTTGTTAATAGTACTTTATTATGGGGGTCATCATTAACTCCAGTATCATTTATTTCGATTAAATTTTGTTCTTTAAATTAATTAAACTTTTTTATCCTAAATTACCTTCATTTTCTTTATATTGCTTTCGGTATTAAACTTTCTTCAAATCATTACACAATTTACAATTCCTTATCATTACACAATTTACAATTTACATGCATTTACATTTCTTCTATTCATTTCTTTGTTTACAGTCATATACCATTTTCGTTATCAGTTCCTTCATTACTTATTCTTCAAACATTAATCTTTTTCTATACAGTTATGTTATTTAGTATTTCCTTATTTTGATCTTTGTGTTTGTACTATACTCATTATTGAATTTTCTCTATATCTTTTTCTCTTAATTAATTCCATATTATTATTAGTTTCATCATTACAATTACTATCTGCCTACACTGCTACCCTATTCAATATTATCATTATCCTTTATACTTACTTTCTTACTTTTATTTTACTATACATTTCAATCCTTTAATTAAGGTCAATTTACGATTTAATACTTGAAGTTTCATTAAATTACATTTTGGTTCAGTTTTAAAATTCAGTATTTAATTCTTTTCATTTTAATTCATTATTTTGTAGGCACCATTTTCGATCGATTATCTATCATTCTTTTTAGTATCATGCTATTGTCCTTGTACTTTTACTTCGTTAATTAGCTATTCAGTAATTTATCAGACATTCCAGTATAACATTCATACTTTATGATTGATTTTTCTTTACTTTATTATTTTTCATTCCTTTATAAATTATTCAATTTAATTTTCTTTCTTTGGTTTGCCCATAGTATCAATCCGGTAAGAATCTTCGAACCGGATACACGGGATCAATACATTCAAAATGATTTCGAAGAACCACCGATAGATTTACATTTCATTCACATTTCACATTTTGACATTTCATTCATTCAGTAGACCATCATTAGCCTACTAAAGCGAGTCGCCATGACCCGTGCTGCGGCTATAAATTTAATATTCCTATGGCCATCCAACTATATCCTGTACTGGATTTAACTACCAGATTACTACTAAGGGCAATATTCAATTAATTTCCATTCACTTTCCATATCATTTTTCATTTCAATTCATTTGTCGATATACTCAGCTCCAATCATTTAATACTTATTTAAAAACTTTCAAACAGTTTCTATACATTCGATCAATTATCCATTCATTCATTCATTCATTCTAAATTTACAATTTTTCTAACCATTACTTTATTAACATACCTAAATGTCTTTAATTACAATTAAATCCTTAAATTAGGCACCTTGGTATATTTTTATACTTTGATCTCTAAACTTCAATTTATTTGCAATTTTATCCTTCACTTCTATTTAACTTACATAAAGTCAATATTTAGTTACTTTTTTCACACTTATTACGTTATTTACTTTTAAATTACTCTTTAGTCCTTTAAGCCAGTCAAATTAAAGTTTAGTTCTCAATTAATATTATTATGAACAATTTATATATTAATCCCTAGAATAGCTAAATTACCATTTAAACCTTCAAATTCCATCAAATTACAATTATGCCTTTCATTTTCAATTTATTTACTGAAATGCCATTAATATCATCAACTCAATATTCACTCATAAAGTTACCATTTAATCCTCATTTTTTAATAAGTTACTAAATTGCCTTTTTATTCGTTTTATTTATGAATTTTCCACTATTATACATTTTGCACTATTAATTCAATATTTATTTGCAAAATTCCTATTTAGTTCCTAAACTTCATTTAATGCCTAAATCTCATTTCATACTCTTTCAATTATTCGTTCTACCCATTAATCTTAACTTTACTTAAAATGACCATTCTACCCTTTTGCTTCCATATTTTGTAAAATTACCATTTTATCCTTTTACTTTCAAATTCTTTCATTTACTTACTATTTCACTCCATTAATTTTTTTTGCATGCTTTTACACTGTTAATTCATTATTTATTTGTAATATTACAGTTTGATCTCTAACTTTATTTCATGAAAAATTTCATAATTAATACTCAATTAATTTTTTATTTTAGTTATTTAAACCTTAGTTTACTTAGCTTATCCTTTTTTCTCTTAACACTTGGCAAAATTTTCAATTGGCCCCTAAACTTTCATTTTCTTCCATTGAAGTCCTTTTCACTCTAACTATGTCATTTTTCACTCTTTTCATTATTTCAATTTTATATTATGAAAATTAATGTTCATATGCTTTTAGTATTCATTAACATTCAACATAAACCTTGATATTATTTTTTTTACTTATATTTCTTTTAATTAAATCCATTTGCTCTATTTTTTTAATTTCCCTCTTTTTAATCCCTTTTATTTTATCTTTACCATTTTTTATTCCAATTAACTAATTAGTTAATATTATTTTCATTTATGTAATAAACTCAATTCATTTCATTAAAATCCAATATTATCACTACAAACATAATATAAAATTTCACTTAAAAATATTTTACTAAATTTTAAAAATTCCAATTAAATTAGTATACCATCAAAACTACACCTACATACAATTTATAACCTTTCCTTCAAAATTTAACAAAAATATACCATGTTAAGTCTAGCATACCATTCGGCCATCTCAAGTTCTTCACCTTAAATTTATTTTCTTCCATTATTAATTGATCAAAACATCATTTTTAGCATAACCAATGATATTTATAACATTTATTTCATTCATACATACATTATACTCATACATACATAGCATACATAACTATAGATTACACTAAATTAATGAAAAGAAAGGTAATTTTGTATCCACATACCTTGAATTCTTCTTCTTCACACTTTAATCTTTCTTTCCTTTGCCTTAGTCTATGGAGCCACTTCTTCTCCCTAAACATCCTAAAGTGGCAAAAATTCACAAAGCAAGCAATCATCATTTTCTTACTTCCTTACTTCAATACAACCATATAAACATCACCCACACATCCTAATTTACCTATTGAAATCCCTAAAACAAATTAAAATCATCAATTTTACATACCGCAATTTTGAGACATAAACTTTTCTCCTTGATTTCTCTCACTTCTTCACTTCAAATGAGCTTTAGAGATGCTAAACAATGAAAATAAGGGTTGAATATTATCTAGGAAACTTGATTTTATTGAGAATTTAGGAGGGAAAGGAAAAAATGGAGAAGAGAGAGAAAGATGGCTTACAGTTAAGAAAGAAGGAGAAGATGCAGGAATTCTGGAGCTTTCTCTAGATTTTCTAATATTTTAACCCTTAAATATTTTGAATTTCGGACTGGGCTGATCCAACCAAAATGGTTGGACCTAATTCAAGCCCAAATTTGATTTTAAGCCTATTTATGTACTTTAAATTATTTCTTTCTCTTCCAAGCTAAAATTCACTCAAAATCAATTTAATAATTCTTAAAATATATAATATATCCTTTATAAAAATGTTTGGCTCAATAGGAGTCTATTTTTTATATGGTTTACTTAAATCGATCCAATTAGTCAATTTTTGGTGTCACCGTAAAATTAAATTTTCACTAGAAAATAATTCTAAATACTAATTAGAGCCCAACTGAAATTTTCTACAATTTTAAAGATTCTTTTGTTATTTTTAAAGTCTCGATCAAATCTACGGTCAATCAGTTACTATTTAAATCGAAATCATCATTTTTCTCCTACTTTCTGTGTTCAAACCTCCTTAAAAATACTTTTAAAATTCTCAAAGTATATTCATTAGGCTTCATAAATATTTTTGGATCAATCGAAAACTATTTTTCAATTTGATCCACTTTTACCAATCTGGTAGCCCAATTTTTCGTGTCATTGGAAAATTACTTTTTTTTCACCATATGATTCTAAATTTCATTTAATGTAGATCTAGAAATAACGGTGATTTTTAGATATTATTTGATATTTTTAAATTTTATGTCAAATCTTAATCATCTCGGATACTATTTGAATCAAAACTGTGAGTTTTTCCTTATTTTTAACTTTTGATGATTCATTTGACCTCATTTTTAGTCCAAATTATATTATTGGATTCCTGCTAACCTCTTCTTTTCAATAATCCAATAAAATATTTTTTTCGGGAGATATTGTTCACCTCAGTATTACTATTCACCATTGAAAAATATTATTTTTGACTAACCCAGTATTTGGGCCACTACAATACGCCTCTTTTAGATTTTAACACCAGTTTTTTTTGGCAGGAAATGTATCTTTTCAAGGAATTTCACATGACCTTGCGCCTAACTTTTGCTTGAAGTGAACCAATCCCCTCTAGCGATCTTTATTATTATTATTATTATTATTATTATTATTATTATTATTATTATTATATGTAAATATAGGAGAAATATTTGTCATATGAAGTGTTGCTTTTACTGCCTTAAAATTTAGCCAATTCCATCATACATTCCTATAGTTTTAAAGAAAATAAATTTCTCTTTACATGATGCTCATACTTAGCTTATACATGCACTCTTATCTACCTGCACCATATGGCAATAGTGATAATCTCAACATGACATTTAATGTAAAAACATATATTTCCATTTTATCTCGAGGGGTGATAGCTTGAGTGCATCTGAGTCCCATTATCAATCAGTTCTTATTGGTTTTCTTAATTGATTAATTTTTTTAAACCCCTAACTTTTGCCTAGGATGCTTTTTTTTGTTTTTGTCCTAGCGAGGTGCCTAATTTTAACAAGATGATCTTTTTTTTTTCCACCAGCGAGCTTATTTTCTTTTCTTTTAGTTTTTATCTTTAATCTTGGAACCTTTTAAGTTTGTTGATATTGACTGGCTCCTTGAATTCATTCCCATCACTGTTAGGAAGAATGCTCGCTCCTTTTGGAAATATCCTTTTTAGCAAAAAAGGTTATTTTCAGGTAGGCCTAAACTTGCCTCGATAATTGGGCAATCCCAATATCATCTGTTTTAATACTAGATTGTCTTATTTTAAGTGATAGCCCTTAACTTTCTTGCAAAAGATATAACTAATCTCTTCTAATACAGTTGATTGTGATAGTAAACAATTATTCGATTTTCTTCCAACAAGTTCAGTTGCATTAACCTCTAGTTTGCCTATTCTGCCTCTTACTGCTTTGTTTCAATGCAACCCTCAAGAACTGTCAATCTTTACTGGAAGTACTACTTTTATTCCATCGAAGTCCTAACAGTAGTCTGATATCCCCTATAGTGCAAATGGTAACTTCTCAGCCTAATCATTATAGTTATATACAATTTGGACAATATCTTTTTCAAATTCTTATTTGCTGCTTCAACTGTCTTATTTGCCTATGGATGATATAGAGAAGAATAATGTTAGATTACTTATTGGTGAAGCATCTATCTGATTTTATCTTGAAATTGGACCTCATTATCTGACACCACATGATGAGGTACTCCGTTTCTACATATCAAATTCTTCTCAATGAATCGAACCATTTCTTGTGCTTTTAATTTCTTGAAGAATTGAGCTTTTACCCTTTTGCAAAATAGTCAATGACAATCGTAATGTATTTGTGTACGTTAGAAGTTGTAGGATAAATTTACTCGATAATATTTATCCCCCATGTCGAGAAAGGCCATAAAAATAACATATTACATAACTCTAAAAGAGGCAAATGACTTAGGTCCATATACTATTTGTATTGATAGCATAATTTCACATATCTAGAGTAATTGGTGTCCATAGTTAGCCAAAAGAAATCCTAATACATAATCTTTTTTGCCAGTGTTAAACCATTCATGTGGCTTATGTTTCTTCCATCACTTTCTGGGCTTCTTCCTTATTTAAGCATCTCAGCTAAATACTGTCAAGTTGCCTCTTGTATAGAATTTTATCTGCACTAATAAATTATGTAGAAAGTTTCCTGATTATCCTTTAATCCTTATCCCCATTGCTTCCTCAGGGAATAATTACCTTTTTAAGTAGTTTTGAATGTTGTAGAACCATAACTTTCCATCTACCTCCTTTAAATTTATAATCTTCTCATTCTTATAACAAGGCTTAGTTAGGCTTGTCACTATGATCGGTCCCATAACCACTCCTTTTGGGTTCTCCCATATGGATACTAAACTTACTAAGGCATCTACTAACTGATTCTCATACCTAAGCACATTCTTGAAAATACATGCTTAAAACTGATTGCTCAGGTTTTTTAAGTATTCCACATATGGTACCAGTCATTCCTGAAAGACCATTCACCTCTTACTTGATGGATTACTAAAGATGAATCACTGAATATATCGATTTCTTTGCCCATAAGGATATGCTTCTATCTCGAATGTGCAAGCTTTATATTTGGCCACATGTTTTAGCATGTAGGTTCCAATGTAAATGGTGTGTTGAATCCTACAAAAGGTGTTTGCCCAGTTGTCCCAGGCATTATCACTTTGAAGCTTAAATTAGTAGTTGAGAAAAGCTTTCAGTGAAAGTATGCATGTGTTTTTAGAGAGAGAGAAAGTCATGGTTCTATAAAGATGAACCCACTATTTATAGTGCTAGAAAAAGTTAAACTATATGTTCTTGAATATTTGCCCTACTCTAAAGTAGGCATGGCCTATGGCATAGGTAACGGTGATTTTGATGGTTACATGTGCTAAGTGACCCTATCACATTAGAGAGGCCTTATCTGTCCAGTCGGCTTGCTTTACAAGCAGGCTACCTAAGGGAGGCATTTTTTAGGCTTTAGTCTTTAAGCCTTATTGCTAATAAGCCTTGTAGTTTTGATTGTTAGGGTGTTATCATTTGTCCCCCTTCTAAAAGTTAGATCGTTTATCAAGAGCGATCAAAGGTAAGGGTTTTTGGATGATTACGATCGAAATGTACGTCGATCGAGAAAATTATTTTGATCGAGATATACACCAATCGAGATATTTTTGGCTCCTTTGATGCATCGATCGAGGGTTTTGGAACTTTATCCTGTAAACAAAATTATCATTTTTTTATTTTACAAACTTGCTTTACTTCTTGGGAGAGGTCCCGTTCGATCAGACGGCCTTATTTTCTGTTTTTTTCCAGTTGGCTTTTGGGAGATTTCTTTGGGCCTTCCTCATTTAGGCTTCTTAATATTTTGGGCCCTGTAATCATCATTTTTTATCCTTCTTAGTTATGGCTTATTTTGTTGCATTGATCAGGAATGGCATCGATCAAAATAAATTATCAGTCTAAAAGATTGGAATAAATGCATCAATAAAATAAATACATCGATCAAGATGCTCATCTATTGGAATAAGATCATCAATCTTAAAGACTAGGATAAATACATTGATTAGGATGCTCATTGATCGAAATAAAATCAACGATCTTAAGAGATTGGGATAAATACATCAATCAAAATGATTATCAATCTGAATAAGTTCATCAGTCTTAAGAGACTGGGATAAATACATGGATCAAAATGCTCATCGATAGAAATAAAATCACCAATCTTAAGAGACCTAGGATAAATACATCGATCGATATGCTCATCGATCGGAATAAAATCATCAATCTTAAGAGATTGGGATAAATACATTGATTGGGATGCTTATCGATTTGATAAGATCATCAGTCTTAAGAGATTTGGACAAATACATCGATCGAGATGCTTGATAGTTGTGAATTATATGATGTTTTTAGTATGATTTGAGGTATTTTTTTAAGTTTATTTAGCTTTAATTTGGTTAAATTTTAGTTTAAATGATTAAATTTGTGTGTTAAGGAATAATTGTAAGTTTTGATATTTTCAGGACTAAATTGAAGGAAAAAGCACTTAATTTGCAAAATATAAAAAGTTCTGGGTCAAATTCATAATTTTGAGGAAATGAAATCAGAAATTCTTACATGCTGTCCAGAGAAGTTTAACACAGCCGTGCATAAAGTTGCATAAAGTTTTAAATGACTGAGTATGAAGGAATTAGGAAAAACAGGCTCAAGCTGAAGAAACAAGTTGAGTGCAGTGAAGCCTTGCGTGGCCGTGCACTTGAAGGAGGAAATCCTTGCATGGTCGTGCACCCCACAATGGCCTATGCAAGACTGTGCATGGGAAGGCCAAAATGCTTGCTTGGCCGTGCAAGGCCAGTGAAAAGAATGCACGGCAGTGCATTAATTTGAACTGTAAAATGCTTGGTCGTGCAACAGAGTTTGACATTTGACAAAACTTCTAATTTAAGCAGAGTTCTTTTCCTATTCTAATTAAAGAAGTTTAGAAGACCAGTATTCCTTGTTTTGGCTATAAATAGTCGACAAGAACACCATATCAACATCAGTAAGTAGGAGAATCATCAAAAACATTTTCTTTACTTAGATTTAGTTTTATATTCTTTAGTTTTCTTTGTAGTTGTAAAGAACAAAACACGGGATTGGAGAGTTTCCTTGGTTTTTTTTTGTACAAGTTAATTAAGGGAGCTTCTGTCACTCTTTATTTTTGATTCTTCTTATTAGTTTAGCTTTAATTTTTAATATGAATAGTGAGTAGTTTCTTTACTTTTGTTAAAGGTTTCTTGAAGCCTTAATTTGTATTGTGATGACATGATTGAACTTTAATTTTAATATTAGTTGATTATTTCATGGTTTTAAATATATTCTTATATTTGATTAGGTTAAGACTAATTATTGGTTTATTAGTTTAATAACTGAAAATTGGTTTAGGCACTATCATTGATTTGTATGTTCTTAGATTAATTTTTATTGTCTATGCATTATTATTTTCTATTTTTGAGATGGTTGTGTATTGATAATATTAGTTAAGATTAAAAGAAGAGGAACTAAGAATAAATTGGGGTTGAATTTTCTATAAAAGAAGTCAATGAATGTTTAGGAATATCAACTGGATTTTTATGCTAAGTGTTAAATTATTCTTAATTGAGAATTTGATGCTTAAGAAAGATATTCTTGATTCAAGATATCAAACTTTATTTTATCTGGTTTTTCCATAATCACTTGTATTTTTAACTGGATTTAAGTCGTTAAAGTCTAAATTAAGGTGGATAGACCTTTAGTGAAAGTTATTTTAATATTGATTTTTTCCAAATCTGTTTACTTGTTTTCATTTAAAGATCTAGTTTATTTACAATTGTTTATTTTAATTAGTTGTTTTCAATTTAAGTTTATTTCCAAAAAATTATAACCTCTGGGATTTTTCTTCTTTCTTTACAAAGACCTTTATTTTAAAAATTCAACATTCTTTCATACAAACATAGGTTTCTCATGGGTTTGATATTTTAGGATCATAATTACATTTTTCTATATTACGAGCCGATCTAGTACGAGCCGATCTAGTACACTTGCTAGACACGGTCAATACTTATCGATCGAAATAAAATCATCAGTCTTAAAAGATTAGGATAAATACATCTATTGAGATGTTCATCGATTGAAATAATCATCAGTCTTAAGAGACTAGGATAAATACATCGATTAGGATGCTCATCAATCGGAATAAAATCACCAATCTTAAGAGACTGGGATAAATACATCGATCAAGATGTTTATCGATGGGAATAAAATCATTAGTCTTAAGAGACTGAGATAAATACATTGACATTTGCTTTTCCTGTTGTGTATTATAATTTTCATACGTTAACTTTATTTGTTTACAAAGTTAAAAATTTACTTGGAGATATTGTTGTCTATTCTTTGACTATTTATCTGAAAAGGATCGTTTAGATCGCCACATTGTTTCTTCTTCTGCATCACTTTGGAATCGATGACTCAAAAAGGGAGCTTTTATTGGGCTTTTAACTTTTGCTACTTCATCTCCATGCCTTGATTATTATATCTTTTAATCCTTCATTAAATAGCGGAGCTACATGGCTCATCCTCAAGGAGATGAGAAATACTATAAATGGCATATTTGTTATTTTTTTCGAATATTTTTGGGCTTTCTTCCTGAAGTTATCTTTTAGTTTTCTTTTTCTTGGAGTTTCCCCTATGAGGTTTCTTGATAGTCCTTTAATTTGCTCTTTTTCCTCCATTCCATTTTAGGGAGATGAATGAATTGCTTGGTGTGCTTCCAGCAGCGCATGACTTGTAGAAAGTTATGCACTTTTTATTCTCCTTTACTACTTCCTTCTCTCAGCCTTGGACTTTTCATGGTGTGAATACATCCAAGTGTTTGCCTTGCCATTTCTTCGACCTCTACAGCCACCATCTTGGCCACCGCTTCAACCATCATGCTGGAGTGATGGCATCAATGAAAGGGATGATGGTTGTTGTTAGGCATCTCCGCAAATGTATTTTGGATTTTGGGCCAAAGCTTGCTTGAGCCCCAAAATAATTCAGTACTATTGCTTATCTACTTAATCTTCCCGCTCTTTTGGATTTTCTATTAGAGCTTGTTGATTGTCCTTTGACCGTCTGAGTATCACCTTTGGTCGCTTGTTTTGAGGTAGCTTTTTCAAGCCATGGTAGAATCGCTTTCATTTCCTAAGTTTTGATGTGCCACTAAATTTGGTGTAAGTGCTTTTAAGAATAATTATATTGATCGGAATAAGCATAAATCAAGGTGCGTTACTTGGATTTTTTCGGATTGGTTAAAATTTTAGTTTCCTTAAGGTACGTCGCTTTGTCATTTTTGATAGTTGTCGCTTCGCCTTCTATGCTTTGACCATGATTGCTAGTTTGCTTCTTTGTTGCCTCAATTTGTGATCCTTCTTTAATGATGATTGGCGTGTGGCATTTTCATCAATGCCCTTAAAACATTGTGGGGTCTTTATAAACATATGCCTCATTTTTTAATTTTTTGTGCTTCGATCTATCTTTTGTTTCTTTATTTTGAAGGCCGTTTTCCTTATTCCACTTTGCGTTCCATCATGAAACCTTCTGACTCCATTTTCACACTTAGTTTTAAACTTTTCTATTTTAGGAAGAGGAATGTCAAGCACATTTTTTCCTCTTTTTTGTGAAATCCCTATCGATATCAGGTACTGATGAGCACATTTGATGGAAGTTTCTATCCAGCAGTTGAGATATTTGACCTTATAACAAATTTCTTTGTTAATTATTCTATAAAATTTTTCATCAATCTTTTGATCAAGCTAACAATAAGCTCCACCAATCTTTCGTTCGGGATAATAATAAACTCTATTGATCTTACGATCGAAATTGATTATGCATTTTCATCGATCTTTCAATCAGGATAATGCAATAGTTTCATCAATCTTTCAACAGTCATAACAATAAAACTTTTAATCTTTCGATTGGAATAGCAATAAGCTTCATCGATTTTTCGATCGGGATAACTATACTTTTTTATCGATCTTTTGATCGGGATAACTACTTTTTTCGTCGATCTTTTGATTGGGATAACTACACCTACATGTTCTTTTTTAGGAGAGAGGCACCATTAGAGCCCTCTTCACCTTATCCTTTTGGGCTTTCTTCGACTTAAATTTTTTAATCCATGCTTCAGTTGTCTTCATTCATAATGTGGCTTTGTCAATCATTTTGACTGGGATTAAGTGCTTTGTTTAGGAACTCGGTGATTGGCAGGTGTCTCTTTTTTTATGGGACCCTTTGCATCCTTTTCTCCTGTGATGCTTCCTCCCTCTGTTGTTGTCGAGATGGGAAATAGGGTCGCTTTACAATATCTTCAAGCCCCATTATGGCATTGCCCCTTTAATTTCTCAAAGGAAAGACGTTTTGTTTTCCTTTAGACTTGATATTTTTCCAATTTTCAATTTGACTTTCTCTTCTTGAGGCTTTTCGCTCAGATCTGGAGAGAGAGCGCTTCTCGTTTGAGTTCTTATTCTTTTTTTTATCCGTCCGGATAAGTCTTTTTGGCTTTCCTTTTTTCGTCTCATTAGAAATTATTGGGGGCAATCTTCCCCCTAGGTGCTGCTTCTTTTCTTCGAAATAAAGGGGGGAGTGTGTTGTTTTGTGTAGCAGAAGATCATGTGAGGAAGGGAAAGGATGCTTTGTCTAGACTTCTCTTGCTCTTTCTGTTGGTTTTTTATGGAGATAAAGAAGAGACCATCGTTTCCTTCGCCCAACGTCTTTCTCGATATGCTAGTTTTGGAAGTTTCCTGTGCTAGTTGTGTAGTGCCTTGAAAGGGAGATGTTTTGCTTCCTTTTGGGCCTGGCACATTGTGTTTTACTTTCTTTTGGTCCTAGATTTCATCATTTTTTATATCCAGGCATTTGCTATGTAGTCTTGGAGACTTTCACGAGATCATTCATAACTAGCTTTCTCTTTGTGATTCCTACGCAGTTTCAGGGACTTTCACAAGTTCTCATTTGCTGGTTTTCATCTTGATTTTTTTTGACAATGCAAGGAGTTAATACTTTTGCTCAGCTATTGACTCTCAACAAAAATACCAAATGATAAGTTTTGAATTATCATAAAAAGGATAGGCTTTTGTGCGTGCAGATTTCGATCGGAATAGTAATGTTGAATCCTGCAAAAGGTGCTTGCCCGATTGTCCTAGATATTAGCACTCCAAAGCTTAAATTAGTAATTGAGAAAAACTATTCAGTGAAAGTATACATGTGTTTTTAGAGAGAGAGAAAGTTATGGTTCCATAGAGATGAACCTGTTATTTATAGTGCCAGAAAATGTTGAACTATGTTCTTGAATAGTTGCCCTACTCTGAAGTAGGTATGGCATGTGGCATAAGTAATGGTGATTTTGATGGTTACGTATGCCAGGTGATCCTGTCACATTAGGGAGGCCTCATCTGTCCAGTCGGTCTAGTTTTATGATGGAAAATGACATGATATGTTCATGGTAATCGTGCAGCGAAAAAACGATGAAAAACAATCATTCATGCCAAACAATTCCATAACAAGAATTGAAACATGCAATTTTAGGGTTTTTTTTACAACTTACAACTTTTGATGCCTCTTAAATCTTGAATTTGGTGATGACCAGCAACTAAGATGACTTTATCTGCCTTAGATCTTAATCACCAATGCCAAGGAACAGCCTTTTACGCCACTCCCTCTATTCTCACACACACACTTGCAAAGATGGCTTAAAATAGAGATTGTTGGCTCTCTCTTAAAGTATTGTGTAAAGGCAATGGTTTGAAGCTACAAGACTTAATCTTGCACTTCTTTTAGGTGCTATTAATGCCAAGAACACAAGAAAGCAAGAAAGTATTCTTCCCCTTGTGTATTTCGGCCAAAAGGGAAAAATTGTTCACCTTGTCAAAAATATAATTAATTAATTTATATCATTAATTTAGGAAAGATAGGTCATACCAAAATCCCTTAGAATTAGGAATATATTCAGCCTCCATCACTTCCTAATTAAGTAATTTAAATTAATTCAAACTCTATTAGGTTTCAAATTTAAATAGCATTAGTCATTTAATCAAAATAAACTTATTTTGGAATTAATTGGTTGCCGAATTTTGGCCACATTAATTCCCTCTCAAGTATTATATTTTGATTAAATACAATTTAGAATTTAAAACTCAATTAACTTAATTATACATAGATAATTAATTAATTGAAATTAAAACTAGCATATGCCAATAAATTTTTCTCGTGTAACAACTGTTAACATATTTGCCTAAAACAGCTAGCTGTTTTAGGCAAAAAACTTGTTTGACATAGCTGTTTTAGGCAAAATCGCACCTTGACAGTTTTGCCTAAAATAGCAAAAAAACTATTTTTACAGATTTGCCTAAAACAGTTGTTTACCCATTTTATGTATTAATTTGACTTTAAATAAAAGACCAAATTAATTCTCAATGTACTATTTAAATATTTGAAGCCCAATGCTTTGTGTGCGATCCTATAGGTCCATTTAATATTGGCAATGAATTAATAAATTAATTCAAAGGCTATATATATTCTCTAGCAAGATATTATAACATTCCAAATTAAATGAAAATACATATGGCATTTAGTGACCTAATGCAATTTTGCTTAGTCCCTTACCCATAAATATCAGAATTAATATAAGACATGGAACTAGTTATCCTTATATATATTAATTCCTTTCTTGATATTCCAGTGACACTGAACTCTCAGATAAATAATGATTACTCATTATTTCATCTCGGTATGGCCATACACTTCTCAGTTCACTAATCAAGTGGTCGATAATATTTTCTCTCTTATCGAGAGGGGTAATCCCTTCACTTCTCTCATGCTCTCTAACATGAATCAATGCATACCCAATCATACCCGTACTTGTCACTTTGTTACGAGCACGTTAGGTGTATGTCAAAGTACACAGTAATCCATAAAGAGTTTCATAGAGATTTTATGTCTAAGAACTCCGATACAAAACTTGCATTGAGAAACACTTATGATTTGTACCATGTAGTGTTCTCATAACCGGATCGTATCCAGATACCATGTTCTTTAACATGTATCTATGATCTCTGATTGACACTCTTATCCTAATGATCCGTAAGACAGAACTCATAATATCAGAGAGAGCATACTAGTCTTAATTCATTGTTATTCCCATAACAATGACTGACTAGGGATGTTTAGAATGAAGTCTCATTTGTTTCAAGGTCTTACAACCATATGCCTCACACATGATAACTTAAATCGAAACGACATTCTTGGATAGTTCTATCAATTGATATGCACAGGAATACAAAAGATAAAACAAATGCCTCATTTTATTAATTCAAAGTGTTTTATTACAATGCATTGGGGCTAGGACTTACACTAACAATCTCCCACTAGCACTAGTCCCAATTGGGCATAGCCCTTAGACCGAACGCTCTCAAATGAGCTTCGTGCAGATTTAGATGCAATTGTTTCGTCAAAGGATCTTCTGCATTGTCTTCACTTGCTAACCTTGACATCCCCATGATCAATGATTTCTCTAATCAGGTGGTACCTCCTGAGTATGTGTTTGGATTTCTGGTGTGACCGGGGCTCCTTGGTCTGTGCGATGGTCCCGTTGTTGTCACTGAAAATTTCTAATGGATCTACGATGCTTGGGACCACTCCTAATCCAGAAATGAAATTTTTAATCCAAATAGCCTCTTTTGCAGCCTCACTCGCTGCAATATACTCAGATTCTGTAGTTGAGTCGGCAACAGTCTCTTGCTTCGAGCTTTTCCAACTGACAGCACCACCATTCAAAACAAAAATAAACCCAGATTGCGATCTAGAATCCTGAGTGCTGGTTTGAAAAGCAGCATCGGCATAACCTTGTATGACGAGCTCTTCTTGACCACCATACACCAAGAAGTGATTCTTAGTCCTTCACAGGTACTTCAGAATCCCTTTTACAGCAGACCAGTGCTTCTCATCAGGGTCTTGCTGAAACCTACTGGTTACACTTAGTGCATGAGCAACATCCAACCTAGTACTGTAAGGATCCAAAATAGGCCCTAGTAGAATTCAAGGGCAATTACATGTTATTAAAGTCTAATTGAGTATTATTGAATGAATTATGAAGAGTTAAGATATTGATTAGGGCAAAAATGTTATTAAGTTATCAATAATTATGTGATAAATGTGTAAATTATAAGGTATGAATTTTATAAGGTCATAATTAAATTATTATTGTTGGTTTAATAACATTCAAGGGTGTAATTGAAGTAAAAAGTATTAATTTGGGGTAAATTTATAATTATGGCATCTTTAAGGGCAAATGTGAATAAATGAATAATTGAGAGGTTAATTTCAGAGAAAGAATAAATGAATAGGTTAATTTATAACATGCAAGAAATGGAGGATCACTTTATAACATGCAAAAAAGGTGTGGGTTAATTAAAGGACATGCAACTTGTTGAGGGACCAAAAAGGGAATTTTCCTAACTATTATAAATAGTCTTTTTACTAGTGGAATGAAAGAGAAACTTAATAAGAGATTGTGGTGGACGAAATTCTAGAGAGAGTTACAGAAATTTTTCTTTCTCCTTCTCATTTCTTAAAGCCATAGATGATTTCTCAAGGTCTTCTTGAAGAGGAAATAATTGCATGTTGTTCAATCTAGATCATTAGTATAAAACTATAAGGTAAATATTTTAACTTGATAGTTCATCTCTTCATCTTCACCTCCTTCTTATTTTGATTGATGATGGATTAAGATAAATAATGGAAGATTGTTGTTGAATGAATGAAGTGATGCAAAGGATAAAAAGAAGGAAGAAGAGACAAGGAAAAAGGGCTTGCAAAGGACTAAGAGTGAAAGGAAAATTTAAAGAAGATTTGAATTGCATGTCCAGGTTTGGGAGCTTAATTTTCAAGCATGTGTTTTTATTTGAGATAAATATGTGATTAAAATATTATATGGATGTATTTTGATATAGTGTTATAGTTAAAAGAGGAGATGTAGAGATTTACCTCTTGCATTTGTTAATTGATATAGTTAGGATAAATAAAATTGTTAAAAGCTTGATTTGAGTTTATTTTAAAGTGATGTTAATATAAAAATGTTAAAATACAATGAATGAAATTATATTTGATGAGTAACTTGAAATAAAACATCAATCTTTGATGTTTAAATAGTCATGCATATGAGTTTGAAAATTTTGGGTTTGGGTTCACTGGACCTAGCTTTATTATTTTTGTAATATCTTGAGTTTGAGAAACAATAATTAGATGATTCCAATTGGGTATTAAACTAGACTTACAGACAAAGATTTCATAAGAAGAAATTAAATTCAAATTCTATCTCTAATTGGGTCATAACCCAGCTTGAAAATCGGACAAGGGTGCAGTCTTGTTCTCATGAACAGTCTATAGTAATTTCAATATATCTCGAATTATAGAAATGATATTGAAAATATTTTTGATGTTCTAGAAACTAGAAATGTATATCTAAAACTTTGTAGAAGATGACTTTTTCTAAAAAGTCCTTTTAGTATGTCAAAAACGAAGTACAAAGTGAGTTTGTTAAGCAATTTGCAGGATTTTGGGAACAGGGTGAAAAATTCGTATGGCCAAACATACTGTCGCGAGCGCGACACTTTCCGCGAGCGCGACACCATGATTTTTGTCCATAACTTTGCTTTTTATTTCCCTTTATCATTATATTAGGTTACCCTCTTGTGTTACACATATAACTGAACAAAATAGGTCTTGAATGCAAGTATACGAGAGCTATAGACTCATGTGTATATAAATTTGTATCAAAGGATATATATATGGATTTGCATAATTGTATCTTTTACATTGAAAATTGTCAATGAATGTATACTTATGAATCACGAAAATTATGAATTAATAGTTAAGTTATAGCTCCATGAATAATTATGAAATTATTGTTAATCATATATGTGTATGATAATATGATTGTGATATGATGTGTTGCCTAAAGATCATATGTTCAAGTATAAGTTCATGATGAAAGTTAAATGTATGTGCCATATGGAAACATATTGATATATGTATAGCATATGATTGACGAGTGATAGAGGTATACATATTGATAATTATGCTTACAAGAACAAGCTTATTAGATGTGAATGTACTACAAGTATGTACAATCTATGATCATATTTATGAGTGCATGAGCATGTAATTGCCCTATGAGATAGAAAATGATTGAATGTCACTCAGTAGAAGAGATTATATGCATGTGCAAATGGTATACTATAAGTACAGCTTTGAAGTATGAAATGAACATGAACATAGTGTTGCCTGCAATAGAGTTCAAATGTGGATATGAATACATACATGATAGTTAATATTAAAAATGCTACTCATGAATGTTCATTTGATGCTAGAGTTTATGAACAAAGAAAATGAAACCATGTCATGTTACCTAGTTGTATATACATATCGTTGAATCTAAAGTTACTATATTCAGTTGTATAACTTGTCTTTTAATGGGCCGATATATATATAAAAGTCTAGATGATTATAAATGATTCCTAATGATTTCTTGTAATTACTATGATACATATAATTTGAAATGTTAACTTTACTTGTATATAGAAGTAATGTGATTAATGGAATAAAAGTGTGCAAATAAACATAAATGTAGTTATGTATGATCTTACATGGTTCGGTTCGAAGCTTGATAACTATTTTAGAGTAATGGCTCAAAGAATATGTTAAAGTGTAATGTATGATTATGTCTTTACCTAAATTAAAATGACATGATTAAGCATATGTGCTGTTACATGTTAGCATGCTATAATACAAATCTACAATGCTATAGACTAAATTATAGAATTCTTATTAAATTATATAATAGCAATGTTATATGAGAATACATACACAAGTGTATGCATTAGAGAGGGAGTATTTTGTCATGTGATAGTTACATGAGCAAATTGTATAAATTATTTTATGAATTATGCATATATGTTGATGCACTAGAGAAGATATATATTTGTACATGATTATACATAGGAGCAAATAGTATAATATTGATACAACCATATTATACGAAATAGTTACATCATTGAAAAAGATTTCAAATACAGAATAGTAATACCCAATAGTGAGCATGTATATGTTTACCTTGTATATAGTTATATAAGAGTATACATGTGTATACATGTACATGAATGAATGGATGAAAGATAAAGTAAATAGATTTTATTGCCAGCGATGAGTCTAGGAAGTGGATAGATAGGCATGCCTATAAGGGTACTTTGCAGCTGCTTCTGAACATTTAGACCTGTTTAGGTCCACTTGAATTTAAAAGTATAGTGACCCTATTTGGGTTTAAAAGTTAAAGTTAATTTTAACAACCCTCGTGTGGGTTGTAGTCGACCCTGTTTGGGTCCGCTTGACCGGTCCATGTTATTTGATTGACCTCATTTGGGTCCATGTTATTTGTTCGACCTCGTTTAGGTCCACTGATTTATCATACAATTTTATCCCTACAAGGGATCATCATTTAATACCTTCGGATATCTTATTTGTACCTTCGGGTACCACCGTATATCCTGATATCCACTTCTTTAGAATAGTGCAGGCTTTATTATCAAGGTTAAGAAAAGTTTAATAAGGCATGTAAATTCTTAGTTGACTTTATACTATTCTACATATGAAATTTCTTTTATTGCATACAAAACCCAAGTCTAAAAGAATGCTCAATATACATATGTATCTATACTGTTAGTACAAAAACAAATTGCATGTTAATTAATAAATGCTCTCTCTATATATATGTCCTTTATTTTTATATGTATTACATTGTATGATTATATATGGTGAATGAAACATCCATGCAAAATTTTAACTGTTGAACTTTATGATTTCTATAAGTGAATATAAATGTTTAATTTCCTTCATTTCTTGAAATAAATCATTGTTACATTTGAAGCATGTTGGGTGCTTGTTGACGATCACTGTGAGTGGTCGTTTATCATGATTTAGTTCCCCACTAAGCTTTATAGCTTAGCACGGGTGTTTCATCCGTGTAGGTTGCAAGGCTAGGACTTTCTCTCAAGATTGATATCTGTAGCAGGCTGGCCAACACAAGTCTTTGAAGATTATAAAGTATATAGTCTTCCTTTTTGTATTTCAAAGGTTTTATGTTGTGTTGGAAATCTTGTAAAAGTACAACTGTTTTGTAAGATGTTATCAGTGGTTATATTTTTTGTAAAGAGACTCTAATGTATATTGTGAAGTTTTAATAGTTTAGCACTCTTATGGATTAAGTATGAATATCAGTTCTTTATATAGTCGATATATGTTTATGTTGCACAGTAAAACATGTGTAATGAGATGGATAAAGTGATATGTATAGATTATAGAATAAGGGTGCTACAAGTACATAGCATAGCATACATGATAGATCCAATAGCAGATGCATATGGGATTCTACTCATGTTGTCCCTTTCCTCTTTGGTTTGAGGGCATTGTTCTTTAGTCAAAGAAACTCCCAAAGCCAAAGGTATGTACCATTTCTTTGAGTCTCCCATACTAAAATGGTTTAGAACTTTATCTATGTACTTTTCTTGACTTAGTCCCAAAAGCCGATTCGATCTATCTCTATAGATTCAAATACCAAGTATTATCTCGGCTTCACCTAAGTCTTTCATTGAGAAACATTTTCCCAACCATTGCTTAACCTTTTGCAATGTTGGAATGTCATTCCCAATGAGAAGGATGTCGTCCACATATAGGACCAGAAATACTGCTATGCTCCCACTAACCTTTTTGTACACACAAGGCTCATCTTCATTCTTAATGAAGTCAAATTCTTTGACTGCCTGACTGCCTCATCAAAATGAAGATTCCAACTTCGGGATGTTTGCTTTAATCCATAAATGGATTTTTAAGGCTTGCAAAACTTCTTAGGATGATTGGGATTGACAAAACCTTCAGGCTTTATCATATACACATCCTCAAGTAAATTTCTGTTGAGAAAAGCAGTTTTGACATCTATTTGCCATATCTCATAATCATGATATGAAGCTATGGCAAGAAAGATCCTAATGGACTTGAGCATGACTACAGGCGAAAAGGTCTCGTCATAGTCTACACCATGAGTTTGTCGAAAAACCTTTTGCTACTAGTCTACCTTTGTAGGTCTTATCAGCTTTGAGTTAAAATAGCCACTTGCATTCAATTACCTTCGCCACCTTCCGGTGGATCAACCAAGGTCCAAACCTGGTTATCGTACATTGATTGCATCCGGATTTCATGGCTTCAAGCCAATTTTTTGAGTTTGGGCTTTCAATAGCTTCTCGGTAGGTAGTAGGATCCTCACGATCTACTAACTCAATTGTGTCACTGTCAGTGATTAGAAATCCATATCTCTCAATCTCCTGACGTACCCTACCGGACCTTCTAGGTACTTGTGTAATGGGTTCTTGTTCCACAACTGGTTGTGAACTTGATCCCACTTCCTGTTAGTGTAAGCCCTAGCCCCAATGCATTGTAACGAAACACTTGAAAATTAATAAAATGAGGCATTAGTTTTATCTTTTGTATTCCTGTGCATATCAATTGATAAAACTATCCAAGAATTTCGTTCGGTTTAAGTTATCATGTGTGAGGCACATGGATTGTAAGACCTTGAAACAAATGAGACTTCATTCTAAATATCCCTAGTCAGTCATTGTTATGGGAATAACAAATGAATTAAGACTAGTATGCTCTTTCTGATATTATGAGTTATGTCTTACGGATCATTAGGACAAGAGTGTCAATCAGAGATCATAGATACATGTTAAAGAACATGGTATCTGGATTCGATCCGCTCATGAGAACACTACATGGTACAAGTCATAAGTGTTTCTCATATGCAAGTTTTGTATCGGAGTTCTTAGACCTGAAATCTCTATGAAACTCTTTATGAATTACTGTGTACTTTGACATACACCTAACGTGCTCGTAACAGAGTGACAAGGTACGGGTATGATTGGGTATGCATTGATTCATGTTAGAGAGCATGAGAGAAGTGAAGGGATTACCCCTCTCAATAAGAGAGAAAATATCATCGGCCACTTGATCAGTGAACTGAGAAGTGTATGGCCATACCGAGATGAAATAATGAGTAATCATTATTTATCTGAGAGTTTAGTGTCACTGGAATATCAAGAAAGGAATTAATAAATATAAGGATGACTAGTTCCATGCCCTTATATTAATTCTGATATTTATGGGTAAGGGACTATGCAAAATTGCATTAGGTCACTAAATGCCATATGTATTTTCATTTAATTTGGAATGCTATAATATCTTGCTAGAGAATATATATAGCCTTTGAATTAATTTATTAATTCATTGCCAACATTAAATGGACCTATAGGATCGCACACAAAGCATTGGGCTTAAAATGTTTAAATTAAGTATTGAGCATTAATTTGGGCTTTTAATTAAAGTCAAATTAATGTATGTAATGGGTTATAAAATTGCTATTGGGTCTTGATCCATGAGAGAGAGAAATTCAGCCCACAAGGTTTAATTTCAATTAATTAAATGTCATGAATTAATTTAATTAATTGAGTATTAAAGCCTAAAGACATATTTATCAAATTGTATTTAATGTGGCCGAAATTCCTAGAGAAATCACAAGGAATTTCGGCACATGTATAGTGTATTATTTAAGTGATTTATTAGATTTAAATGTCTTATCTTTTATCCTAAAAATAAGTGATATTATTTGATTAAATAACTTTTGATTTTATCTTGGATAAATTAAAAGAATTTTTCTCAATAATTATTACTAATTTTAATTAAGTGATAAATGCAAATATTATTTATCTTGAGCTAATATTAATTATCTTAAGGTAGTATATTTGGCATATATCACTTAAAGGAAAAAAGGAGATATATAGATTTTTTAGAGGAAGTTGGCGTGAAAAAACCCTAATCTTCTATGCAATTGGCGTGAACTTTCTCTCTTCCTCTCTCAATTCTTTTGGCCCAATTTTTCACAAGGAGAAAGGATAGTTCCTCATTCTCTTGTGTTCTTGGGTAGTAATAGCAACCTAAGAGAAGTACAAAATCAAATTTTGTAGCTTCAAACTATAACCATTACACAATACCGAAAAAGAGAGCTAGCAATCTCGATTTTAAGCCGTCGGTGCAAGTGTGTGTGTGAGAATAGAGGGAGTGGCGCAAAAGGCTATTCCTTGGCATTGGTGATCGAGAACTAAGGCGGAAAAAGTAATCTTAGTTGCTGGCCATCACCGAAATCAATATCTAAAAGGCATCTTAACTTGCAAGTTCTACAACCTAAAATTGCATGTTTTCGTTCCTAGTTTTGGATATGTATGGTATGTATGATAAAAATTTTTGTTTTTCCGCTGTGCCATCATGATTATCATACCATGTCATATTCCATCACTTCCAACTCATCCTCCATAGGAGCTTGTGGCACTTGAATTTCTTCAAGTTCTACTTACTCCCACTGTCTTTCTTGAGAAGGAACTCATTTTCCAAGAAAACAACCTTGCGAGCAACAAATACTTTGTTCTCGGCTTGTGAGTAAAAGTAGTATCCCTTTGTTTCTTTGGGATAACCCACAAACAAGCAGACAGTGGATTTGGATTCTAGTTTGTCAGATGTTAATTTCTTAACATGTGCTTCACAGCCCCAAATCATGAGAAAAGACATATTGGGTTCTTTCCCAGTCCATACCTCGTATGGTGTCTTCTCAACTGCTTTAGTTGGAGTACGGTTCAATAGAAACACAGCAGTTTCTAATGCATAACCCCAAAAAGAGATAGAAGATTAGCTTGACTCATCATAGATTGAACCATGTCCAACAGAGTTCGATTTCTCCTTTCGGACACACCATTCCATTGCGATGTTCCAGGAGGAGTGAGCTGTGAAATAATACCACACTCTTTTAGATGATTGTCAAACTCTTGGCTTAAGTATTCGCCATCTCGATTTGAACGAATGGCTTTTATACTTCTGCCAAGTTGGTTTTCTACTTCGTTTTTAAACTCTTTGAATTTCTCAAAAGTTTCGGACTTGTACTTCATTAGATAGACATAGCCATATCTACTGAAGTCATCTGTGAATATCACGAAGTAGCTAAAACCACCTCTAGCTTGTGTACTTAAAGGTCCACATACATCGGTATGTATTAGTTCCAATAAGTCATTAGTCCTCTCACCTTTCTTATTAAAAGGACTCTTTGTCATTTTTTCATGTAAACATGGCTCGCATGTGTCATAAGACTCTATGTCGAATGACCCAAGCACTCCAGTTTTGTGGTGTCTTGAAATGTATTTTTCATTTGCATGTCCTAAACAACAATGCCAGAAGTAAGTAGGGTTTAATTCGTTTGATTTAACCCTCTTTGTATTAATGTTGTATATGGATTCTTTGTTTTGTAAATCAAGGATATAAAGGCCATTTTGCAACATGGCATTGCCATAAGAAATGCCTTGGCGACGAATATGAGCATTGCCATTTTTAATAACAAAATCAAATTCATCCAAATCCAAACAAGAAACTAAAATAATGTTTCTGTTCATAGCAGGCACATAATAACAATTTTTCAAAACTAAACAAAGTCCGGAAGGTAAAGTGAGTTGATAGTCGCCTATCTCCATGGCAGCAACTCGTGCTCCATTCCCCACACGAAGGTCCACTTCATTCTTTCCAAGTAACTGATGGAATATGACATGGTATGAATGTGATGATAGCATAGCGAAAAAACAAAAATTTTTATCATACATACCATACAATTCCAAAGCAAGAATCGAAACATGCAATTTTAGGGTTGTAGAACTTACAACTTATGATGCCTTTTGAAAATTGAATTTGGTGATGCCCAGCAACTAAGATGACTTTATCCACCTTAGATCTCGATCACCAATGCTAAGGAATAGCCTTTTACGCCACTCCCTCTATTCTCACACACACACTTGCAAAGATGGCTTAAAAAGAGATTGCTAGCTCTCTTTAAAGTATTGTGTAATGGCAATTGTTTGAAGCTACAAGACTTTGATCTTGTACTTCTTTTAGGTGCTATTAATGCCCAAGAACACAAGAAAGCAAGAAAGAGTTCTTCCTCTTGTGTGTTTCGGCCAAGAGAGAAAATGTGTGAGAGAGAGATTTTTCACGCCAACTTAGTGTCACCTAGGGTTTTTATTTCTTTACATATATATCATTATCTTTTTGGCAAGTGTTTGATTTGAATTTAACTACTTCAAGATAATTAATTCAACCTCAATCACTTCCTAAAAATAAGTGACATATATTAATTCAAACTCTTTTGAATTAATTTGAAATAAAACATAAGACATTTTAATCAAATTAATCACTTAACTTGGAAATTCACATGTGCCGAAATTCCCTTTTTATTTTATCTTGGAATTTCGGCTAGGTCATCTCCTTTTTAAGTGTTTTAATTTGATTTAAATATCATTAGGATTTAATACTCAATTAACTTAATTAATACAAGATAATTAATTAATTGAAATTAAATCTTGTGGGCCGAATCTCTCTCTCTAATGGATCAAGGTCCATTAGCAATTTTAATGCCCATTACATACATTAATTTGACTTTAATTAAAAGCCCAAATTAATGTCCAATACTTTATTTTAAATATTTTAAGCCCAATGCTTTGTGTGCGATCCTATAGGTCCATTTAATGTTGGCAATGAATTAATAAATTAATTCAAAGACTATATATATTCTCTAGCAAGATATTATAGCAATCCAAATTAAATGAAAATACATATGGCATTTAGTGACCTAATGCAATTTTGCATAGTCCCTTACCCATAAATATCAGAATTAATATAAGGCATGGAACTAGTCATCCTTATATATATTAATTCCTTTCTTGATATTCCAGTGACACTGAACTCTCAGATAAATAATGATTACTCATTATTTCATCTCGGTATGGCCATACACTTCTCAGTTCACTGATCAAGTGGCCGATGATATTTTCTCTCTTATTGAGAGGGGTAATCCCTTCACTTCTCTCATGCTCTCTAACATGAATCAACAATGCATACCCAATCATACCCGTACTTGTCACTCTGTTACGAGCACGTTAGGTGTATGTCAAAGTACACAGTAATTCATAAAGAGTTTCATAGAGATTTCAGGTCTAAGAACTCCGATACAAAATTTGCATATGAGAAACACTTATGACTTGTACCATGTAGTGTTCTCACTGAGCGGATCGTATCCAGATACCATGTTCTTTAACATATATCTATGATCTCTGATTGACACTCTTGTCCTAATGATCCATAAGACAGAACTCATAATATCAGAGAGAGCATACTAGTCTTAATTCATTGTCATTCCCATAACAATGACTGACTAGAGATGTTTAGAATGAAGTCTCATTTGTTTCAAGGTCTTACAACCATGTGCCTCACATATGATAACTTAAATCGAAACGACAATTTTGGATAGTTTTATCAATTGATATGCACAGGAATACAAAAGATAAAACAAATGCCTCATTAATTTCAAGTGTTTTTGTTACAATGCATTGGCGCTAGGGCTTACATTAACAGTAACCGCCTATTTCTTAGCCCCTGCACATTTGAACAAATGTGAGAACCACAACCGGTATCCAATACCCAAGTGGTAGAAATAGAAAGGTTAATCTCAACAACAAAAATACCAGAACTGGACGTTTTAGCTCCATTCTTCTTTTGTTCTTCCTTGAAGAGAGCGCAATTCTTCCTCCAATGCCCTATCTTGTTGCAATGGAAGCAAGTGCTCTCACTCTCTTTGAGCTTCTGCGCCTTGGGCTTGGATTGGGCCTGAGGTGCACTCCCAGTTGACTTGAACCGAGCCAGGTCATTCTTGGGTTTTGCCTATCCCTTTCCCTTCCCCTTAGCGGGTCCCTTCTTAATGCCCCCTTGAACCATCAATACGGGATTGGTCTTTTGAATGTTCTCTTCAACATTCTTAAGCATCCCATGAAGCTCAGTGACTGACTTGTTCATTGCATGCATGTTATAATTCATCACAAATGGATCATAATCATCAATCAATGATCCTAAGATCAAGTCAGTGGCCAATTCCTTTGGCACTAGTACCTCAAGCTTCTCAAGAGTATCACGATACCCTTTCATCTTGAGTACATGGGTACTAACAGGAGTACCCACAACCATCTTACAAGAAATTAAAGCCTTTGTTATCACGCCTCGTACATGACTCTTGGATCAAATGGGCTAACATCTTAAGATGTTATAGCACAAACCCATTTATTAGTTGCCTAGGTCTGGGCATCCCTTTCTATGTTAAGTCCAACCTACATCCACAACCCATACCTCACAAAGATAATCGAGCGCATCTAGGACTCCTAGTCTACGTGACCAATAATCGATGCCTTGACTTGTTTCGAATTAGGAAGGCAACTTTGTGACTTACTATTTATAGGGATTCATTTTATTACGGCTTACATGGCATACGTTTTGTCATCCATACATAGCATGCATATATAAATAATTGTATAAAGTAAAGCGTGACAAACATGGGCCCAAAAACCTACAACTAAGATTCTATACTATTACATAATAATCTTTGAGTTTGGCTTCTCCACTCCAGTGGGCTTCGTCTTGATTTACAAAGTTTTCAAGTAAATTCTATTCTAAGAAATAAATAAAACTTTTACAATAATACATAATGGCCCGCAGGCCATATTTAATTACAAAACCCAGGGCCTATCAATGCACCATGCATATCCATTCATCACACCAAACAAGCAAATAAATATACATGACATTCATAGATCAAACAAAGTCCAATTTTAATTAATTTAGCCAAGCCCATTAATGGAAATAGTGTACTTGAACCTTTAAGAGATGACCCCATGATGGGCCTGGACCGAAGCCCAATGAACTAAATCCTCTTATTGAATAAGTTCTCTTAAAAATCCAAAACACAAACTAGTTAGATTTGTGCCATAAATCAACTCTAGTATAATTTTCAATTTTGCCATTTTTAATTTTATGTCATACAACCCATAAACATTAAAAATACATATAATATGTACCAACATGAATTAAAACACAAAATCATGAAGAACATATATATGATACACAACATACATATAAAAACAAACAAACAACAAAACTAGTTGTTTAATGCTTATGTGATGCCACAAAATGCACAAATACTTAAATCAATTTTATGAGTCATTTAATAATTAAAATAAGGTCATAAATATTGATTTAATATTCTGTACCAATCTGATCTAAATGTGTTTTTACCATTTTAATCAAAACAAAACAAATAATGTTAATTAAACATGTAACAAACACAAACTAGTCATAGATTTAAGTGATTTTAAAATTAATCAATTAAATTGTCATGGACTAGAATTAAAACCAAATTTAAAATATGTCCAGACCTGATATTTAATCTTTAAAAATTACTTACAAACATGCCAAAATCGTTTTTACATTTAATATTTAAAACTAGTTGTTAAACTAACAATTAACATGCTAACTAGCACCTAGTTTTAATATTAACATGTACCATCAGGTATTATCAATTAAATCCGACCATAAACAGCTCCTAGAACATCTTAGGACAGTATATTAACATGTCATATTAATTATAATACCTATCTAATCAATTAAAATCGTTTTTACACCAAAACAATGCAAAAAACTCAAAACAGAAAATTTCAGCATTGCATGTTTTCAAAATAACGATTTTTAATTAATTTTTCATGCATCTAAAGCACTAAAATAAGCATGTTTAGGCTCTGATACCACTGATGGAAAATGACATGATATGTTCATGGTAATCGTACAGCGAAAAAACGATGAAAAACAATCATTCATGCCAAACAATTCCATAACAAGAATCGAAACATGCAATTTTAGGGTTTTTTTTACAACTTACAACTTTTGATGCCTCTTAAATCTTGAATTTGGTGATGACCAACAACTAAGATGACTTTATCCGCCTTAGATCTTGATCACCAATGCCAAAAAACAGCCTTTTACGCCACTCCCTCTATTCTCACACACACACTTGCAAAGATGGCTTAAAATAGAGATTGTTAGCTTTTTCTTAAAGTATTGTGTAAAGGCAATGGTTTGAAGCTACAAGACTTGATCTTGCACTTCTTTTAGGTGCTATTAATGCCAAGAACACAAGAAAGCAAGAAAGTATTCTTCCCCTTGTGTATTTCGGCCAAAAGAGAAAAATTGTTCACCTTGTCAAAAATAAAATTAATTAATTTATATCATTAATTTAGGAAAGATATGTCATACCAAAATCCCTTAGAATTAGAAATATATCCAGCCTCCATCACTTCCTAATTAAGTAATTTAAATTAATTCAAACTCTATTAGGTTTCAAATTTAAATGACATTAGTCATTTAATCAAAATAAACTTATTTTGAAATTAATTGGTTGCCGAATTTTGGCCACATTAATTCCCTCTCAAGTATTATATTTTGATTAAATATAATTTAGAATTTAATACTCAACTAACTTAATTATACATAGATAATTAATTAATTGAAATTAAAACTAGCATATGCCAATAAATTTTTCTCATGTAACAACTGTTAACATATTGCTGTTTTAGGCAAAAAACTTGTTTGACAGATTTGCCTAAAACAGGCAAAATCGCACCTTGACAGTTTTGCCTAAAACAGCTAGCTGTTTTAGGCAAAAATCTGTTTACCCATTTTATGCATTAATTTGACTTTAAATAAAAGTCCAAATTAATTTTCAATACACTATTTAAATATTTTAAACCCAATGCTTTGTGTGCGATCCTATAAGTCCATTTAATATTGGCAATGAATTAATAAATTAATTCAAAGGCTATATATATATATTCTCTAGCAAGATATTATAGCATTCAAAATTAAATAAAAATGCGTATGGCATTTAGTGACTTAATACAATTTTGCATAGTCCCTTACCCATAAATATCAGAATTAATATAAGGCATGGAACTAGTCATCCTTGTATATATTAATTCCTTTCTTGATATTCCAGTGATACTGAACTCTCGGATAAATAATGATTACTCATTATTTCATCTTGGTATGGCCATATACTTCTCAGTTCACTGATCAAGTGGCCGATGATATTTTCTCTCTTATCGAGAGGGATAATCCCTTCACTTCTCTCATGCTCTCTAACATGAATCAATGCATATCCAATCATACCCGTACTTGTCACTCTGTTACGAGCACGTTAGGTATATGTCAAAGTACACAGTAATTCATAAAGAGTTTCATAGAGATTTTAGTTCTAAGAACTCCGATACAAAACTTGCATATGAGAAACACTTATGACTTGTACCATGTAATGTTCTCATGAGCGGATCGTATTCAGATACCATGTTCTTTAACATGTATCTATGATCTCTGATTGACACTCTTGTCCTAATGATCCGTAAGACATAACTCATAATATCAGAAAGAGCATACTAGTCTTAATTCATTGTTATTCCCATAACAATGACTGACTAGGGATGTTTAGAATGAAGTCTCATTTGTTTCAAGGTCTTACAACCATGTGCCTCACATATGATAACTTAAACCGAACCGACATTCTTGGATAGTTCTATCAATTGATATGCACAAGAATACAAAAGATAAAACAAATGCCTTATTTTATTAATTCAAAGTGTTTTATTACAATGCATTGGGCTAGGGTTTACACTAACATTTTACACATAGGCTGCCTAAGGGAGGCATCTGCCGAGTTTTAATCTTTAGGTCCTATAGCTAATGAGCCTTGTATTTTTTATTTTTAAGATGTTATCATTATTGATTTTTGAATTTATACATTTTCTACTATTAATTCATAAACTGTTATTATATTGTATCAGTTTCTTAAATTTTATTTTATTTGATTTATCAAAAAATTAATAAAATACAAAAAAAAAGAATTTTGAGACTTAATATACACAGCTTATTTAAATTTGGTAAAATTAGGTTTGATGTACACCAAAATAAATATTTACAAACTCAATGTAATATAACAAAAATTGAAATGATTGAACTTGTAAATTAATTTTGAAACATGTTCAATATAAATGTTATACTTTACAAATGACAATTATATATGGGGAGGGGAAAAAATTACTTTGAAATAGAAATTTCTTGCTAAATTAAAATTGTGAAAATGCTAATTTGGTGCGCAATATGGATGCATCGTCAGATGGAATGATCATCGTACTGGTTATATCTCGATCGTTCCGTAATAGGAAACCGTGAAGCAAGGAGGACTATAGGTGCACTCCACTTGTTATTCGGTTGTGCATGCTTGTTTCCCAAGATACACGTAACATACCCAAATATCACCCATCTTTTAAATATGTAAAACTTATGATGTTAAAAATTAGTGCTGAAAATTGCGGTAATCTTACGCGGAAAAAACAAGCACTATTTAACACAGAAAAGAGAGAGAGAGAGAAGGGAAAGTGAAAAATGTACAAAACAAAACTTCAGGAACTCTGCCATCAGAAATTATGGAACTCACCGGAATATTCCACCACTAAGGAAGGACCAGATCACGATCCTTGCTTTCAAACCACTGTCACTATCAATGGCTGCTCCTTCAACACTCTCTCTCCCGCTAAGTCTTCTAAGAAGGCCCAAGATGCTGCAGCCAAGCTCGCCTTTGATCACTTCTCCCTTCCTCCTCCCCCCACCGTCATTTCTTCTACATCGCTCGCTAATTACGGTCAGCTACTGTTGCTTTCTTTTATTTTATTCTTGTATTTGATTTCAATTTGTATTTGAGAATTGATTCTTGCTGGTAGAGAATCAACTATAAGTTTGCCCTAGACTGGTGCTTATTTGTAACTGGAATTAATGATGACGATGAGGTTGAATAGTAGCTACAGATGATATGTGTTGGATTACTTTAATTTCTGCAGTTTCTACAACCAATAATGATAATTTGGGCGATAAACTAACCTCTGGAGGAGCAACACAATTAGAAGTGCAAGAAACAAATGTAATGTCTCAGGGGAATGAGCCTGCTATAATTTCTAAAATTGACGATAAATATGCAAGTGATGACTCTTTTTTATGTAATATTTTTATTTGTTTCAACATGTCATTTGGTTTATCTAATATCATGTGTTGCCTTTTTTTAATTTTTATTTTATTTTTAATTTCATTTGGTTAACGCATCCTATATTCTCAATCAACTATTGCTCAAGTTATGAGGTTTTCTTTCTTAATGATACGCATTAGAAATAGTTTTCTGTTTAACAAGTTTTAGGTTATCCAAGTAAGGATTCTGGATATACTCTTGCTAATTGTAGAGTTATATGCTGAAAGTACATAATCAGTTATAGGATGCCTTGGATTCATAATTGAGCCGCTATGGAGAGAACTATGAAAATCTTTTATGCTAATAAAATTTTGAACATTTAAGTCATGTGTTACTTTTCTGAAACTGAAATAATTAGTATCCATCCATAATCACTGGAAAATTCAAAAGTTAGGAGTAATTCTTCTGAGTAATGCCTTCTAAATTCATAGCTAAGGAATTGTGCTACCATATAATAAATCATTTTATGTCTAAAGTTGCACTACTCTTTCAAGCCAGAGTTTTGGTGCGTGCCTCTCCTTTCATGTCCATAAATGAAGATAGAGGTGATGCTGCTGTACTTAATTTTTCTCCCTCTAAATTAAAGAAGAAAAATAGAGTTTGCAGATTAATGTCCTTTTTAGTTGTTATGCTATGTATTTCACAACTCTATCATTTCAAACTATTGTTTTGACCATTTGCTATAAACACTATGAGTTTATGGCTTGTTTCAGAGTTAACCTTTTTTAAATTTGAAAAGAAATATGGAATTTTATGTGATTAAGGGGGCTAATGATAACATTTGAATAATATGCTTCCACCTTGTACTATGACTTTTTGTGCGGTATTCACACCTCATTGTTTTAATTGCTAATTACTAATTATAAGTCTCCATCGCTATAGATGTAGAGCATTTGTACAAATCTTTGTTGCAGAATTATGCTCACAAGAAAGGTCTCACCCTCCCGGTTTATTCTTGTGAGCGCGTGGGTCCTCTTCATGCAAGTCTTTTCAAGTGTACAGTTACTATTGAAGGACAAACATATGATAGTCAGGATTCCTTTCCCACATTAAGCAAGGCTGAACATGCTGCTGCAAAAGTTGCATTGATGTCACTGGCACCAAATGGAGTTGAAGAGGCTAGTTCTCTATGAACTCATAACCCTCATAGCCCTGATAGTCATCTTGTTATTTATTTGTGGAGGCTCAATAACATTTACCAAATAGTGAAACTATACTTATTATTATACTTTATTCTTTTATCTTTTTAGGATGAATCTGCTTACAAGAACCTTTTGCAAGAGCTTGCTCAAAAAGAATGTTATTGTATGCCAATTTACTCCACAGTTAGATCAGGTGAAGCTCATAAGCCATCATTTATATCAACTGTGGACATAGAAGGGAACTCGTTTACTGGGATGGAAACTAGAACTAAGAAGCAGGCAGAGCTGAGTGCAGCAAAGATTGCTTACACTGCTCTAAGACAGCGTATGTATATAAATAATTTTTTATTTATATGCATATTGATTTACTTATAATTTTACCCTCTAGATATCCAATTGTTGGTATAGAATTTCATCTGGCTTAGTTGTCCAAATTCTTGATTTTATAGAATAAAAATTTTGAGGCATTTCTTACCTTAACTTGGATAGCCCCTTCATTGCATGATAGGTTTACTTACCACACTCATTCTCAAATTCTTACTCTAATACTTGATCAAAGTATAGTTTTACACTTTCAGAATTCAGTAAAATCTTGGTGATTCCTCTTCAAGAACTTACATTGCAAATTAGTTGTAGATAACGGTACTTTCTTGTTGGGGTCACAACCAAGAAGTCTCTAACTGCCAAAAATTCAGCCTTTGTAACCAAACAATGAAAGTTATCTTAAACAACTCCAACATTGTTAAAAAGAAAACAAAACCCTAACCACAAGCACCTCTTTCCTGAAACCTTAAAATGCCCAAGTCTATGCATTATTGGGGCTCTCTCTGAAGCTATTCTACATGCTGACATATTATAATTGAGCTATCCATAGAATAAATTCTCATCATACACTCTTGGTAAAGAACAGAATTGGAAGGAGAACAAGCATTAGATATGAGAGTGCATAATTTTTTAAAAATGTGGGTTATCTGCTAAAGAAACATAATCAATATTAATATGTATGACAAATAATGAATTTTGTTGCTAGATCACTCATTTGTTCAATGATGCTGTCATCTCTTCAATATATACATGGTAAGGAGTAAATTGAATCTAATGAAAATTTTCCTGTTACCATGAGAGTAAAGCTATTTGTTAATTTATGATATGTAATATACCTGAAAGTCGATAATATTTATTTTTAATTCTTCTATCATTTATTGTGATTGGAATATTAGATTTTGGTGTTATTTAATAGTATTTGTTCTTTTTTTAATTTGTTGGTTATTTGATTTCCTAGAATTTATAGGTGATTATTTGATAGTATTTGTAAGTTATTTTTAGCAATGACTGTTGATTTCATTTGACAGAAATGCAATTTATAATTTTTTTTATTGATTGTTATAATTCTACAGTACTTAAATTCCACCCCGACTCTCTCTATCCTTAATACTGTTTTCTGCCTGCTCTCCCTTTATAATTGTATTCCTGGGAGCAAATTATAAATATTAACACAAATAAGAGGGACTAAGGAAAAGCTGTTATTGGGAGGATCTGGTTGATATATTACCTAGCGGGTAATATATGTTTCTCAGGAGTATTACTTTTCCATTAGCATCTGTAAATGCATTTATTATCATTTTACCCAGAAGGATGAAACACAACATATACAATATGTTTCATGAACATTTGCTAAAACATGAATCAGCTAGGTAATTTAGGAACATGTATTATGGTGCTTGATATAATTTCATGGCTACTTTTTCAGGGAACTCAGGGCAGAGCCCTCCTACTTCTAATTTTAGTAGCTCAAGTTCAAGCCCTATGGTTTCCTGTTCAGCCAATTTGAGGCGGAATTTTGACGAGTCAAGGCAGAATGCTCCAAATCTATCACCTCCTCACCAAAGACAAAAAGTTGCCCAGTTCCCATGTAGTTCTTTGTATGAGCGGATTGCTTATCTTCAAAAAAATGTTCAACCTAGATTGCCTGGTGGGGATGAACAACCTACGGAGGATAAAGGTGAATTTTCGTAAAAGCTCATTTAACTATCTGTTTCTTCTAATAAGTCTATTATTAGTTGTGCACCAAGTATACTTGGCAAATGACATGATTGCGGTGAGCTTTCTGTGCTGTTCTTCTGCACATAATTTGTCTCATTAATGTTCCTTAACTCGAAAGAATGGTTCAGTATATATAGAATAAAATAAAACAAACAAAAGAAGATTTCGGGTTAAGCAAAGTATTAGAAGCTCTCCTTGATGCATATTTTCATGTTGTGATGTTGAATTAATTGTGAATCATCTATTATTAAAATACTTTTCAGCTGCAACTGCTTCTCAGAACCTGTATCTTGATGTTATGATTTTATCAACTTCCTGTGGGCATATTTGCACAGCTGCAGTATTTTAATAATAGATGATTCACAATAGCAACTAACGGTTGCAGCTGAAAAGTATTTTATCAACTTCTCAGAACCAACTGTGTTATCCATCAGCGATGACAAATGGGTTGCAGTAGGCATCTCAACTGGGTTAGAGAAATCAGATAGAGCTTAGTAAGAAGACTATTTCATATTATATGCACTTTGGACCTTTTGTAATAGCTAAATCAGGCATGGGCAAGGTGAATGAACTTCTGAAAATTAAAAGAAAAATTAAGATATGTACATTGCAATAGCCCAAGTAATCAACATTTTGCTATATCAATCTGGCATTGCGTTTGGTTTATTATTTTCTGTTGGGGGAAGAACATCTTTGGCGTAATTCATCTTTGGGAAAACACATTGCATTTTGCGACGAGGGGCTACAGTTTTGACATGACATCCATTTCATTCATTAAAATTTCACTGATCTTAGTTATTTGGACTGATGGTCGTCTGTACAGGCTTCCACCATGTCCATGCAGCATTTAATATATGATGACAAGGAAAAATGCACCTTAAGCCCCTGGCAATTATGAACACCTGCAAAAAGGCAAGTAATGGACCGACGGATTTCCGACAAGGGAGTCCGACGATCAAGTTAGTAATTCTAAGTGAAAGGATAAGGGATTTTTAAGGTAAGAAATCAAGTCAATCTTTCATACCTGTCTTTGCTCCTTTTATAGGTGGACTTGCCGCATTTTCAGGAGCTAGTGGGGGAAGTTTCCCGTTTTTACCGGCCACTATCCCATTATAGACGAATCTTGAGGGAACGTGGGTTAGTGGCGGTTGCGTGTCCAGTGTGGTGGAGTTATTTTCGGGGCTAGCCTGTTGCCGGACTATAGCTCGGCTAGAGACTCCCGAGGAGTTTAGCATTAGGTCGGTTTGTCGGGCCCTCTTTGGTTGAGGTGTTCGGTGTATTCCGGATCGTTGAACGGCTTAACAGACCGGTTGTTATCATAAGTCCCCCCCAGAGAGCGACATTTATGTCCGCAACTGGCGGATAATCGCCGAACAAGTTTACCTAGTAATGCCGGATGCGAGCTCGTGGCGACTGTGCCGAATGAGCTGGTACGACAGCCTGAGTTTTTAGTGAATTCCGAACTTTGATCTGAAGTTCGGTCACATAGGTCGGCATATGTGACCAGGTGTTGGGGGGTGTATGGCAGGGCTGCCTTACCATACGCGCTTTTACAGGATGACACCGTTTCCCACGCGTGTATTTATTGGAGTGCATTTATAGCTCCCTACTTTACCGGGGGTAACGGCTACTTTACTGTGTGTAACGACTAGTGGTGTCTCGATCTGAGTGTGCAGCTTTAAACACGCTATTTAAAATGCGGATCCTCCGCCAGGTGTACGGCTCGGATTCATCGCAACATCCTATATAATCCTCCCCGTCCATTCTTCATTTTCGCTTTCGCTCATTGCCTTCCTTTTCTGCTTTCTCGTCTGTGTTTGTCGCTTTGGAGCGTCGAAGTTGTTGCCTCCTTCTCGCAACATTTTGTGTTTATTTTCACCAGGTTTGTTTCCCATCCTTCTTCTTAACTTTTTGTACTTCGTTTTATCTTTTTTGCCATGAGTTCGGAGAGATATTCGAGTGAGGGAATCAGGGCCAGTGGGGATGCTCCTAGTGGCAGTGTCCCGGGTATGAGTAGATGTTCTTCCTCCAGTGAGGGGGTACAGCCTGTCGATACAAGCCGGACTGCCACCTCGTCTAAGAAGAAAGCTCCTCGCCGACTACCTGGAGTGGGGAGCATAGGCTCGACAGTTAAAGAGGGGGAGCTCGGCTCTCTCCTTGCCCAACTAATTTCAGAGCCTGATTATTTCGCTAGCCGACCCAGCACCTCACAGAGGGCGAACACCGAATTTGCTAACAAGAGGAAGACAGCAATTTATGAGGCACAACTGGAGGTCGGTGTTCGCCTCCCTTTGACGAGCTTCGAGGTGAGTGTGCTAAGATATTTCGAGATGGCTATCGGGCAACTCCACCCCAACGCTTGGCGGACTCTATTCGCACTCCAGATTTGGGCCGTGGAACAGGGCATAGAGCTCACCTTGAACATGTTCCGAGCAGCACATGTGGTCAGTCTCCGAGCGGGCACCGAGGACCACAATTACATACAAGCTCGGCCCGGGTATGGGGTGTCTACAGGGAATCCGGAGTTCCTTAAAAAGTGGAAGGATCGGTTCTTCCTGGTGGAGAGAGTGCGAGCTGACTTCCAAGTGCGCACGACGTGGGGGAGATACACAAACCGTAACGACGGTAATTTGTGGCTTTCTGATGAAGAAGAGTTGATCCTATCTCGTTGGAGGGAGTTGGCCCGGGACAAGTGGGACTTGAAGAATCTACTGGGTCCTTGCGGTTCGGAGTTGGTTTCTCGTCCCAGAAAAGGTAGTGTTCGATGCTTTCCTATTCTATGATACTGATGAGTTGTTTTAATTTGTTTTCTATTTGCAGCTATGAGGAAGATGAGCCGAGCTGCGGAGATTATGAGGGCAAAAAGGCAGAAGCTTGCCGTCGGTTCGTCAAGCACGCCCGTGGTCGTGGAGGAGGCGAACCCTCCTGAAATTTCGACGGCGGCAACCACCGTAGAGGTCTCGGGGACTCCAGTTGCTGAGCCGTGCGGGACTTCGGTTGTCGAGGCTGGTGTTGCTGCGCCCTCCGAGATCCGAGGCCGTGAAGATAGGGAGTCGAGAGAGCTCCGGACCGTCATCAGTGAAATCCACGAGTTTTGGGAGGTTATGGGGGATAAATACTCCTCCCAGGATGCAGATTTCAGCACCTTCGTGCATGTGGCGTCATGTGTGCCGAAGGAAGTTGCTCCTCTCACCGCCTTGAATGCCGAGCATTTGGCTGAGCGGTTAAAGAGGCATCATCTCGAGGTAGCTAGTTTGGACTCGTCCGTATTGTTCTTTTTTTTTCTTTTTTTTAAGAATCCTTTTACACACATATTTTTTGTGTTTTGTAGGGCTCCCAATTGATTGGTGCGACGATCGCAAAAATGAATGATCTGATCGCAAAGCGTCGCCGAGTCGACTCCTGCTTTGGCGCCATTAGATCTAGGATGGGCGAAGTTGTGGAGAAGGCTCGTAAAGTCCACGAGCAGGCCATGGAAGGAGCTTGCAAGGCCAAAGAGCAAGTTGAAGAAGCTGCAACGAAGGTGGCCGAGCTGGAGGCTGCTTTGACTGCAGAAAAGGAGTCCAATTTCGCTCTGCAAGCGAAACTCGATCGATACAAGGAGAAAGAGGCCGAGTGGGAGAAGAGAGAGGAGGCTCGGGAGGAGAAAGATGCTGAAGCTTTGGCAGAGAAGTGCATGGCGTTTAGCACTAAAATTTCTGTAACTGTAAAGGAGAGATCCCAATCTCGACCTGTCCTTCCTGGATGACGTATATCCAGATGAGGACTAACTCATTGTAATACATTTTACCATTAATAAAAATTCGAGCTTTTTCCCTTCTCCTTATGTTTTAAATTTGCTATTCGTATTCGGTTTAATTAACCTAAGACCGGTTTTCCGGTATAACATACAATCGCCAAATCGTATTTAATCAAATAAAGACACTGCCCGAGGAAAGGGCTATTTAAATAATGAGTGCGGCTTGACGCGTACCTTTAGTCTGGGACTTCGGCGCAAGGGATTCGGAACACCTGGCTGACTGTGGCCTTACGGAGATTGAGCATCGTTAGTGGGTCGGGCTTTAAAGACGATGATTCCAGGCCTCGGCCTTTAATGAAATTGATTTTGCAAATTAAGTTTTGTGGCGAATGGAGCCGAACTTAATTCAGTGATTATGCTATTTTGGCGGAGATGTCGAGCCATTTAACCGTAGGTATACTTGGCTTTATTGGCAAGTTTAGCGGCATATGGTGCCGAACTTGATTTGATGATAAGGCATTTTTGGCGAAATTGCCGAGCCTTGTAACTATAGGCATGCTTAGCCTTGTTGGCAAGTTTAGTGGCGTATGGTGTCGAACTTGATTTGATGATAAGGCGATTTTGGCGAAATTACCGAGCCTGCGGATACATCCTGCTATAAATTTGACAAAGTGTTTTGCACAGAATATGTTGTTCATTAATCTTGTGTCCGGCAGGCAGAAGCATCTGCCGTACTTGCCATGAGGATAAAACATCGTGCCAATCGATTGCGATAGAGAATAAGAAACAATGACACAATAAAAAATTAAAGAAGATGAAACATGAACCATTACAAAGTATGGCGCGATGTGTGCCGTGCTACTGATAATATGGTTTGAGGTTGAATCCATTCCAGGAGTGCGGGAGTCGTTTTTCTGAGGCGTCTTCAAGCTTGTAGGCCCCGTTCTGACTGGCTTCCCGGACTATGTAAGGCCCTTTCCAGTTGGGATCTAGCTTGCCAACTCCTGCCGATGTGGAAGCCGACACCACCTTTTTTAGTACCATTTGCCCGACTCTGAAGGACTGTGGCCTGATCCTACGGTCGTGGTAAGCCGCCATGCGCTGCTTGTATGCCGCAGAACATATCTGGGCGTACTCCCTCCTTTCTTCGAGCCGATCTAAATTATACATCAGACCCACGTTCTCTGCGTTGGGGGAAGATGCTCGGACTCCTTGGATCCCTATCTCACAAGGAATGACTGCTTCAGTGCCGTATATGAGTGCGAATGGTGTCATTCCTGTTGTTGACCGGGGCGATGTTCGATAGGCCAATAGCACGTTGTTGAGCTCTTCGGTCCACAAGCCTTTGGCACTTTCAAGTCTTTTCTTGAGTCCGGATAAGATAGTCCTGTTCGTCACTTCGGTCATCCCGTTGGATTGCGGATGGTAAACCGAGGTGAAGTTCAATTGAATCTTGAGCTCAGAGCAGAAGCTCTTGAAAGCCTGACAATCAAACTGTTTGCCATTATCAGATATAATTGAGTGGGGGATACCGAACCTTGTTATGATGTTTTTGTTAAGGAACTTGAGAATGTTCGTCGGTGTAATGGTTGAAAGTGGCTCTGCTTCCACCCATTTGGTAAAGTGGTCCACCGCTACCACCAGGAACCGCCTCTGTCTTGTTGCTCGGGGGAAAAGGCCCAGTATGTCAATGCCCCACTAAGCGAAAGGCCACGGGCTGTGGATTGGTTTCTGCTTTGCCGAGCTTTGGTGTGGAATGTTTGCAAACCTTTGGCATTTGTCGTATCTTTGGACCAGAGTCTTAGCATCAGCTTCCACGGTCGGCCAATAGTACCCCTGTAAGAGAGCTTTCCGAGCTAGGGCTTTTGCGCCTTCGTGAGCCCCGCATATGCCTTCATGAATTCTCTGAGGATGTAGTTTCCCTCTTCATTGCTCACACATAAAGACCACGGATTGGAGAAGGATCTCCTGTACAGCTTGTTGTCCATCACAGCATATAAGCTCGATTTTCGAACTATTTTCTGGGCTTGGGTTCGGTCCTCTGGCAAAGTTCCTGACTCCAAGTATTGATAAATGGGTAAGCACCAACCTTCCATTGGCTCCTGGACTTGAACCTGATAGGTGTCGTAGGTGGGGCGCGAGATAATGATGGAAATAATGTCTGAAGTGTCAGCCGAGCTGTTGATACTAGCTTTTTTTGCTAGAGTATCTGCTTCTGTGTTCTCTGATCTGGGTATCTGAGTAATGGACCAAGCTGCCCCCCTTTCCTCAAGCTCGGCCAATAGGGAAGAGGTTAACTCTTTATAACGGATCATTGATCGATCTTTAGCTTCGAAGTTTTCCTTCAGTTGACTGACTACCAATTGAGAATCAGAGAATATTTCTAGGTTGTCCGGCTTTATTTCTTTTGCTAACTACAGCCCATAACAAAGGGCTTCATACTCTGCCACATTGTTGGAGGCTGGAAAGGTCAGGTGTGCCATGGCTCGGATCTTGATTAACGATGGATTCGTCAAAATTATTTCGATCCCTGCTCCCTCTGAACTCGAGGCTCCGTCGACATACAGATTCCACGATACTTTCTCTGGTTCTGGAATAGGTTCATGTAATTCGGCAACGAAGTCAGCTAACACCTGTGCTTTCATGGATGTTCGTGGCTCAAACCGAACATCAAATTCTCCCAGACGGGCTGTCCATTCTGTTAATCTGCCCGAACATTCTGGCCTTTGTAACACCTTCCTTAAGTTTGTGTTTGTCCGTATCGAAATTGTGTGGGCCTGAAAGTACGTTCGGAGCTTTGTTGTTGTTGTAATGAGTGCGAGGGCCAGCTGCTCCAGGATGGGGTAATTTAGTTCGGCTCCTCGAAGTACTTTGCTGGTGTAGTAAATGGGGAACTGTTGGCCATCCTCTTCTCGGACCAGCACTGAACCCACTGCACAAGTTGAGACGGCCAGGTAGAGGTATAAGACTTCGCCCGCTAATGGCCTGCTGAGCAGTGGTGGTGTTGAGAGGAACTGCTTTAAGGCCTGAAATGCCTGTTGGCATTCTTCCGTCCAGGCAAAGCTTTTGAGGTTTCTGATTTCTCGGTAAAAAGGCAAACAACGTTTCGCCGAGCATGAAATGAATCTACTCAAAGCTGTTATCCTTCCGTTCAGCCTTTGGACTTCCCGTACTGTTTTAGGCGGGTTCATGGCTACGATCGCTTTGATCTTCTCTGGGTTTGCTTCGATCCCCCTCTTCGATATCATGTAGCCCGGAAATTTTTCGGACTGGACCCCAAAGGCACATTTCTCGGGGTTGAGTTTCAGGCCTAATTCCCGAAGTTTTTGGAAGGTCTCCTTCAGCTCGGTGCATATGTCTTTTGAAGCTCGGCTTTTGACAATCATGTCGTCCACATAATCTCCATGTTTTTTCCCAACTGATCGGCGAACAGCTTATTCATCAGCCTTTGGTAAGTGGCCCCTGCATTTTTCAACCCGAAAGGCATGACCCGATAACAGTAGGTTCCCCTGTGGGTGATGAACGCCGTTTTCTTTTCATCTGTGCGGGCCATTGGGATCTGATGGTAGCCTGCCGAGGTGCCGAGGAAGGCGTACTCTTCAAACACCGTTATTGAGTCCACTAGTGTGTCTATGTTTGGCAGTGGATAATAGTCCTTCGGGCATGCTTTGTTAAGGTCGGTGAAATCAACACACATCCTCCACCTGCCGCTGCTTTTTCGGACTAGGACCACATTTGCCAGCCAATCTAGATAGAATATCTCACTGATGAAACCACTGTCAAGCAAAGTTGCCGTCTCTTGCTCAATGGCTATCTGTCTCTCTGGGGCATGATTCCTTTTCTTTTGCTTTACTGGCTTGCATTCTGGCCGGACATTCAGCGAGTGAACAGCTAAGTCCTTTTTGACCCCTTGGATGTCCAAGGTTTTCCAGGCAAAAACATTCATAAACTTCCTGAGGGTTGAGAGTAGAGCTTCTTTCTCCGCACTCGTCTTTCCTGCAGATATTTGAATTTTCTTGCCTGGCTCCAGCTCGACTACCTGCAGCACTTCTGCCGGCTCCGCCCTCCGTTCTTCTTTTTCTGGTACATCTATCGTGTCAAGGGGCAGGCCTTGATTGGCCCCCCTGAGCATGGTCAAGTATGTTTCTCGAGCCGTTTTCTGACTTTCTCGCAAAATGGCTACTCCTCCCTCTGTGGGGATCTTAAGCACCAAGTTTTTCATGGAGATACAGGCGTCCACTTCCGACAGTAGGGGTCGGCCGAATATCACGTTGTATGACAGCGGGATATCAACTACCATGAAATCTGTCCGGTAAGCACAAACTACCTCATCGTTTCCGAGTTGTATGGGTAGATTAACTAGCCCTTCTACCCGGACAGGTACTCTGGACAAACCAATAAGGGGGACGTTGACTTCCTCGAGCCTGTTGTCTGATATCCCCATTGCTCGGTATGCTTTGGTTGTTATTAAGTTGACCGCACTCCCTGTGTCGACCAGAATTCGCTGAACTAGGAAGTCTTGAATGACTGCTTCAACTACTAGTGCCTCTATGTGCGGATGCTGGACAGGTGCCCCATCGGCCGCTGAAAATTGGATTAAGCCTGTATTTGAGCTCTTTCCCTGGCCAACGGACATAACCTCCTTGGACTTCCTCTTCCGGGAATGGTCTCGTTCTCCTGCAATCATATGTATGATTCCGGCTGGTGTTCGCCTTCTGCTATTGGTTTCGCTTGGTTGAGGAGATGGTGACCTCTGTCTTTTCCCTTTTTCGTCTTGCTTTGTGAATCGGGCAAGTTCTCCCTTCCGAATAAGATGCTCGATTTCCCGCTTGAGTTGCCTGCACTCTTCGGTCTCGTGATCTTTGTCTCGATGGAAAGCACAATAGAGGTTCTGATCTCGGTTTGGATCTTTCCTCATGGGTCTTGGTCAATTAACCTGTCCTTTCTGTTTTAACCAAGATAGAATCCGTTCCCGAGATGTCGTTAGCGGTGTGAATCTTTCATCTTTTTTGTTGCCTGGGCGGGGAGTGGTGATTGCATATGACCTGTTGGTCCAGTTGCCTCCTCGGTACCTCTTTTGGTCTGCCTTGCTAGGATTTACTCCTTCTCGAGTGAACCTTGTGCTGTCTCCACCCTCCTTCTCAGACGCCCATGACCCATGGGAGGCATGGCAAAAATGCCGAGCCTCATCCATGCGGATGTACTTGTGTGCTCGAGACATTAACTCGGTAAAGTCGTTCGGAGGTTTCTTGCTTAGGGAGTCGCTGAAATCCTGACACCTTGTGTTTCGGATTAGGGCATTAATGGCGACCTCCAGGTTCAGATTCTGTATATCCATGGCTACATCATTGAACTTTTCCATGTAGGCGCGTAGTGCCTCCCCCTTTTCCTGATGCACTAGGTTGAGATCGGCTGACACCTTGTTCGGGCGAATGGCAGCCACGAACTTGGCGACAACATGTCGCTGAAATGTTCGAAGTTCTGAATACAATGTGATGGCAGGTTCCGGAACCAGATTTGGGCTGAGTCGGCTAGGGTTTGGGGGAAGATCTTGCACAAGGCTGAGTCGTCGGCTGTGAGGACCAGCATAGTGTGCTGGAATTGGTCAATATGAGCTCGGGGATCAGTGTTTTCGCTGTAGGTTTTGAGGTGAGGGAGGCGAATGTTGGGGAATGGGGTGGCTAATATTTTGCGAGAGAGGGGTGATCGGAAACTGCCTTGGTATTGAAGGATAGTTCGGTTTTGTTGCCTCTGGATTCTGTCGTTCAAAAGACGGTTGAATTGTTCGGTAGTTAGGGTGATAGTGGAGTTGGGGTTTTGAGTTAATGCTGGGGTGGAGGTTTCCCGAGCGGGGGGCTGAGGAAGGTGGGGCATATTGGTGTTCTGTGGGGGCGATGGCTGGGGTTGAGCCTGTGCCACAATTGCTGATAGCGCGGCGATGAGTGATTGGGCTGTTTGCGGGGTAATGCTGGGAGTGACGGTCGGGATTGTTGTGGCTGGAGAAGCTGAGATTGGATCATTGGGTTGAGGGAGGAATTGTAGTATTCCTGGCAGAGTGGTGTTGGGTGTTTGGTTTTCTGGCTGGGAAGTGTTTGGGTTGAGATCTGGGAATAGGTCTATGTTCCACGCTCACCGCACCAAATGATGACAAGGAAAAATGCACCTTAAGCCCCTGGCAATTACGAACACCTACAAAAAGGCAAGCAATGGACTGACGGGTTTCCGACAAGGGAGTCTCCGACGATCAAGTTAGTAATTCTGAGTGAAAAGATAAGGGATTTTTAAGGTAAGAAATCAAGTCAATCTTTCATACCTGTTTTTGCTCCTTTTATAGGTGGACTTGTCGCATTTCCAGGAGCTAGTGGGGGAAGTTTTTCGTTTTTACCGGCCACTATCTCATTATAGACGAATCTTGAGGGAACGTGGGTTAGTGGCGGTTGCGTGTCCAGTATGGTGGAGTTGTTTTCGGGGCTAGCCTGTTGTCGGACTATAGCTCGGCTAGAGACTCTCGAGGAGTTTAGCATTAGGTCGGTTTGCCGGGCCCTCTTTGGTTGAGGTGTTCAGTGTATTCCGGATCGTTGAATGGCTTAACAGACCGGTTGTTATCAATATATATATTAAAGTAGCAAATGGGTTGGATCGGATTAAAATAGGTAAAATAATAAATGGATTGGGTGGTAAATGGGTTAAATCCCTAAATGTTGCAAGTTAATAACTGATTGGATTATAAATAGGCTGGGCAGACATGGGTTGATCTATGGGTCATAAATAGATTCTTTTTACACTGTTCATTCAATATAAAAGGATTTGTTACTTTAAAATTCTTTTGATTTTTCGCACTTCTTTTAAGAATTACTATAAAATTTTATTTTAATAAAACAAGTGAACTTTTAAAATTACTTGTTTTAAAAAATACTATAGGAATTTAATAATTACCAGTTATACACAAGTTGTGACTGATCTTAATTATTGTTTGTCCATTCAAAAAAAAAAATTATTGTTTGTGATCGTCTCTTGAGAGGTAAACTTGGGTAACTCTTTGGTTAAGGGATGAGTTAATTAAAGGCACCTAATAATCCAATAATACTGAAATACTTTCTGTCCGTTAGTTGTTCATTTAGTTGATGGAATATTTTTTCTTTTTCCTTTTTTCAGTGATTTGGTGATGAGTATTCAGTTTTCGTCTCTCGTCATTCTCTTGACTGCCAAGTTGTTACATTTATCTTTTCTTTTTCTTTTTTTTTTTGGTTATAAACAGTAATTCCTTGTAAAATTGAAAAATCAAGCTTTAAGTATTGAAGTTGATGGTACCAACAACTTAAGGGTACTTGGGTTTCCAAATTTCCGACTTTCTTCAATTCTTCATATTTCATTAAAATGTCGATAATGTGCAACAAAAACAGTCTCAAATTGGTCACTTTCTTTCTAGGATATAGAGTGTAAGAAAACGATTTTATCTTTTCTTGATTTATTATTATTTTTTACAGTATATTTTGGATCTCCTTTTTTAGATGTCTTGGGCTTTTTCAACTTTTGTTTTCAATCAATTGCATTAAGTTTTTTATTTACGAATTTTTCTACTTCATTTGTTAGGTACTGTACAATTTTTAGTGAATTTATATAATAGCTCTTTTATTATAATAAGATTCAAGAAGTCTATTTTTTTTTAATGTTGTACATTTCAAAATATTATTGGAGTTTAAACTTTTCCTAAGATTCGGAGAAAGGTTTTTAAGTGTTACTGAATTTTTCAAGAACTCTTTATCGCTTAAAAGAGATAGGTTTAAGAGTTACTGGATTTTTCAAAATATATCCAACGATATATTCTTTTATGGAGATATTATAAATAGCTTTGGTCACGTAATACACCATGAACAAAAATAAGAAAAAGAAAACATCAACGTGTATAACAACAATTAGGATATTATGAAAGAAAAAAATAAAAAACAAAAAAAAATGCAACGTAAGAAGGGTGATAAAAATGATTCAACAAAAATAGCTCTAGTCACAAATCGTATGAAGAATAAACCTATCAATAATTGCCAAAGGATGGTTCAACTCTATGGGAAAGAGAAAGCAATAGGAAAAAGCATGCAGAACATGCATCCGAGGTGAGACTCAAGCGATCTGCGACTGACATGAACATCTTTCCATGACAATGGAAGACATTAATGCTATGGTTTCCCAAGAAAAACAAAGCAAGAAAGTCCGACGTTGATGACATCATCATATTGAAGGAAGGCACTGAGGAAGTGGCGAATGCAATTAGAGAGAACAAAAATAAACTTTCTATTTCCGAAAGTGATGTATGGTAGTCACTTAATGAAATTGAATTGGAATATGATATGTTGGCTGAACTGTATGTCGTACTTCTGAAAAAACCGGAGTCGGTACAAGGTTTGATTGGATGTCTATTGCAACATCGTAAGACAGTCTTGATGACAATGATAGGTAGTCGTAGTGAACCACAAATTGGGAGTAAGCGGACCAATTTATGGCTTATCCTATTCTAAAATGTATTTTCACATGTTTACAGATAGCACTTCATAGCATTTTGTTGTGAAAAAAATAAAAACTTAAGCAGGTTAAGCCAAGTTTTGCGATTTTTTTTTTCAGAAAAAGGGGAAATTCTACCTTGTATATACTTTTAACACGTTATGTGCAAAATCTTTTATATAAATTCTGTTGTTTCCTTAATTGTTGGGTATGCAAATTCTTGCTTTGAACTTTAGTGGGCATTGCAACTCTCAGATTATGTCAATTGCTTATTAGATATTTTGATTCAGTTGAAATATGCTCAGAATATTGGGTATGTATATGCAGATGGAATATAAAATCATTAGTGAATTTTCCAGGGTGTGCATTTGCTTTCATTATTGATAAAAAATGAAGAAATATTTTTGAACTTAGGAAAGAAAAGAAAGAGCATGCAAGTAGAATGGAACCATCTTTCGAATTCTGTTGATTATTACTACTGATATTGAGGTATTTGCTGCAACTTGCTCTTGAGTGCATGCTAAAATGAAGTAGAAAAAAATTGCTTAATGAAAGGTTCTTAAAAATATGAATGATAACCGGACTATGTCTTGGGTCCTCTAATAGCCTGGTAACCTAGCTATTCAGGTTACCTAAAATCTGAATCATGGCTTCTAATGACGTCTTCTTGATAAATCTTATATGGACAAGAATTACGGTTACCTAATCGAAGTAGAGCTCTAATTATAGAAGTTTAGCTTAGCTTCCTACATAGTCTATATTTTTTCTTCAGTAAAGATCCTACAGACATTCGAAGTCCTAGCTAGAGCAGGACACAAACCCTTATAAATAGCAAGATTATCAGGTACTTTTCTCTCTTTTGGCCAAATTTGCTATATACTTCTCTTTACTGATTTGACTGTCGGAGATTCTCCTCGTAGGGATCCCATCGAAATTTCTCTGCTTTTAGGTGCTTTTGGATAAGTGAAGACCTCTCTTTGACTCAAGTTGGACTTTGGTAATAGTATGGTAAATTCGAACTGTTATTATTAGATACAGTGAGCATGAACCATCATCCCCGTAACAACCATGAATTCTAAAGATGAAAACAACCAAATCAAAAACAATCGTAATGCTACACCACTATCCCCACATATACCTATCTTTCTACCCCTCGAGCCCACTCCTCAGGGTACCTCTGCAAATCTCCCCATCACAAATCCCGCATTCCCCATACCAGCCTTACCCCTCGGTTTGCTCAAGCCCTCCTGGCGATGCTATCACACATAGTAGCCCAGGCGCCAACCCAACCATCACTATAAACCGTCACAATGACCAACACTCCTACCAACAATGAAACCCCAAACTCTACACCCCACCAAATGTCTCAACACCCACAATCACCTCAACAATGGACGAGCTCGATAAGCTATTTGAAGAAAGAATGTCGAAACAAGAGAATCACAACACGCTACAGTATCAGGGCAATTTCCACTCTTATCTTTTCAGAGACATACTTTTCACTCATTTTTCGAGCATAAAATTGCCTAATCTACCGAAGTATAATGGAAGCATAGATTCCCGGGCATATGTGGATTAGTTTCACCATACCATGTTGATATACACCACGGAGGATGCCGCCTTCTGCAAAAATTTTTTGTAGATCCTGACAAAGTTCATCCAGATCTGGTTCAGAAATCTACCAAAGCATTCAATAAACAACTTTCAATAGTTTACTAAAATGCTAGTAGTGAAGTTCGTAGCGGCCATTCGACCAACCAAAGTCTCCGTCAACCTACAACAATTCGTCTAGGAAAGAGAGGAACCTTTGTGGAGCTACATACAGAGATTCAATGTGATAGTTATGGAGCTTTGTGGAGCTATCAACGTGCACGATCGGAATACAAAGTGTCATGACTTCAACAATTCTTTAAGTAAGAAGCCCCATTCTGATTTTACTGAATTGATAAATAGAGCTCACAAGTACATATAAATGGATGAAACTAGGTAGCTAAAGTACAACGATAGACAAAGAAGGACAATGAAAATTCCTAAGGAATATTGGGATAGGGGAAGTTCTAGAAGGGATGATTCCCGAGCTATAAAGGGGTCGAATAGAACATAAATATGTAGTTTTAAAATCGTACTTAGGCAATCAAAGCACAGAGCAGTTCACCAAGCTAAATGCCTCTCCCACATAAATCCTATCCTAGATGAAAAAGAATGATCAGGTAAATTGGTCAAAACCTATGAGGAAGGATTCGAACAGGAACCAAAGCCTGTATTGTACCTTTCACAAAGATAAGGGGCATGAAACTAACGACTGTAGATAGCTCAAAAGAGAAATAGAATACCAGATTAAGAAAGGCAAGTTAAAGCAATTTGTCAAAGGGAGCAAAAGCAATGATAGGCGATCTCCACCAAGGTAATCAGATAGGCGGGAAGTAACAAATAAGAAGGCTCCAGCAGGAGTTATCCAAGTATTTGCTTGAGGAAATCTGTAATGACCTCAACACCGGATTAGCTGTGAACAATATTTTTTGATAGTGAATAGTATTTTTTGGGCCAGAAAGTATACTCGAAAGTCAAAAATATTTTATTGGACTATCGAAAAATATTGGTCATTCTGAGTCCGGGGTTGAAATTTGAAGTGAAATCGAGGTCAAATGAGCCTCGAAAAGTCAAAAATATGAAAAGGGTAAAGAGTCAATTTTCCTAGTAAGAAAGGTGATTTGATTTTGTATAATTTTTAAAAATAGTAAACAAATTTCGAATATTGCCAGATTTTATAGGCCTTCATGAATTTTTATGTAGAATATTTTGGTAACGAGAATTGAATTTTTCTGTGACACCGGTAGTTATTGAATCAGACTGATAAATTTAAATCGGATCGATAATGGACTCCGATTGAATCAAAAATTTGTGTCCCATATATTTTTTATGTGATAAAAATTATGGAATCGATTTTAAAATCAATAGGAGCTTTGAAAGTGAAAAAAAAATCGGAGTCCAAAGTGATAAAATTATCTATATATATATATAAAAGGGGGGACAACCAACTTTGGCCATAAATGGCCATAAAAAGTTGGTAAAAGAAAGAAAAAAAAACAAAGTTGATCAGATGTAAAGAAAGAAAGGAAAAAAAAAGAAAAAGAAAGAAAGTGCAGTGGACAACGATGACGCAAGGCAAGAAAGAAAGAAAAAAGAAAAGAAAAAAAAAAGAGAAAGAAAAGCCACCTCACACCGGCCACCACCGAATGGCAACGAGTGGTGCGGCAGTCACTCCCTCTTCGGCTTCCGATGTCCGGTATCCGGAAGGGGTGGCAAGTATTTAACGTGGCAATCGATTTTTCTTCCGTTCCAGCAAGTCAATGTGTCGAATAGGGACACCACCACCACCGATCAACTCCCGATAATGAGGTGAGTCTTTCGGTACCCACCATTCCTCCTTGTTCGTCGGCGATGGGTAGATCGGCCGTGGAGAAGACGAAACTTTTCGGCTTCGATTCCAACCAAACTAGCTGATGATTGGGTGCGTGACCACCAAAAATGACGTCAAGAGATCCCGATCTACGAGATGGTATATCAGATTGTCACTGGCGAGATTTCGATGAACCTCCAACAACGCTTCAGTGACCAGTCCAGGGAGCAAATTATTAAGCAAATCGAAGCAAATTCGATCGTTAAGGTATGTGACTACGAAATCTTTTAATTTTTCCTAAATTTATTAAGGAAAAATATTGAATTATTGAGTAAAATTTGAAATTAATGTTATAATTGATCAATTAGATTTTAATTAAGCTTAGTATAATGTGTAAATAGAATTAAAAAAATTTATTAAGCAATTTTCTATATGAGCTAAAATTTTCTTGTAAATGAAATAAATTATATGTTATGTAATTGGATGAAATTGAGCTTTAGTTTGATAGGGACTATGAAATAATGAATCCATTACTTTTATTGAAATTTATTGGAATTAATTGAATATTTTTGAAATATTTATTGGATAATAAAATTAATGAAATTAGTGAATTTTTATTTATTATGTCTTAAAATGGTAATAGGCATAAAATTAAATTATCCATGAATTTTTAGATAAAATATGAAAATTATTAGAGAATTTGTAACTTGAATATTAATGTATGCGCTAAGTGTAAATGAAGAATTATTGTAAAACAATTCATAAAGAAAGTGAAAAAAAAATATTAAAGGGGTGAATTATTATAAAATAATTTACCAACCGAATAAAAGATGGCATATCCGAATAACTGAATTTTGGATTGAAAAAGAGTGAAAGATTGTTAAAAAATCAATTATCGAATTATTAAGAAAATAATTCACAAAGTGTTAAAGAAAAAAAAAGAAATAGGGAATTATAACAATATAATTCACCAAGCGTATAAAAGTATTAAAAGAATATTCAACTAAAAGTAAGTAATTTTTAAAAGTTATATGTCTGAAAAATATTAAATGTTCATATTGAATTATTGTAAAATAATTTAAGAAAAGGTGATTGAAAAGAAAAAGTAACCGAAAAGACAGTTATTGAATAGTCAAAAGCACTAAAAATAGTGCGATTAACAAATGCACTGTTTTAAGCAAAAGAAATGAAATCAAAATTATTGAAGTTTGAAAATCATTCAGAAAGTTCTTGACTGTTTTTGCCCTTAGCAATAGTCAGGTAGTGATATTCTTATTCAGGATATAATTGGCTAGCCATAGGGACATCCTATACTGCAGTGCAAGTCATGGCGACTTGCTTTGCTATGGGTAGGATCTCTGATCTCTATAGCTTCAGTGTTAAAGTGAAAGTGAAAGTGTTAGTGATATGCTTTTTGAGAAATGATCCCTTGGGGGTCATTTTTCTATCAGTGGGACCTTTGGATCCATGTCTTGCATATCATTTTTTAGAATCCCATCGTATTGTATTAGAGGCATATCGAAAAGAATAAATCAGAAGTGTAAAAGTAATTGAACGTAAATGTTATAAATGAAAAAAAAATTTGATTGAAAGAAAATGAAAACTTTGAGATAAAATTGAAATTGTTCCCAAAGGTTGTAATTAATAAGCAAGAATGAAAAGAAAACGTTTAAAAAAATAAAATGTTTATGAAAAGACCTATGAGAATGAATTGGTAATTTGTGTACCAATTATTATTTTAAAAAATAATAATTAAAAGTTCGAAAAATAGTGCTAATTATGTATTTAAAGTAAAAAATGACAATACTATATTTAAGTGTAAAAATATGACTAAATAATAAAATTCTGAAAGTAAAGGTTAAATGAAAAGTAAAATGATCAAAAGACAAACGATTGTTCAGTTAAAATGAAAAAGGTTCATTTGTAAAAAGAAAAAAAAATAAAGATTTGTATGCAGAGTGTTCCAAAATAATTACATCACTTTGCAATAAAGATTATAAGCCTTGAAATTTCTCGCGCGAATTATTGAAAAGATTAAAGTGAATTAAAAGAATAAATAGTAAAAATTGTATTTGAATTACCTAATGGAACTGAAAACAGAAAAATTATCATTAAAGACATGAGTATCCATGTAACTCGTTAAATGAAACGACAACTGCATCAAGTGATTCAAAAGTATAGGACAAAAGATAAGTAAAGGTAGAAGTAAGAAACGTAAAATTAAAAGCCAATCTGTAATCGAATCACAACGAAAGTAGTGTAAAGTAAATTGAAAAGTATAAGATCAAAGTAAAATGATTACCAAAAATGTTGGTAAATAATGAAAATAGTGTGAAAGAAATTAAAAGTAAATTTCTGATAAATAAGAATAAAAGTTTGCATAATTTATGTAATTATGTTTAAATTGGGGAGTTCTAGATTAGTAGTCACCACTGAGCATTTCTAGTGTTCAGCACGTAATGTTTACTGCGTATAGGTTTTGAAGTGTTGCAGGAACTTGATATACGGAGAAGCATAATTCGAAGATGAAGAAAATTAGTTGTAATTTTATTTTTAGTACTTATGTCATGTATATACTTAGACGGTGAGAGTATAGAACTGAACTGTATTGAATGTAATGTTTATTAAAAGATAAATATTGTTACGTCTGGAGAATGTCAGTCAGTGAGTTATAAATGACTATCATTGATATGTGATTGGTTGTCTATAATATATATTGCTATCGGATATGATTTGTTGTGCCTCTGAGAGGCTGTGTGTAGGGGTGAGCAAACTATGGATAAAACCGAAAAACCGAACCAAACCGATCGATTTTTTTAATTTGGTTCGGTTTTTCGGTTCGGTTTCGATTTGAATTTTTAAAAATAATCGATTATTTCGGTTCGGTTCGGTTTTTAAAGACAAAAACTGCATAAAAACCGAACCGACCGAACTTTAAATGAAACTACATCGTTTTGATATTTTGCATTATACCATGTCTATTAGTAAGCAGCGTAGCGTGTAGCAGACAACCCTTTCAATTCATTATTCATTTTTGCCCTAACCCACACCCACCTATTTTCTCTCTCTGCACAACCCGATCACCGCCGCTGCCTCGCCCCTTCCCTCTGATCGTCAGAGCAGCAGTTCGCCGGCCACCAATCTATTCACTCTCTTTGCTACTGGCTGACTGAAGTCTGAAGGTATGTAGTTTTAAAAGTTTGAGTTGGTTCTGTGTGGGGTTTCTATCTAAGGTTTTTTATTGTCTTCTTGATATCATGGATCTGGTTTTGGATTGTCTTGATATCATGGATTGTCTTGATTTCTAAGGTTTTGGATTGTGTTGATATTATTCTTGATTTCTATCTAAGGTTTTCAGGTGAGGAAATCGTTGAAGTTTTCCGGTGAAGGTTGTAGGGCTATTGTGAGATTTGATGAAAATCAAATTTGTGAATACAAGATTGAAAGCGGCTGGACAGGGAAATCGACTTGCAGGATAGTGGATGAGGCAGGCAGGAGCCCTAATTGCAGAGGTTATTAATTAGCTATTACTTATCTTAATTTTTTTGATTAAGTATAAATTAATTCAAATTAATGGATGATTGTGAATTGTTAAACAGGTGAAAAGAAAGGAATCAAAGAGCGGAGTTGTGTTAGGGGAAGATGTGTTAACAATGGTGGTTGAGCCATCTATGGACCACTCGCTTATCATGGGCCTGCTTGCTGCCTATAATCTCATCTTTTGCAGAATCTGAATTCAAATAAATGGACAAGGAAAGATCTTTATGTACATATAAAATCTCTCTATTTTTTTCCTTGTAGTTTAAGAAAGAAGTAAGTTTAGATTTTGTTAAACTCTCAAAACCGAGTGTAATTATACATATAAAACCTTTAAATCCTCATAAATTTTGTACATATAAAACCTTCAGAAGGGATATAATTACACTCGGTTTTGAATTTTGATAGAACAGTGTTGTATTTAATTTGCTGTGTTTTTGGCCTCAAATATGATATTTGATCACGATGTGTTTTTGGCGATTTTTATGTACAATTTTTTATTTTTTTAAATAGATTTAATTTTTTCGGTTTTTTGGTTAACCGAACCGAACCAACCGAAAAAATCGGTTTGTTTTTTGTTCGGTTATTTATATGGTTCGATTCGGTTTGATAAATCCTTCAAAATTCGGTTTCGGTTATTTCGGTTCGGTTTGGTTAACCGAACCGCCCGTTGCACACCCCTAGCTGTGTGGATTGTTTGAATTTTTCAGGAGGCTAGTAAGTTCTAGCCGTTGTGCTGTCGAAATTTCGTAAATTGAATAGAATATTAAATTGTATCAAAGTTGTTTTGGCAGTGATTGAAGTTTGAAGTAAAAAAAATTTACTGTTTACTCCTAAATTTCGCATCGAAAAATATTGCTCTGATAAGGGTGTTACAGAAGCACTATGACATGTTCAGAAACTCTAAAAAGCAAAAAGCAAAGGAAGTCTTCTCGCCCTGAGCTAGTCCGCCTGCTCTAACACACATCATTCAATTTCCGTTTAAGGATGAAAAATAGGACCAGTAACCCCATAATGATGCAATGGTGGCAGAGGTAATAATCAAGGATTTTTTGGTATAGCGAATTTCAGTAGACAAGTTCTCCCAATAAAAAGAAAGCAAGAAAGTTCGACGTTGATGACATCATCATATTGAAGGAAGGCGTTGAGGATGTGGCGAATGCAATTAGAGAGACCACAAATAAACTTTCTATTTTCGAAAGTGATGTATGGTAGCTACTTAATGAAATTGAATTGGAACATGATATGTTGGATGAGCTGTATGTCTTACTTTTGAAAAAATCGAAGTCGATACACAGTTTGATTGGATGTCTATTGTAACATCGTAAGACAGTCTTAATGACAATGATAGGTAGTTGTAATGAACCATAAATTGGGAGTAAGCAAACCAATTTATGAATTTTTTGTTGTGACTAAATGCCCTAGACCATATTAGGTTTGGCTTATCCTACTCTAAAATGTATTTTCACATGTTTATAGATAGCATTTCATAGCATTTTGTTGTAAAAAAAATACAAACTTAAGCAAGTTAAGCAAAAATTTGGGCATTTTTTTAAAAAAAATGGGAAATTCTACCTTTTATATACTTTTAACTCGTTATGCACAAAATCTTATGTATAAATTTTGTTGTTTCCTTTATTGTTAGGTGCGCAGATTCTTGTTCTAATCTTAGTAGGCATTGCAACACTTAAATTATGTCAATTGCTTATTAGATATTTTGATTCGGGTGAAATATGCTCAGAATATTAGGTATGTATATGCAGATGGAATATAAAATAATTAGTGAATTTTTCAGACTGTGTATTTGCTTTCACTATTGATAAAAATGAAGAAATATTTTTGAAGTGAGGAAGGAAAATAAAGAGCATGCAAGTAGATTGGAACCTTCTTTCGAATTCTATTGATTATTACTATTGATATTGAGGTATTTGCTGCAACTTGCTCTTGAGTGCCTACTAAAATGAAGTAGAAAAAAACTGCTTAATGTAAGGTTCTTAAAAATATGAATGATAACCGAACTGTGTCTCGGGTCGTCGGATTGCCCATCAAGCTCGGAAGCGTTCTTCTTCTCTTCCTTTAGCAAGCCCAAGATCCTATTTATTTTGCCAATTGTTGTGTTGGACAAAATCGTACTTTGTATGGAAAACATGTCAGTATAGGAAGAAAAGTAAAATGCAAATAAATAAAAAATAGTACATCAACTTGGTGCCTTCTCATAATGGAAGATAGGCAGTCTACTTACAGGTTCATAAAGGATGACACCTCATCTGGTATACAGGTCAGTAGCGAACAAAAGTTGGTAAACTATAGGTTGAAGAACTATAAGCATGAGGGTTCTGCAGCCACATACCCCAAACCTCCTATATTGTTTGGTTGCTTTTTGGCTCAAATTAGAAGGGGAAGATAACCTCTCTTCAAGAGGAGGATGACCCGATAGCTAGATGGAAGGTCAACCTACATTTGGTGAGCACCCAAGGTCGGGGAGGCATCCGATATCGTGATAATATTCGATGGACTATTGTTTGGAGAACTGGCAAAAGGCATGTTCTGTGCCAATCATCCTGAAATGGTCGCAGGAACAGGTGCAACATTGGCAGCCTAAGCAGGTGTCACATTTGCTTGTTGAGTTGGCGTCGTACTCCTCGCCTGATCTAGCGCTGTACTGTTCTACCCTAAACTCCCCCCAACTTTTGCCTTTTTGGCCTTAAAATTCTCATCGAAATATGGTTTTCCCGCTTTCTTCATAATTGCAAAACAATAACACAATAAGAAAAAATTAGACTTCTTACTTTAAAAGAAATAGAAAAATATACCTCGTATATCATTTTAGGGCTCTGGAGATGACTTAAGATCTAAGAACTCATAGATGTCAAGCTTCTTTTGGGCGAGCTCCCTCCATCGATCTAGAGTTTTTTTCTTCATCCTCAATCAATAACAGTTGATGATCATTCCTGTTAACAAAGTGTCCCCAAAAGGTCCTAATGGAGAAATCATGCTCACTCTCTATAACAAAGAATCAGTCGCTCCAATTTTTTAGGGAATCTGGCTTTTCTGTGAGAACACCATACCCCGTCCGAGCTTGAATGTAATTGTGCTCCTCTGTCATATTGCGAATTCGACCACGTGGGTTGTCCTAAACAATCGAACTATACGATTGATAGCATTCTTCGATGTCTAAATTTTTAGGGCAATCAGGGCGAGCCACACTACAAGAAAATATCAAAATAGCAACGAAAAAATAGCAATGAAATTATTTTCGTTACTAATTTAGCAACGGAATTTGTATTTCATTGCTAATTTGTAATGGAAATTCAATTTCGTTGCTAAATTTGGTTGAATTTTTTATATTTAGCAACGGAATAAAAAATGGAGGTATTCTGTTGCTAAAAAGGGGAAAATTTTAGCTCCAAAATATAGTAACGAAAATAGCAATAGAAAACCATGACCGTTGCTAAATATGGCACCATTAGATGGTGAAAAAATTTTGGAACAAAATTATTTAGCAACGGAAAAAAATGCCATTACTAAAATAGCAACGGAATATGTATTCCGTTGCTATTTAGCAACGGAATAAGAAAATTTGTATTATAGCAATGGAATTGATTATGTTGTTATGTTTCGTTTTCAATAAAAAATAGCAATGGAATTGAATTTCGGTTGCTAATTTAAATTTTTAATGAAAAGTAGCAACGAAATTAATTTTTGGTTGATATTTTAGCAACCGAAATGATATTTCGTTGTTAATTAGCAATCAAAATATAATTCCGTTGTTAATTTTCATTTGTAATGAAAAATAGCAACGAAATTAAATTTTCGTTGGTAATTTTCATTTTCAAGAAAAATAGCAACCTAATTTTTTTTAGTTGCTAAAGTAGGAGCATTTTTATCTTTTAAAACCCTAATTACCCTTCTCTTTGCCTCATTCTTATTTTCCTTTCTCAGATGGAGCTGCCCTCTCTGCCTTGGCCAATAGGGACAAGCTCTCTCTCTTCTTCACCGACATCTTGGGTGACCCAATTTGTCCGCCACTCCCCTGCTTTTCTTATCCGTACATACTCACAATTTGTTGCCATTCTTGGGTCCACTCTATTCTCTCTTTTTGTCTTTTTTCTCTTATTCAAAAATTTAATCTTTTGTTTTTCTAATTTTTTTTTTGGTGTTTCTGCAGCAATTTGATGCTCATGGGATATTGATACAAAAGATCAGAGTCTGCTTCTTCCATTGGCGAAGAACCCACTTCGTAAACACTCGATCCACACTCTCTGTCTCCTCTGTGGTAATATCATCAACGTCGCCTCTTACAACAAGAAGCATCGCAGCGTCGAGGAAATAGGTCAACCATATTCCTTCAATTGCAGCTCGAATCTATTTCTTTCTCATATTTCTTTAGATTCCTCTTTTCGGGTAATTATTCTCATTAACTTTTAACTGGACTTTCTCTGACCACTCACCAGCCTCATCGTTTTCTTTTCACCAGTAATGGCGGAAGCTGCCACGAGCGTAACTCCATCCTTATCCGAAGTACTGTTGTTTTTCTTGTTATGCTATCAATGCTTCAATTTCCTTGCACCGAATGATTTATTTGTTTAGCATGGTAGATCCGTGATGCTTTGCTGATTTCTTTGGTTTCTTTTTTTTTGTTTAGATTATTTTAGATCGTTTATTATTTGTTCAATGGGACTGATTGTCTTCTCATACGATTTAATTGGCGATATTAGACTAGTTTTGAGGGATTAAATCCCCTTAGGGATGTGTTTCCTTTTAAAGTTGATCTGTTGTTCTAGATTTTGATAGGGCTACATGATGGGTTAAATTTTTGTTCAGTTAATCTATTGTCACCGGTCAACTTCTTGGGTTGGATGTTGGCAGCGTTCTCGAAGTTACCAACTGTTTCCCTTTTTCGGTAAGATAAAATCTTTTTTGTTCTTTTCGTTGATAATTAGTGGTTTTTTATCTTGATTTCTTTGATAATTGTGTGCAGATTCGAGAGGAGGATGAAGAGATCGAAGCTGATGATGAGATGCTTGAGGGAGGTTAATGTTGACAATAACACAGTTGGATGGTGAGTTTGATTTATTACTGGTCTTTAATTTTGCAAAGGGAGAGACCCACTTGGGTTAGTTCCATTTTTCTTATACCCTTCTGGTTTCTTCTTTACTCTTATAAGGTCTGTTATGAATGAATACTGTAGCTTTTAAATTTGATAGATTAAGAAGCCTCACTTTGTAATTAGCAGCTGTTATCATGTTTGACTGTATATGTGCAAACTATTCATTCTTATATGCTCTAGTTCTTATTACTTTGATCTTGTTGTAGAAGCTTGACTTCATAACAAGGTTCATAAAATTGGTTTCTTAGTCTGGCAGAACTTGGATTTTTATGAACACGCTTTATTTACCTGGGAATGGCGTTTATAATTTCATCATTTCTGTAATCAAAAACCGATGGCAAATCATATTTGGAAAAGTACATTGCACAAAAATTGTGGTGGAAGTTAATAAGTATAGCCCATTAGTGTCCCGTCTCAACTCACACCACTAAAGGGCTCAGTTTGATGCCAGTTAGAATATATATTTGTCCTAGACATTACATGGTGAAGTAGAACTATGGAAAGATAACATCAGTGTTAGGATCTTCACTAATATGGAAAATGGAAAATCTATATTTTATGCCTATCTGCCTCCGCATTTTCACATTTTCTCTATGAAGTTCTATTGAACTTGGAGTGCACATTGATACGATGTTGTAAACCTTAATTTAGTAGTGTACGGCTTTCACGTTGCACATGTAATCTAATGCTTCGGTTGAATATTTTTTGTGCTATTCTGTTAAAGTTACATTTATTTTTATTTTTCTTTAATCATTTCATGACCACAGGTTTTACCTATTTTCCCTCGGCTGGTTGGTCTTCCAGTAGAGAAGTTCCAGATGGCACTCGCTCACATTTTACAGGTGCACATGAATGCTTCCAATGATTTTATCTTCTATGTAATAAGCTGCATAATTCACGAATTTGTTAGCTTTTTGTACTGCTAATTGGTGAGAGGCAATGCTTACACTTGTGACTATGGTAATCTTTTTGACTTCAGGGCTTTTAGGAAATTTTATATAATAAATATATGTTTTTGTTAATTTTTCATTCATACCAGATGTACTGATTATCAAATCTAAATATTTGCTCATAAAGCTTAGTTGTTGGATACAGATTTCATATGCCATTTTAGATGTACTAAACATAACACTGTTGACTTTCCTGATTGTGTACAGTTCATCTATTAATATAGCTGTCAAATCAAAATGGTTAATTTAAATAAATATGTTTTGAAGGTTATGAATCTGTGGTTAATTTGGTTAATTTAAATAAATATTTCTAAATCTTCGGGTGAAATACTCAAGAATTATGCAGGGATGAGCAGCATGGACCTGTGGTTAATCCCAAGCTTTGAAAATTTTGCATGGTCTATTATGGCAATTTCCTTTATTTCTTTGCTAGCCATGTCTGCAGTGTTGGCTACTTGTTTCTTTGTATGTAGGCATCAAATAAGACGAGAGCGGCCTCGTTCTTCTCATGTCCGAGAGTTCCATGGAATGAGCAGCCGCTTAGTAAAGGCAATGCCGAGCTTAATATTTACTGCAGTGCTAGAGGTTAGTTGCACTTCAACAACATGTGCCATATGCCTTGAAGACTATAGTGTTGGAGAAAAGTTCCGAGTTCTGCCATGTCGACACAGTAAGTCTTCTGCTAACAGGCCTTCTCCCAACTTTTTCCTCCTACCATCTCTTTTTCCGGCCTACCTGTATGAATTTGAAATGCATGCTTACATATTCTCAACATATGTTCATTGATATGCTGTGTGATTGGTGTTATACAGTGCTGGTTTTGCTGTTGTGATAACATTTTTAATCAGTTGCAGAATTAGTCTTGAAGTCTTAGGTATAATAAGTTTGCTGTTGCAAGAAAGTGAAATATAATATTATAAAGGTACATTGGGACATTTTACCTTATAATTGTTGCTTCTTCAGTCTAGTTGTGACAGTTTATTGGACAATGTAAACAAGTATTTGGGCTGGCACCCCAGCTTTGCTAGCACTATGAAAATAAGAAAATAATTTTTCTAAAAATTTAAGGTTTATTGCCCCATACAAGTTCCAGTTACCTAAATATAGGAATTGAATGACTTGTCTCATGGTTGGAGCACTTTCTAATGCATGCTAAGTTTCACATGCAGTCAACAGCAATGTGCATTCCTTACTAAAATGAAATTGAATGCTGCCAGACATGTTACTTATGGGATTGGTGAAAGCACAGCAGGCACAGTTAATCACAAAATTGGAATTCAAAAATATTTTATATATTTGTTGTTTAAATGGGATAAATTGGATCTACCTTAGGCTTAGGGGTGTTAGCTCCAGGTAAAAGATGTGAGTTTAATCGAGTAAAAAAAAAAATTAATATGGATATGGAAGTATGGCATAACTTTGTAAATAGAAATTTCTGATGGTTGTATCTTGTGTTTTGAGTGGTCTATTTGCTAGTTGATGAAGGTTGGAGGATGACATTAAGTTTATGGGGTGGTGAAGGTGAGGCAAACTGGTATGCTGTTAAATTGTAGTGTACAAATTAAATTGTGTCATTTTTTATATACACACAGTATGCTATGTTATATAAACTTTGGTACCAAATATAAGGCGTGTCCATAAAATGTGAGTTGAAGCAAGAACGTTGGTTAGTTATGGAAATGATTCTCATTTTTAAGAAAAAGTTGTAGAAATCAGTGAATGACAAATGACAAAATGATTATGATTCTCATTTTTAAGAAAAAGTGGGATTCTAGTTCATTTTAACTATTAAGCTACTAGCTGAACATATAGCTGATATAAAGGAAAATATCATTGACAACCTTCCCATGTCCTTCTGCACTGGGAATATGGTAATGCTCAGCTCTTAAATTTGCTTTGATTCAAAGGATAAATACACTGTCATAATTTGTAAAAACCAAAGGAATCTATTGTACACTTTAACACATGCTTCTCATGTATTACAGGATCTAAAGAAGTTATTAAGCAGGATCATGTAAAGTTGCTTGGAGTATAAACATCAGAATAATTTCCCCGATGTGAGTTTGCTTTACCTCAGTTGAAGCATTACTGCATGATATATTTAAGCAGATATCCTGAGTACATTTATATCTTGTTCTTTAAAATAAAAAATAAAAAAATATAAGATGTCTATATGTTTGCCTGCAATCTCTAGAGTTGTTTTATTTTGAGGCATAATGCTTACTTTGCAATATCAAACAATCACCTTTGTCGAAGCAGCCACAATAATACTGAGAAAATGTCATCATAAATACGTCTACTTCTCTGCTTTTTGCTTCTTTTAAAATCTACAGGTGTTTGGCACTCTTTTAGTTTGAAGAGATTTTATATCTATAATGTGTTTCTCTTCCTGAATTCTTCTGCAGGATATGGGGTTCAGCCTCTTTGACTAAGGAGATTTTGCTTCTGCATTCCTTTGTATCAAGTCCTTTTATCTTTATGCTTAGTTTTTTAGTTGAAAATTACAATTTTTTGGTCTATAGTTGGATATGATTTTAGAACTTGCTTGTGTTTCTTGAATTTTGAATTATTATATAATAGAGATCAAAATTTTCATATCGAACTTTTAATTCTTGTGATTTGATTGTTTGCACCAATTCAAGCTCATCATTCCTTAATTATAGTTTGTTAAATGTTGTAACTATTATTTTCAGATTAATTGTTATATGATTGTTTAGTGACGGAATAGTAATAATTTAGTGACGAAATAGAGACGAAAATTTCATCGTAAGTTTTTTATAATACTAGCTTAATTTAGCAACGGAAATTGATTTCGGTTACTATAAATAGCAACGGAATTTCTATTCGGTTGCTAAATATAGCAACGAAATTTCAAAAAAAAAATTTGCTAGTAATGTTGGCCAATTCACCAAAACATACATTGGTTTGATTTAGCAACGAAAAATAATTTTCATTGCTAAAAATACCAACCATCAAATTTATAATCGAATTTTTCTTTGTTTTTTTTCGTTGCTAATTTTTATTAGCAACAAAAATTCAATAAATTCGGTTGCTATTTTATGTTGCTATTTGTTAATTTTCTTTTAGTGTCAGGTGTTGGGATGGAGTTAGCTTATTGTGAGGTCATAATACTTTAAGAAAAAACTTTCAAAGCGAGTTAGGGAAAGGATAACTCCAGCTCGAATTTCAGCTTCATAAAGTACTAATTTTTTCTTATTGTTAAAATTAAAATCAGTGGTAATATGGGAGCTAGGGCAAGCTAGGGGCAAGAAGGTTATATTGGTAAGGTATTCCTAACCTAACTCTCAGGTTGGGAAGCTCAATGATTTGGATGGATGAGTTAATACTGAAAACTCAAGGATTAGCCCTGGATGGTCTCCTAGGTCTAGTTCGGCTTGGTTTAGGAGTCTCACCAGTTGGAGTATTTAATTGAGTGCTTTTAGTGGATACTTGTATACTTTTATGGAGGAGCTTGAAACATGGGAAGCTCTATACAGGGGGGCTCTTAGTGGATGAGCTATGAACAGAAGTGCTCGATATACAATCATTTAATAGGCCATCTGGGATACTAATCTCACTGGATCTTATTGATCCGCTCATTTCAAACTATAAATAACCTAAATGGAGATGCAAAAAAGAGATGGAAGGATATAAAGCACTAACCTGTGATGATGAACGAAGAAGCTAGAAAGAGATTTGAGGAAGAAAAAAGCAGGAAAGTGAGAGAAATGGAAAGAATGAAATGAAGTAGGAAGTAAAATGGCAAAGCAAAAAAGTGGAAATGAGTAAGTGTTAAAGGTATTTATAGAAGGATTAGGCCGTTAGATGAAAAATGTATGTGTGGCTCAAATGTTCTCAGAATGTGTGAAATTAATTACATTTGCAATGGTTACGCAAGAATCGAGGAGGCACTATTACGGTCATTACTGCCATCTTGATGTTCGAAGGGACATTTTCTGAGTCATTATAGGCATAGAGTTCTAAGGAACGTATCATTTCGCCCAACTAACAAGATTTATCTATATCTTGTTCGGTGCTTAGTTATTTTTCGACATGAATGTCTCTCATCTCTGGGGGGAGGGTTCAAACTTATGATAATCGAAACAGTCTTGGGTCCTCAGGTAGCTCGGTAACCTAGCTATTCTTCTTCTTCAATAAAGATCCTACAGACACTCGAAGTCCTAGCTAAAGTAGGACACGAACCCTTATAAATAGCAAGGTTATAATATACTTTTCTCTCACTTGGCCAAATTTGTTATATACTTCTTTTTACTGATTTGATCGTCGAAAATTTTCCTCATCGGAACCTCTGCTGAAATTTGTTTGCTTTCAGATGCTTTTGAATAAGTGAAGATCTCTTTGACTCAAGTTGGACTTTAGTAATAGTATGATAAATCTGAATTGTTATCAATGAACTTGTTGCTGGAACAAGTGAGACTTCTCCTTTGGATAAATTCATATTAAAGGAAGAAATTTTCATTTCAGTATTCGCCAACAGGTGCTAATTTTATACGTAAAAATTTCTAAGTTGATTAGAAACGGACTAATTGAAAATTATCTAAACATAATAATAATTAATTAATTCCATGTATATCTCAGGAGTATAATCTAAATTAAACGCCCAAAAACAAATATACCCACAAATGCACAAAACCAAACTCTGAAAGTTTATGGCGGTTATAGTTTACGGCTTAATATATAAAATATCGTGAATTTATATTTAATTTCATAATTAATAATTAAAGATTAAACGTTTTAAATAACTATTATAATTTAATACCTGAAAAACGAAAAACATGAATGTCTCCCTGCGTAATAAACATGCCTGTCACAAGTAAATAGAAAGAGGGAAAAATAGAAAAATTACCCAATCACATTTTTTTCCTTGAATTTTCTCTCTCCTCGATCGCAGGCTCCTCTCTCTGTTCATATTTTCCTCTCCTCCCTTGAAACCGAAATCTAGATCTCTTCTTTCCTCTTCATTTCTTCTCCTAGATCGACAAATTTTGACATTTTTCTCATCATCTTCACCTTAATTCCATTTTCCGTAAAGAAATTTTGAAGAACTTTGGAAGATTTAACTATGGGTATTTCAGTTTGCCGATTTGGATCCTCTATTTTCTTCTCCATTTTCACCTGTTACAGGGCATTTTCAGATGGGAACCGCCATTTTGAAAGCCTACGTTTTCTATTTCTTCCCTGTTGTCTCACTCTCCCTCATTTCTTTCCATCTCTTTCTTCTACGTCCCTCAACCAACACCCAAAACACGGTATTTACTCAATCACTTATCTTAAATCTTACAGTTTTCTCATATTCACCCTTATTTCTGCTTTAATTCTAATTTTCTTCTAAGAAATTTCGAGGAAAAGTAGATTTGGGTTTCAAGTTTCAGTTTTTTATCCGGCAAAATTTATATACAAATTCTACTGTTTCTCTAAGTTTTTAGAAAATACACATGGATTTGGCTTCATCTCCTACGGCGGATAGTCTCTGCTGTTGATGCTGCCGGAACAAGAATTGGGATTTCTATGGGATTTGTAGTGCTTTCCTCTGTTTGGATTGTGGTGAAGATGACGTGCTGAGTGAGTGTTGGGAGAAATAAGAGAGTAGAAAATTAAGATTTTAATCCAATTAAGAAAAGTGATGAGTGACGCTAAAACTAAATATGAAATTTTGAGGATGAACTTTTGCAGATGAATATTGCGGTTGTTTTTACTGTTAAGACTGAATTTATGCCTGCCTATAATGCTTTCACGCTCAAGTCACTTTTCAGTCCACGTCATCAATATTGGTGATTTAGGTAGTAAATTATTATAATTAGGTAAATTAAAAATGTTTGAAGTTTAAAAGTTACGTATAAATTAGATTATAACATCTCACAATATACTACACTAAATGATACTATGCATATTAATAATGACATATATACTAGCTCATAATTTAACTAAGCTCATCTCTAAATACACATGTTGAGATAAAATAGGCATGATTTCAATTCAAGGCATACTGTTTCCTGTCGAAGAAAGGACTAAATATCGAATTTTATAAAGTCACCAAAGTATTCAATAATGAAAAAAAAAAAAAAAGGAACACTCATTGACCAAGTGTTAGACGTTGCTAATAATGCAAAATATTTTTTATTTCTGAAATGCACAAAAAAAAAAAAATTGCAACGCTTGATAAGTAGAATTAACTGTGTACGCGGGGAAAAGGTCCAAAGCATACATGTAAAAATATATCTTATTGCCATAAAAGATTATGAAAACCATTTACAAGCGTACAAAAGAGAGAACGAGAGGATGTACATGATTGGATTATATGCCTCAATATTGATCAGTTCGAATGCCTCTTTGCTATAGTCTTTTTCAGCCCCCTAATAATCTTCCAAAACCACATCAAGTTCATCATAGACAGCACTACTGGCACTATTTGCACCAAAACTCTTCCAAAAATGTGCATCTGCTTCACCTGTTGCAGCAAATATATGTGAGTACATGTACTCATGCACACATCATGCCAAAAAATTAATTTCATCCAAAATTACTGTATTTAAGGTAAAACTATCACAATGCAAGAATGTTACAAATGTCATTTTGGCTGCAAAATTAGGATAAAGCCACTACAAGTCCATGTGAGTACTACACGCAAGCATTTTTCTTTTAAAAATATTACACATGGCTTAAGGGACATTTATTGTTGTGTCATCAGGGATTCTTCAGGTAAAAAAAAAAAAATATCTGTGACATTGTGATAATTTCTCCCTAAATCCAGTGATATTGAATGAAATTAACCCTTTTTTTGTGGGGTAGAAACCAGACAATTTCCCCCCGCCAAGTTCAGATTCTTTTGATGACTACGCAAACATTAAGCATTTTATAATATCCACAACACAAGTCATTCCACTAGCATCAATTTTTCTCTCATAGATCACAATTGCTAAAATTATCATAACAGTAAAGATAAGCATATTTCCAGTAATGCAGTTCTACTATTCTATATCTGATTTTATTTCATCTCATTGTATTACTTGCATTGGCTCATGGAAGCGTTTACCATTTCAATTCTCACAGGAAAGTACAGAACTACGGAAGGATATTTCTGTTAGAACAGAGCTAACTTGAGCTTTTTGATCAGATATTTTATATAGTTGACTCTTATGTTTTCAAAATTTGCATCACACTAAATGAGTAAATGCTGTCGTACTTGTTGAAATTTTGTTAGAGTTATTACCTGATCATAGTGCAAATAGATATGGTAAAAAAGGTATATGAACAGAATTATCCTGGCAACCTGCAAGCAATTCTATGTTAGCATAGGCAATGGATGTTGCAAAAATGCTCAATTGATATCTATATATAAGCTTATTGCAGTATCTGTGATTTGTTTCTTTTATTTATTCTACAAAAAAGGAAAACAGAGCGTTGGCAATCGCCTATGCATATGTCTATAAGTGCAAGAGCATGTATTGGTTAGAAACAATTATTATTCTTAGACAAAATGCATCTCTAGGTCCTTAAAAATTTATTTTTTTTTCTATTTAGCTCCTCTCTTGTAATTGTGTTGTATTGAGTTCCTAAACATATATTTTAAACCCAAATCAGGTTGAACTTTGAACAACCAAATAAAATAGATATTATTTTATCAAACATTAAAGACTATCACTTTATTTTTCCTTTATTGACTCCTTTTTCAGACGCAATGTGTTAGGCCCCCTATTGTGAAAACTTATACGAGGGGCAGAGGCAAAAATATTGGGAGGGACAAATAAAAAATTCTAGCTGTTGGTAGTTAGTTAATATTGTATTTCGTGTTTTCTGTTTCTTATAAAGGGGTGAATGGTGTGGGAAAGAGGGATATGTTGATTTTAGCTAAGAATATATGTTTGGGAGAGAGGTGAGGCTCTCGAATTCCTCCCTAAGCTTGTATTTCCTTTCTTTACAGTTTTAATACAATATATTTTGGCCCTCATTTGGCTAAATCATTTCTTCTCTTTGAGTTCTTTGTGTTTGTGATTGATAATTAGAAACAGGAACCTAATAGTGGTATCAGAGCACCAATCCTTGCATGAAAACTCGGTTTCAGCAAATGGAGAATAGGGTTGAAGCCTTAGAAGCCGATCTACAGCCGGTATTAGCTCGCCTTGAACGTCTGGAATGCCTGAATGTTGATACAGTTAACCAGTCCATAGAGCGATTGTCCCTGATCGAAGATGGGGTCAAGTCCATTCTCCTCAAACTCAACATGACTCAACTAGACAAGTCCCAGTTTGCACAAGACACAATTCACGAGACCACACATTTGGATCCAGCCAATTGCAGCAACGGCAAACACCAGCGAGAGTAGATGGAGACAGCGAAAACGGAGGAAAACTCCAACCCAGTTCCTGTTTGGCACAAATCAGAGGGAATGCCAAGGAAGCTGGAACTCCCTGTATTCGATGGAGAGAATCCAGATGGATGGATATTGAGGGCTGAGCGTTACTACGACCTCAACGGGTTTTCGCCGGATGACAGACTCCGGTCAGCTGTGATTTGCCTTGAAGGGGGGGCTTTGGCATGGTACTACTATGAAAATAGTCGCCAGAGTTTCCATGGGTGGGGTGAATTCAAGAAACTTTTGCTGGAACGATTTCGCAGTACCCAGGTCGGAAATCTGATGGAGCAGCTCTTCTCCCTCTGGCAAACGTCAACGGTGGGCGAATATAGTAAGCAGTTTGAGATGTAGTCTGCTCTTTTCCCTGATCTTCCCAATGCTGTGATGGAAAATACTTTCATCAATGGGCTGTAAGAGGAAGTTAAATCAGAATTGAGGCTTTGGGTAGGGCTGAACAAAACCGAACCGGAATCGAAAACCGAACCGAACCGAATGGATTTTGGCCTATTTGGTTCGGTTTTTTCGATTTTCGATTCATTCGATTCAGAATCGAAAAAATAAATCGGTTTTATCGGTTCGATTCGATTTTTAAAATTAAAAAATCGAAAGAACCGAACCGACCGAAGTTTTTAAATATATATATTTTATAGTGTTGTTATATCAAAGTGAAAAGTGTGGCTTAGTGGTGGCGTGAGACTTACTCAAGACCTAATGGTCTTGAGTTCAAATCCCAACATAGGCATCATTTGCATGTTTTTTATTTTTCAATTTTTCCAATTTATTTTTTTTAAGTGAATTAAAATATAAATTTAAATCTTTAATTTATTAAATTGAGTAGTAGTGTATTAGTGTTCTCAATTTTTTTACTTTAATTTTTTTTTACAAGTGAGTTAAAATTTAGAAGTTAATTAAAATATAAATTTAAATCCTTAATTTATTAAATTGAGTAATAGAATCAATTTTTTTACAAGTGAATTAAAATTAAAATTTAGAATTGAATTAAAATATAAATATAAATATAAATTCTTAATTTATTAAAATATGTAGTAGAGTATTAGTTTTAGAAGTGAATTAAAATATTAATTTAGAAATTAATACTCCTTTAAATAGAACATAGACTTTTAAGTTAATTTTAATGGAACTATGAATGGAAGAATTAAAGTAAATTTGCTTCTAAAAGTTAAAATTCATTTATACGTTTTAAGATAAAATTTTAATCTTAAATTAGTTCAAATATTTTTTTTAATTATCCCAACATCTTTTGTTGAGTTAAACATGCAATTAAAAATTTTAAGTCTTCAACCTTTTTTTTTCTTTTTTTTTTCTGTCAATCTTAAAAATATTACTTTTTCCTTCACATCAAATTGTCACCTTTGAAAGAATTTATCCCATTAAATTATCACTTTAAAAAATTTTCAATTTAAATCAGGATTTAGTTAAGTAGCAAAGCTTATCATGTCTAATTATTAGTATTATTTTTTTATATGAAAAAAAGATGTGTGATAATTAAGAAAAATAAAATAAAAAGAAATTAGTTAGACACTTAGACTTGAATATGAAGCTTCGAGAAGAAACAAAATCAAGAAAAATAAAATCTATATTTTTGCAAATTCATAAATATGATTAACTAATCTAATTGTTTTAGATTATGCATTTTTATATTTTTTAAAATTATGATGGATAATCCAACTGTATAATCATTTTTTCTTAAGCTTTGATATGAGATTTACAAATATTTAAAAAGTCCAACTGTCACTAAGTAATTACTCGAATTTATTTAATATAGTCAAGAAAAAAATTCTTAACTAAGGAAACTCTTTAAGCTATGTTTTTTAAATACATTTTATCTTTATTTTTTTAACTAGTTTGATCATTAAATTTTTTTTTACTAAAAATATATGGAGATATTCTTTTTATATGACCGGATTTTGCTGCCAATAATAATTGGTTAATAGCTTTGGATTCAATTTTATTGTTTCGTTAATAATTAATTGATCTCTATATGTAATTTTATATAAACGTTAAGGTAATAATAATAATAATAATAATAATAATAATAATAATAATAATAATAATAGTAGTAGGTTGTAAATTAATTTATTATTTTATTCTTTAATGGAATATATTAGAAATTATGTTTGAATTATGTGTTGTAAAATTTTTTAATTTTTATTTTTTAGTGTAATTTTTAAGTTATGTTGTATGTATTTTTAATTGATTTTATTTTGTTGGATATATGAGTCTATTTAGGTTAAAAGCCCAAATATGATCCAGAACCGGTTGAACCGAACCGACCGAAATTATTTCGGTCCATTCGATTTTCGATTCTATATATTTCGATTTCGGTTCGATTCTTAAATTTTCAAAAGTTCGATTTTCGGTTCAATTGGTTCGGTCCAAAACCGAACCGAACCGACCAAATGCTCACCCCTAGCTTTGGGAGCCCTAGGGGTTGGGCTGCATAACGAAGGTGGCCCAAATGATTGAAGACAAGAATGAAGCTGCTAGATCGCGGGCCTTGTCCAATCACAACAGATCCAACAACCGAGCCCGGCCCTTTTCAGGTATGCCTTTGGCCATTAGAAACTTAATTCTCAACTCTTCTTCTAAGCCCAGCCTTACATCGCCTAAGGCATTATCGCCAACTTCATCTTCTTCTTCTTACTCTCTTGCTACAACCGGCCCCACTCCTCAACCTCCGCAAAAATTCCGACAACTCACAGAGTCAGAAATGAGGGCCAAGCGAGAGAAGGACCTTTGTTTTAGCTGTGATGGCAAGTACAATCCAGGTCACCGATGTCCAAACAAGGAGTTGCAGATTCTATGGGTAGCTGAATCTAATTCCGTTGAAGAGGGTGAGATAACAGACATGGGGGCAGAGGAGGTGATTGACATGAGAGACCTGGATCGCTTGGACATATTCCTTTCTTCGTTGGCTGGCCTAACAGCCCCCCATACCCTGAAACTGCGAGGAACGATCAAGGGGCACACTATGGTTGTCTTAGTTTGTTCGGGTGCATCCCATAACTTCCTTTCTTCTAGTTTGGTCTCTGAACTACACTTGTCAGTCACCCCTACCAAGCAATTCGAGGTCACTCTGGGCATTGGGAGACAGATCAATTCAATGGGACTGTGCAGACAAGTATGCCTGCAACTTCCAGAAGTAGAGGTAATTGCTGATTTCTTTCCTCTCTAGTTGGGTAATACGAATGTAATCCTGGGTTACCAGTGGCTACTGTCAATTGGGACATCTTTTATGAATTAGGCTGAGATGACTATGGAATTTACGGTGGGGCAGCAAAGGGTACAACTTATTGGGGACCCTGAATTGTGTAGGTCACGACTGTCTTTGCATGCAATGGAAAAAAACGATCAAGCGAAAAGGCCACTGCATATTGCTGGAGAGTAAAACGCTGGAGCTGAATTCCATAGATTTGCAATTACCCGAGGAAACAGCTATCCATCCTTTTTCTGCACCCTTGTTAGCTGAATTCCAGGATGTCTTTCACCTTCCCAAGGGACTCCCTCCGGGAAGGTCACACGACCATGCCATCACCCTGAAGTCGGGCACTGCACCTATTTTGGTCCACCCCTACAGATATCCCCACTTCCAGAAAATAGAAATTGAAAAACTAGTGGCTGAGATGCTGGCTGTAGGAGTAATTCAGCCAAGCCACAACCCCTTCTCCAGTCTAGTCTTACTGGTCAAGAAAAAAGACGGGAGTTGGATGTTTTGTGTCGACTACCGCGCGTTGAACCGGGAGACTGTCCCCGACAAGTTTCCCATCCCAGTAATTGAGGAGCTTTTGGATAAACTACATGGGGTTGTCATCTTCTCCAAAATTGACCTCAAGACTGGATATTTTTAGATCTGTATCCACCCAGAGGACATTCCTAAGACGGCATTCAGGACTCACCAGGGACACTATGAATTCCGGGTAATGCCGTTCGGGTTGTCCAACGCCCCATCTACATTCCAGTCCCTGATGAATGAGGTATTCCAACCCTACCTCCGCAAATTTGTTTTAGTTTTCTTTCATGATATACTTGTGTATAGCAAGAGTCTGGAAGAGCACCAGGAGCATTTGAGGCAAGTCCTTACTTCCTTACGCCTCCACAAACTCTTTGCCAACTCAAAGAAGTGTTTCTTCTTTCAACAAAGAGTGGAATACCTGGGACATATAATAGACTCTTCTGGAGTGGCAACTGACCCAACAAAGATCCAGGCTATGGTGGATTGGCCTACCCCCACTACTCTGCGGTCTTTTAGGGGTTTTCTAGGGCTCACGGGCTACTACAGGCGGTTTGTCAAAAATTACAGCAGGATTGCTTGGCCGCTCACACAACTTTGCAAGGATGCTTTTCACTGGGGTGCTACTGCCCACACGGCATTCCAACAGCTCAAGGCCGCCATGACTACCCTCCCGATTTTGGCTCTTCCTGATTTTTCCTTGCCATTCATCATAGAGGCTGATGCCTCAAGTTTTGGGTTGGGTACGGTCCTCATGCAACAGGATCGCCCACTAGCTTTTTACAGTCAGAAGTTGAGCTCTACTGCACAAGCATCATCCGTTTATGAGCGGGAGTTGATGGCTATTGTCCTTGCAATTAAGAAGTGGCGTCCTTACTTGTTGGGGCACCGATTCATAGTGCGGACTGATCAAAAAAGTCTGAAATTTCTGCTGGAGCAACGGATAGTCGAGGGGGATTATGCCAAATGGCTCAAGAAATTGATGGGTTACAACTTCGGGATTGAGTACAAACCCGGCTCCACTAATTCAGCTGCTGATGCCCTTTCCCAAGTCCCACATACACCAACCCTAAACTCCCTCACAGCCCCTATTCTGCTGGATTTTCAAGATATCCCAGCTCAGCAAGCTGCTGACCCTTTCCTATCCAATATTCTCCAGACAATTAGCCACCAAACAACTGCCCATCCTCACTTCCAGCTTGTGGGGTACCTCCTTCACTATAAAGGGAGGATAGCCTTGCCATCTGACTCCCATTACATCCCCTTGCTACTCCAGGAATTTCATGGCAGTCCCATAGGGGGGCATGCTGGTATGCGGTGCACTTATCAGCATCTAACCTCAAAGTTTTATTGGAAGGGTATGAAGAAGCAAGTGCAGGATTTTGTGGCTGCTTGTGACATTTGTCAACGCAACAAGCATGAGGCTATGGCCCCTGCTGGATTCTTACAGCCCCTACCTCCACCTGACAAAGTATGAGAAGATCTAACCATAGATTTTATTGAGGGACTCGAAATTCCAGAGGTGTGATGCTATCCTGGTGGTTGTCGATCGGCTCACCAAATACGCCCACTTCATTGCCTTAAAACACCCATTCACAACCCTTAATATTGCCCGCATTTTCTTGCAAGAAGTCATCCGCCTTCATGGTATCCCAAAGAGTATAATCTCTGATTGGGATCGGATCTTCATGAGCTATTTCTGGCGGGAACCCTTCCACCTTCAAGGGTCTACGAAGCACTGCTTACCATCCCCAAACCGACGGGCAGAGGTTGTAAACAAAGTATTGGAGACATACTTGTGATGTTTCACCATGCACCACCCTTCTCAATGGTCCTTTTGGCTGGCATGGGCTGAGTACTACTATAATACCGCCACACATTCTTCCACTGGCCTCACCCCATTCCAGGCAGTGTATGGGCGACCTCCTTCCCCCTTAGCCTGGCATGAGTGGGGCTCGGCTGCTAACTAGGAAGTTGATCAATATTTGACCAACCGTGATGCCATTCTCACTGAACTGAAGCACCAGTTACTGCGGGCCCAACAACATATGAGTTTCCATGCTGAAAGTAGGAGTCGAAAGGTGGAATTTGAAGTTGGGGACTTGGTTTACCTCAAATTGCAACCTTACCGGCAGTCCTCCCTTGCCTCCCGCCCTAATGAGAAGCTGGCCCCTCGATTTTATGGGCTTTTTTCCATTGAGAAATGCATTGGAAAGGTCACGTATGCTCTCACTCTCCCTCCTTCCACTCACATCCATAATGTTTTCCATGTGTCACAGCTTAAGAGAGCCCTTGGTGCACACCCCTGTCAGCCCACCATTCCCCCTGCCCTCACTTCAGACATGGAGCTGCTAGTTGAACCACAAGAGGTGCGTGGTCTTCGACCCTTCCCTTCTGCTGGTCCCAACAACCTGGAAGTGCTCATTCGCTGGAAGGACTTGCCACCCTTTGAGGGCTCTTGGGAGCCATTTGACACCATCTCTTCTCAGTTTTCAGCCTTCAACCTTGCTGACAAGGTTGATCTTTGGGCGGCGGGTAATGTTAGGCCCCCTATTATGAAAACTTATGTGAGGGGCAGAGGCAAAAATATTGGGAGGGACAAATAAGGAGTTCTTGCTGTTGGTAGTTAGTTACTATTGTATTTCGTGTTTTCTGTTTTTTATAAAGAGGTGAATAGTGTGGGAAAGAGGGATATGTTGATTTTAGCTAAGAATATCTGTTTGGGAGAGAGGTGAGGCTCTCGAATTCCTCCCTAAGCTTGTATTTCCTTTCTTTACAGATTTAATACAATATATTTTAGCCCTCATTTGGCTAAATCATTTCTTCTCTTTGAGTTCTTTGTGTTTGTGATTGATAATTAGAAACAGGTACCTAACACAATGTATGTTGGAATAAATGTCCAAGGATTCAGCAAATAGAATAAAAAGTGAGGGATTAAATAGAAAAAGAATGTTGTGGTTCAAGAATCCAAAGATAACTTTTCTAGAACAATAATTTTACATTGTCCAGTACAAGAATGTATCTGGTTTTCAAAATAATAATGATAATAACAATAATAAAAACAGGGAAAAATAAATAAATAAATAAGAAAGGATGAGAGAATGAAATAATTGTGCATCATCATATCAACAGCAATATCAACAGCAACATCATGATAATGAACAACAGAAAAGCAATCACAAATTACAGATTAACCAGTTGTATGCTTATACTTTATACGATAATGAATGACAATAATTACCATCCTTATATCATGACAACTTGTATGCTTTTGCATGTATTTAAAACTGGAATTATAGATTAACGGTTACCATATATTTTGTTATATAAACAAATAATTGATGTATTTTTTTATGAATATTTAACTGCACACAGAAACTATAAGCACAACTATGAATACAGAAAAATGACTGACGTGTCATTTTGGAATAAATATTTTATTTTATTCTTTTTTGTATGTACCACAATTCCTGTTCCAAATAACTTGCCAAATGATTGATAATTCTAATTCCTTGTTAGTACCATTGAAACAATACCACATGCACGAATTCATACTCTCATTCTTAAGTCAAAAAAATTCAACAAATTGACAACATATGTGTGGATTTGACCCAAAATATAATATAAAATGCAATGCATATGACCAAGATTTAGTTGAAATAAAGGTATCCTTCACCTACCAGCCAAGCAAAGAAGATTACTACCCCATTCATGAGATATGCTTTAGACCTCTTCATTCCAGCTGTGTCAAGATACCTTCATGAGATCGCATAGAACATCAGGGATGGGAAGAAATATACACAACCTTGAAGAAATAAGTCATTCAGTAGACCATAAAATTACCATCTTAGATTGATGCCAGGGGTGGTTGTCTCTGAGATTAGAACCATGTAGGTGTAAAGCTGCCCCTCCCCCGTCAACATAGCATATGCCACAGATATCATAGAAAGTAGATGGTGAACTACCTGATACAACAATGGAGGATCATAAGTCCAAGCACAGCAGAAACAGAGTTTTATTCTCCCATTAGTAAAAAACGATGAAGAAGAAAACTGTGGGAAAGGGCACAGTGATTCTAGTGTATTCTATGATTTATTTAAGACAACTTAATTCCGAATAAAATTTGTTGTTTAAAAATTTAAGGTTATATACTCTGAATTTCTAAAACTAGGAAAACCAAACTGCAATCAGCACCTGACTACCATCAGCCACCTCAAAGGCTCTATAGGTGGGAGAAGGAATGAGATGGGAAAGCAAATCTTCTTAAAATGAAATTGGGAAATTTCATAGCTCATATTAATCACAACCAGCAAGGGTATGCCTACAAATTTCAGGGAAAAGGTAGGCTATAAAGTTACTGGTCATAATAATCTTTAAAGGAAAAATTAAAAAATAATAATAATAAAATAAAAAATAAAAGGGGGCACAGATGACTTACATATTCCAGCCCACCAAGAGAAGGATAAAACCAGATAATCATAGCAAGGTCAGCAATAAAATATCCAACAGAAACCTATCAGAGTAATATTAAATAAAAGACAGAATTAGTCTTCAATAAAGACACAGAATAAATAGTAAAGATTCATTGACCAAGTTTAAGACCTTTGTACCAAAAAGTATACTTTCAACTAGAATCAAGAAAAGAATTAAGCATAAAAAGGTAACATTGTGTGAGCATTCATCTCATTCCTAGCATGCCTGCTATCAAAGATAAAAGGTCAGGATGCTTAATTGAAACCTGAAAAATTCAAAAGAAAATATCTTTGCACTATTGTACCAAGAAAAATCCATACTCTTTAAATTTGGTAATTTTTGGGAGTAAGAGAGCATGTAAAAGACCTTTCACATCCTGAACCAAGCGAAAGCTGGAGCATGTTCAGGTTCAACCTTCTTTTCTTGCAGGAAATTATATATTTTGAATATAATAGCAAGTGATAAAGGTGGTATGAACAGCAGTCAATCAATCAAAAAATAGAACTTATACAACGTGCCATCTTTACAGACACTCGTGAAGTCATGATTCAATGAAAGCAATTACTGGATCTGGTTAATTACATGGTTACTTGCTAAAAGTACAACGTACAACAGATGCCAGGTTCAGATTGAATATTGATCACCTTACTAAAGGTTTCTTCCAAAATTCATGGCCATCTATTCAGTGGCTAGAAAGGATAAATTAAAATCAGAAACATGGTTAAAACTGTCTAATCCTGAGTGAGGGTATTTTGGTCAAAATGAAAGCATCCATAGTTAATAATGTCTTGTGATTTAGTTTTAAGAATTAGGTGCAACCTTCTTATTTCTGTATCTAGAGTATTTAAGGAGGTTAATTAACTGTTAATAACTATTGGATTTCCTAGTTACTATCTTTTATCTTTCCTTGTTAGAATAGGATAAGGACTCTCTTTGTTTGTCCTCTATAAATAGCTTGTCCATTTTTAATATATTAACATAAGATGATTAATAAAAATTTTTATTCTCAAAAATCCTCATGGTATCACAGCTGTGCTCTTTCCAGAAGTCAAGCTTTCTCCTTCCAAATAGGTCGAGTTTTCTCCCGCACAGCACCAGGTGCTGTTCCAGGTTTAAAAGGTTACAGTACCTGTTTTAGGAAAGTGTCAAGAGGTCTAGTAATACCACCTCATTCTTGTCACAGCTAGAACTGGTACCCTTTTCGGAGATGGAGTTTCCTCTCTCCAGCACTAGATTCGAGTTTTTCCGATCCATGGTAAACGGTTTTTAACAAGTCTAAAGAGGTAAGTTTGTCTCCTCTTTATTGACACTGCCCCCATAGGAAGAAAGCCAAGGGCATCTTTGACCTATCCCTATAGTCTCGCTGCCATCTGCCTCTGCACATGTTCATGCATCGCTTGAAAATACAATGCTGAAGCATTAAAGCATGTGAACAGAACTCCGGTCACTGTTTGTTGTCTGTCTTCTTCCAACCACCTCACTGGCCTTTCCGACGCTGACCAACAGTTTTATGGGTCTTTAGGAAGATGGCTGCTGTTATAAGGAACTTACAGCAAGTTCGAATCAAATAACTTACTAGGAGTGGAAAGATTGCCTTGAAAAGGGAAAGGATAGGCGAGACAACTCCTCCATTTTGGTGATTTTCTGCAGTTTCATATCCTGACCTTGAAAGGGTGCAACCTGCTGATGCCATCCCCAATAGTTCCAACATAATTTTGCACGGAATCCAAATGGTTCCCATAATGGCAGCTCATTTTCAACGTCAAAGGGTAATGTTTATGATGCCCTTTCCATGAATCAAGTTCTTCATGCTCATCGCGGTGTTCTATATGATGAAGATTCCAGTGAATTTCGGTCGCATGTCATCTATGCTTGTGAATGATTTTCATGGTGTTAGAGGTGCTTGCTAAAGGGCTTAGCAACAGGATTTATCACGCCTTAGTTAGCAAGTTAGGTATACGTGATATCTATGCACCTATGACTATCTTTTATCTTTCCTAGTTAGAATTTACCCTTGTTTTTAGTATAGGATTAGGACTCTCTTTCTTTTGCCTCTATAAATAGGCGGTACATTCTTAGTATATTAACACAAAAGCATCAATAAAATTTTTATTTTCAAAAATCGTCATTAACCAAAAGATTTCAATTTGATTTTAGTCACTCCTTGTGGTCTTATCCATTCCATTGGTTAATTACACCCGTGTCCATTATACCTTCACCTAATAATGCCCTAGTGAAACATAATCAATTTATAACCAAAACATAACTCAACTATTATATAATTGCAATAAAAGTAAAAATTTTCAGGAATTGATGACCAAATGGCTGCAAGTTGACACATCAGATTCCCAACATCACAAGCATAATCATTCCCATCCAGAGAAATAATTTGATGTGTCGAATTCCAGTCATCTAATTGTCAATTTCCAGCCATTTTTACTCTTATTGCAATTATATAAGTTGAGTTGTATTGTTTTACAAATTGTTGGATTTCTTAATTAGGATTAGAATTATTTGATTTTCTTTGTTACAATTTAGATTTCCTAATTAGATTAAAATTCTATGTTATGTTCCTAGTTAGAGTTTAATTCCTAATTACTTTTCTTTCCCTGTTAAATTAGGACTAGGACTCTTTTATTTTCTTTAGAAATAGATTATATTTTTAGGTTTGTTAAGATGAGAGAATTAATAAAACTTTTAGTTTTAAAAATTTTCATGGTATGAGAGCCTTACTTTTTATAGAAGTTGAGCTTTCTCCTTCTAAGCAATAGGTAAATACCGTTTTTAAAATAAAATATCAAGAAATTGAATTTTCCTTCTTATTATATCAAGAAAATTTCTAATTTTGTGGTGTGATTTGAAAATCTTGCAACACCAAAACTTAATTTAAAATTCCTAATTTTTTTTCTGATGTGGTATAAAAACCCTAGAACACAAAAATTGAAGCTTTACTATTTTGAGTAGGAAGTGACTTACACCACCATTGCCAAAGGGTGCGCCACCCTCAAATCGTCCAACCCACCAGATCAGGTCACCAAAGGAGTAGCGAGTGAAGCAAAAGCACGAGGTACTATTCATGCAGCGGTGGGGATGTGCGTACGGATCTTCTAGCCACCACCTGATCTCGATTCTTTTCCAGATCTTCTTGCCAACATTTTCCAACCTTTTTTAAGGATTTTCATGCCTCAATTTATCATCTCGTTTTTGGGTTTCTTTTCAGACTTCTTGGGTATTAAGCATTCCTAGTTATAAACTGATGTTCACAGCCCAATATCAATGCTTTGACACAATTTTTTCAGTACTGAGAACATAATGGCAGGAGCCTTAGAGAATTTCAATAGCTGCTGCCATTTAGTTTGGTACTATAACATGTGTTTGCTAAATCACTTAATAACAGAATTTACCACGTTCTATTTTGCAAGTTGGATATGTGTAATATCTATGCATCAACTTGAGGGAAAGTGTTGGATTTCTTAATTAGGATTTGAATTCTTTGATTTTCTTTGTTAAAATTTAGGTTTCCTAATTAGAATAAAATTCTATGTTATGTTACCAATTAGAGTTTAATTCCTAATTAGTTTTCTTTGCTTATTAAATTAGGAATAGGACTCTTTTTGTTTTCTTTGTAAATAACTTGTATTTTTTAGATTTGTTAAAATGAGAGAATTAATAAAATTTGTATTCTCAAAAATCTTCACAAATCAATTACCACTAGTTTAATTAACTCCAATTGATACCACAAACTTTGACACTAGGATGTATCAAGAGGACAAAAAAAAAAAAAAAAAAGAGCTCACTTTGGAAAAAAGATTAATACTCATCAAAATTAGATAATAACTTTAAACTCTTTTCTCAAATACAAATTAAATATCATAATTATTTGAATAAGTACTAAAGATTTTGTCAATTTCTAGAGTTGATAGAAATATCAAAAGTTGCAGCACAAATTGAAAACATTGAAAGAATTAAATAAATTCGATAGTCAAGATAAAGTTTTAGATTATTTTAAACACTTGGCTTTATAAGCAAATTCCTCTTTGAAAAACCAACTTGAATATGTAAATAAAAGTTGAGAATTACTTGGCGTACACAAATGTTTACTTCTTTAACACTTCAATCATTACTACTAAAGCAAATTGCATACTCTCTATTTTTCACCCTAAATTCACCCTTTCACCAAACCAACATGAACGCTTATCTCCATTTATTCTTTCCACTCTTTAAGCATCAGTAAAAATCCTCACTAAACTATTCTATATCTCATTTATACGTTACTGCCCAGATATTAATATCAGCCGGTCCTTTGATTCTACAACATATAACAACCATTTTAAAAAAAAAGGAAAATTAATTACTGTAAAACTAAAACAATTTGGAATGCATCTATGATTCAACTTAAATAATACATTCATCTTTCCTTCTATCTTTCTCCCTCATCCAACAATCCTAGGCAACACCTTTCTTGGTCTTTCTTAAACTTTTGTCAATTGTCATCTTAATAACCAATGTATACAGTTTAGCTTATATTTACCAAGGAAAAATGAACGTAGCAATCAACAATAATGCTTTTCCTCTATCTTTCCTATTTTCCGTGTAATGTGAAACCAGTCAGGTTATAGTTGAAAAGAAGAGAGAAATACAACAATCAAGATTTGCAGGCAATCAAATCAAATTTTATATCTAACAATTGGCAATATTAATTCCCTTTTCACCAAAACAACATGAACACTTTTTTCCACTTATTCTTCCCACTCTTTATAAACATCATTAAAAACCTCACTAAACTATCCTATATCTATTTTTCATAGTATTGCCCAGATCTTCATATTACCCAGTCCTTCGATTCTCCAAATGTTTCTCAACAACCATTTGAAAAGAGGAAAAGTAATTACTATAAAACTAAACAATTCGGAATGCACCTGTGATTCAACTTATTATTACATTCATCTTTCCTTCTTTCTCCCTCGTCCGGCAATCCTAGGCAACATCTTTCTTAGTCTTCCTTAAGTTTTTGTCATCTTAATCTACATAACTTCTCATATCAATGCATACAGTTTAGCTTATATTGCAAGGAAAAATGATCATAGCAACCAACAGTAATACACAAACACAAAATATATCGTTCATCTTCCTCCATCTTCTCAATTTTCTGTTTGTAATGTGTAACCAGTCTGATCATACAGTTGAAAAGAAGATAAAAATACAACAATCAAAATTTGCAGCTAATCAAATCAAATTGTGTATCTAATCATTGGCAATATTAATTCACCTTTTCACCAAACGAACATGAACACTTATTTCCATTTATTCTTCCACTCTTTAAACATCAATAAGAAACCACGATAAGCTATTCTATATCATTTTTATATTACTGCCCAGATATTCATATCATCTGGTCCCTCAATTCTACACCACATAACAGCCAAATGTTTCTCAACAACCATTTAAAAAGACAAAAAGTAATTAGTATAAAACTAAAACAATTTGGAATACATATGTGATTCAGCTTAAATAATACATTCATCTTTATTTCTTTCTCCGTCGTCCAACAATCCAAGGCAACATCTTCCTTAGCCTTTCTTGATCTTTTGTAATCTTAATCTATATCACTTCTCACACCAATGCATAAAGTTTAGCTTATATTACGAGGACAAATGAATATAGAACTATTGCAAAACCAAATAGGAACTGAAAACTGAACTGAACCGTCGAAAATTCGGTTAACTAAGTTCAATTTGGTTCTCAGGACACTAGAACCGAAAACACAGAACTAGACGATCTAACTTTAGGAAATGACATCATTGTAGCTTTATTTTAGAATATATGTTTTTATATTTATATTTATAGTTTAATACATATAAAATATATAAAAATAAATTATATAAACCGACACAACCAATTGAACCGAAACAAACTGAATGAATATAATACAGTTAGTCTGTTCGTTACTCCTTAAAAGTTCAGTTTGGTTTCTATAATAATGTAAGTTTGGTTTGGTTCAGTTTGGACCAAAAGCACAACCCTAAATGAATATAGCAATCAAGAATAACAAACACAAAACATATCGTTCACTTTCATCATTCTTCTCAATTTTCTGTGTAATGTGAACCTGACTGATCATACTGTTGAAAAGATGAGAGAACAACAATCAAAATTTGCAGGCAATCAAATCAAAATGTGCATTGGATCATTGGCAACATTAAGCCTCAACTAAACATAACTGCAGGGTCATCCAGATGGATCAAACTGAAGGTAAACTACAGAACAAAGAAAATGTAATCTGAACATGACACTAAGCTCAACTCACTGAACCTAGTAGTTGGGTCAGTCATACACAGATCAATGGTATAGACTCGTGCTCTAGGATTCTATCTCCAATGGGATCTAGGACCATCAAGTCACTTCTCACTACTCACATCACATCATCTTTAGTTTTTCCCCTTGTTTTCTCATCTTCTTGAACTTCATTCAACCAAAACCTGTTGTGCAGGAACATTTGCTGGTCTATGATGTGTGACTGAACCATTGCAATCATCTTCTCTCAAATATAATAAATATTTAATTATATTGGAGTACATAATTCCCTTAATTGTGGTACTTTAAGAAAAAATCAGTATTCAAAAACCCATGGATGCTGATCAGTAGCATAATGCTAACAACACTCAGAATAGATAGCAAAATATACAGATCTGACCTCAAAGTCAAAACATATTCCAAACCCCAGAAATAAATAAGTAGAAGAAGAAGATGATGAAAAGTAAGTGTTAACTTGGGAAGAAGAATCAGATTTGAGCATCTTACCCCCAATGCAAATGTAGACAACGAAGACCTTTGATATGTAACAAGAACAGTATGGTGGTCAGAATAGAGATCAGAGCAAAATACTAAGTACAACGATATAACTGTGACGAAAATAGCATGAACAGTCGATATGGCCCTGCATTGATAGTTAAAACAATGATAGACTCCACGTCTGAAAGGGAAAGCACAGGAAGGGAAAGGATAACGCGCTAGTGAACATATTACCGGTTATTCCACTCCACAGATTGCATTTTAGTAAGGCTGGAATAGCTCTTGAAGTAAATAGCACTGAACATTTGGGAAAGATCATAGACCTGACAAAAGAAATAATAAGAAAAGAAAATGGAATTAAAGATAGAGACAAAAGCAGATGCATGATTTTACAGCAAAACAAATACTGTTCATGCAAAAAAAAAAAAAACCACAATAATAACATACCATCTTGCAAGCAAATGTGCCAACAATAATAGAAGTGTATGGGATAAAAGAATCAGCTAGCAAATATTCCTTTAGCAGCAACTCTGCCTGATCTTGGTAAGATGTTATTGCCATTGGAGCTTATTGAGAGACCAGGTCTACAGCATAATCCTCAGTCAATAGGGCTCTCAAGACATTCTCTCCTTGACCACCAGATTTTTCAGTATTTGCTGTTTTGCATCTTGTTCCTCTTTTGTTTCTTCTGAAAAGAAGGCCAAATGGCATAAAAAAGTAGTGATATAGGTAAGTTATCAAAGCTTTAGGCATGCAGATTCCATGCTGAAATCTTATGACAGAATAACCTAGAGAAACAACTTATGCTTCAACTAATCCTGTCCACTTATTAAGATGATGCACTTCAAACCAATCTATTTAGGATGTCTAGGATCAATACAACCATATTAGAAGCCATTAGTGAGCAAATTCTATAGCTAACCAAACCAAGTCTCTTACTAATTACTGTAAGAATTGCTTTTCTTGCCTAGGAAGTTGAGAATGCTTTAGGTAATTCCTCTCTCTCCGCAAATATAAGATTTTTTTCCCCTAATCTAACCCAACAACATTGAAAGAATGGAAGCTTATTTTTCTATACCTTTCCCAACATCAACAAATAAAGGATCTCAGTAAAAGAAGAAAAAAACAACAAGAGCCATCACCTCAAACTCTAGTTAAAAACTTTGTTATGATAAAGAACAGAAGCACCCAGAAGAGTATGATTAAAAAAGATTCGTGATTCCTACTATTATAAATGCAATCAGATAAAGATTCAGAAACCTCCATCCAAACAATTTGTTTTTGTCCAATCAAAATCTGATGCAAGCACATCTCAGAAATCGAAACCCCAGAATCTTGCCTAATCCTCCATGTGATAAAGCTATAGCAACAGATATGTTTTACATCCTATGAAGATTTTACACTTGTTGTATAAGCTTTTCAAAAACAATATTCAATGGCTAGCACAGACAAGCAAAGCTATTGATTTCAAATGCAACCATATAAAACAAATTTCAAAATACAGGAAAGGTAGAACAAAAACAAAAATAAGAAAAAATGTAAAAGATGATAGGAATAAGTCTGTTAAATGAAAGTTTTTACCTGAACCGGAATAATTTGGCGTAAGACGGGGGCAAAATCTGAAGGAGAAGAAGGGATAATTTGGGCGTAGTTTCGTGAACCTACGAACATACATAAACGAAAGGCAAGAACCAATTCCTGCGAACGTTATGCAACTTTGACATCTAAGCAACCTCACTGTATGATTGACGACGAGAATTATTTATCTAACTTTTCCTTTGGGTTTGTATTAATCATAGCGTTTGGGTAAAAAGATAAATCCCATAATAATGGCCCAATCGTTTTTTTTTTTTTTTTTGGTTAAGTTGATCATAAAAGCAAAAGGTAGTTTTGCTTTTTCTGTTTTTTTTATAATAATTTTTTTTCTATAACAGTCCGGTATTTTTTTTTTAAATTACAAGAAAATTAACCCAAAATAGAACATTATCTAATCTATAATTAGGGTTGCACCAAACAAAAAAATTGAATGTAAAATTTTGTTTAAAGGAATATGAATATTTTATCACTTGGGATCAACAATTATTAGTTCTTATAATATATTTTTGTTGGTGGACGAGGATAGAATTTAAATTTAACTCAATTGAATAGTTATTTATATTTTCACTTATTTAAACAATATATTTCTAGTTTTGCTTTTTTATATATAATAAAGAATATATATTTAATCTGTATTAAATAATTGCATTTGATTTCGACTTTTGAAATGTAAAGTGCATATTCATACAACGGCAAAGCACAAGTGTCAGTTGTGGGTTTTTCGTCAGTTTGATCTCGGTTATCCAATAATAACATAAAGGTTAGAACAACTAGCGAGATGACTTTCAGTAGCTCAAAATGTTAAAAAATGATCTGAAAGACAAGATGGTTATTTATGTCAAATTTAAGATCAAAATAATAATTTCTCCCAAAAAAGATAAAAATAATAAACATGAATAGAAATTTAAAATGATGAATTTTGATATAAAAAAAGCTTAAAAATGGATTTAAATTGACTGAAACAGATTTTAGCAGGCCGAAAATGAATTTAAAATAGATCAAAATAGGACCAAACAAAGGAAGTTTTACGTGAGCTTTTTTGCAAGCCCACCTAGCGGCACCTTAGCATAGCAAACACTAGTCATTATGACCCAAGACAATAGGGGTGTGCGTTCCCGAATCCGATTAATCTGAAATCCAAAATTTACATATTTTCATCACCTGATTCTATCCTAAATAAATATCGGATCCCTACCTGAATGACCCGATATTTTTTAGATCCCAATCCGAACAAACCAATTAACCCGAAATTAATTTTTTTAATTTACATATTTAAATTAAAATCCTAAATTAATATAAATAAATAAATAATATTAAATACCATAAAAAATATTTTAAAAATACAACAAACTAACAATTTCAAAATTACATTAAATATATATTATATATTAATTAATATTGTAGAAAAATTATAATTTTTTTATTTATATATTAAAAATTCAGGTTGTTCGGGTTAGTCGGGTTTCACTCGACCCGGCCCAAAACTCGATTAACATCCACTATAATAACCAAACCAACCTAACAAACTGATTAATCCTACCCGAATGTGTCGGTTCTGGTTGATCGGATCTGTCGATTTTTGCACACCCCTACAAGATAAGTTCACCTAACGTTTGTTGATACCCCTCTGGCACCAGTTTTGGATGCCTTAGTGACAGTACCGATCACCCCGAGCGGTAGTTTTTGTTTTTTAAAAAAACTGCTGGATTGATTTTGTTAACCCATTTTTTAACGTTTCTCTTATAGGAATTGATTTTTTATGCCCTTTTAGGGTGAAAAAAAAATCCAATATTCTCTCCCCTAATAGAAGAACACTCCAAAATTGAAAATCGGCCCAAAAGGCATAAATTTAGAGTTTTTGAATGCATTCCACTCAACCCTTGAAGCTATAGATATGGGTTCTTTCCTTTCTTTTCTTTTTTCTTTTTTTTTCTAAACACATTGAATTCTAGTATGAAAATTCCATAAATTATTGAGAGAAATAGAAGACAAATTGTAAAGGAATTATAATAAAATAATAGAGAGTTAAGATTATAAGGTTATCATCTTAAATTGAAGAACTGAAATTGAATAATCGAAGAAAAGATTGTAGCACCCTAAATATCTCGACTACATGAATAATGCCACCTTGGGTGAATAGTATCATCTGGGATCTATAGACATTTTTCTTGAGTATTAGGAAGTAAAATTTATGAAGATTTTGGGAATGTAATTTGATGTGAAAATGAGGTCAAATAGAGTTTTAAAAGTCAAAAATAAAAATAAGTAGCGGGTTCGGTGTGAATAATGCACCAGTTGACCCAGTATTTGACCATGTGTAAAAAAAATCGTCAAAAATTCTAAAAATTTATTTGAGCCTAGAAGATAATTATAAATTATAAAATGGAATTGTTAGAAGCGAAAAAGTATAATAAAGTTAATACAAAAATAGTGAATTACCGAATCAATAATGCACCATCGGACTAGAAAATTCACCAAAATGATCTAATTTTGATCAAAAAATTTACGTGCATCTACAGAAGTGTTTTTTTTTTGAATTTTTGGATATTTTTTATGAAAATTTGATAAAAAAATATTTGGTTCAATAGGAGGATGACAATTAGCACATTAATGACAATTTTATCGAATAGTGCAAGAAATAATCTAGGCAATCCATTAGGGATATTTATAAGCAAAAATATCATTAAAAAATTGATGAAGATGTCGTCTTCTTCCTCCTCCATCAGCAAAATTTTTCTCTTCCATTTGTCCACCATTTTTGCTTCCTTAAACTTGAATTTCCATTGATTTCTACAACAAATTCCACCTAAAATTAAATCCTTGTCATCCTCTCTACCTAAACAAGTAATTAGTGAATAAAGAAGCTTAGAAATTGGAAGATTTTTAAAGAGAATTTTTCTACCAAGCAAGTATTTTGTAACACCCTTATACCTCTTAGGAGTATTTTAAATGCTATAACCATTAACCATCACATTAACATAATCAATATAACCATCACTATATAACTCAATTGACCAAGGCACAAACTATATATTATTAAATTCAAATCTTTATAACAAATATAGAGTTTTGATTACATATATACATCTCACTAAATTTTAGTTAGATAAATAATAAAGAATTATAAAATATAATACTCTCTATGGTCTACTCTACATCTTTGGATGATTCTTCGCTGCTGCCATCATCCTAGCCTCCAGCACGTCTTTAACTTCAAATCTACTCAAGCAACATACAACTAAGTCATTTATAGTAATTGTTCACTGCATATAATTAAGGACATGCCTAATTCATTCTTAACTCTAGTATTTTATACTTCTATATACACTATTAAAACTTAACTAGCACTAATTTTCATTATCAAGATTTTATTCTTAGGTGCACAAACAAATCAACTATCCACTCCTATTCAACTAGCCTCACTAGTTGTTTAATTCCACTCCATTTAAAAGCAAGATCGCTTAGAATTGCTTATCAGGTTATTGCCCTGAAATTGCTAATAACCCTTGAAAACTCTTATGTGAGTCACTCTTCTAATTTATCAGTAATTGTTATGATATTTAACGATACATCAATATTTGGTTCGAACTCGAAATTAGTATCCCAAGCTTCCTGTGTATCCGAAAATCGAAAATCAGAGCCACATAGTTCTAACATACAATTTACATTATACTAATTATGAATAACGTATAAAAGTATATAAACCATACACTTTATATCATGCCAATCGCATACTTAATTATGAAATTCTTATCAAGCTTAGTACAAATACAGTATAATCACCTTCTTAATTTGACCTCAATATAGTTATAGACAATTAGAAACACTAAATACCATATAGGTATTGAATCACTAAATACTATCATAGTATTAACACTAGATACCCGAAGGTATCGATTCACCATATGCCATTAAGGTTTCAACACTAGATATCCGTAGGCATCAAATCACTATCCATTATAAGTCCACAACTAAGTCTAAATCAAGAATACACTAAGGCCTCACTCATATGTTTATCATTCAATTACATTTATACAAAACTAGGTTGAAAATACTTCATGGTATCCGTAAATCAATAGCACATTTATAATCACTTATTAACTTTATTGGAAATATACTAATATTACAATAACCATCGTATTTCACTATATTCATATATAGATTCATAGTAGTAAAAACTAATTCACATATAACAAGTCTCATTACATTTTCTTAGACAGGCTCACAACATTTTACTCGTGTTCGAAAAGATTTGGGAGATATTTGGTAACCTTCGGGTGAGTTTCGGTAAGGTTTAGGGACAAAACACAAGTGACCCCACTAGGATGGCATTTGTTTCAGTCGAGTTAAAACATTCTGCCTAATTAAAACATAAGTGACCCAGCTGGGACAACCTTATCTCAGTCGGGCTGATGGAATCTGCCCAAAACTCAGTAGATAGACTCATAGGTTCTTATGCCAATTTTGACCTAGCAAAAGTGGTTTTTTAGCAAAACTTTATTCTAGACATTTATTGCACTATGTCTTTAGTTTTCATAAAGATAAAAATCATGCAATTTGTACAACTACAGAAGGAAATATACACCAAACAATATAAACTACTCCCATTGATAGGGCAGTAGCCATTATATAAATTCAAGCTACTTTATGAGAACCTTAGATGTAGAATTTGGTTTTGATTCCTTCTATAAACTTTTATATCTATGTCTTAAGTTTCATTTTCAGCTAGACTCGCTCCAATTGGTGCTCTAGAACTCGTGTTATGCTTAAAAAGGCATTGATAGGTCTTATAAATTTTAACGCAAAATTTTACTTTAACACAACATTTGCACTCATTCAACTCATTTTTATGTCTAGTCTTGAAACACATTCCCACATATTTAAAATACATTACATAATACTAATGTTCCATTGATTCCTATTAAACACATACACAAGAGATTTAGGGTGGTCATACCTTGGTGAAGCTTATTTTTTTCCTTTTCTTATTTTACACCTCTTCTTGGCCTTCCTTTCAATTAAAACCTTAACATAACCAATCATAACACATTTAACAAATATAAATATACATAATAAAAGGTTAAAGATGAAGAGAGGATAATAAGGGAGCTAATCTCACTACAAAGGCAGAAATTAACCTACCTAAATTAATTAAATTGCACTAAATTCTTTTTAGCTTCCTTATTGTTCTTTAAATAACCATTATCACATAAGAAATACAAAAAAAAAATCAGAAAGGGAAGATAAGTTTCTCTTCCAGCCAAAGTGGTCGAATTTCCCTCTTCCATTTCCTTTAAATTACTTTATCCTCACAAGAATTTAGAAGGACTAATGTTTTAATCCCATTGGTCACACCTTTTTGACCAAAAATATTTACAATTTAGCCCCATCACTTTACTTAATTGCATAGTTACTTGAAATTTCAACTAAAAATGCACATAAACCCATAATTTTCCTTATATACCACTTACGTAACATACTTGTTATAAATTAAAAAAGTATCCTCAATCCATTTCATGAATACCGATTGTATCCCAATCGGTCACTAGCCCAAATAATCATATACCACATTTCTACTAAGATCTTACTTAGAGCATTACATATTTAGTTAGAATTTTTAAGGGTTTATGTAGAAATTGATAAAATTAGGTTGAATTTAGGTGAATTTTATTGAAATTGCAAGAAAAATTAGGTGAAATTGTTCTTCACAAATTTTGCCCAAATGGTAATTTAAGTGAGAAAGAAAAAGGAAGGAAGGAGATAAATAGCTTGGAGCAAGGGAAATTAAGGTATGTGGATACTTAAACTATGATTTTTCAATTTTTATGAATATGGAAGATTATATTTTTTGCATAATTATGTAGTACAAATAAACTTATGGCATAACATAATGACATGGAAGAATAAATTATTTTGCCCTTAGTATCTAGTAGTGAAATTGAAAAATTTAGGATGCAATTGGCTAGTTATAGGGATACACACCATGATATCGAGTCATGGCCACTCGCAGTCGTAGGCTAATGGCGATCTACATAATCATGTACTTAGAAATATATTGTGGTCGGAATGCATGACCCCTAAGAGGTCATTCTAGTACTATTGAAATGCATGATCCCTAAGTGGTCACTTCAATAGATTTGGATCTTTGGGATCCTTGTCCTATATATTCAGTCCATGGGTTTCTACTAGAAATTATTAAGGGTAGAAACGTAATTAATATATAAAATTAACATTACAATGGCAAAATTATAAATATTGGATAAAAATGAATATAAAAGGGTAAAATTATAAATTGGTGAAAATTTTATATTACATGAACAAAATTGTAATTAAATGATAAAAAAAATTTTAAAATAAGGGTAAACATATAATTATGTAATAAATTGAAAGAGTAGTGGCAAAATAGTAAATAAATAGTAAAATAAAGGATTTAGTAGTAAAATAAAATTTTAAGGGTAAAATCATAATTATGAGATAAAATTAATGAAATAAGGGTAAAGTGATAATTTAACAATATTATGAAAGACCTAGTGGCATAATCATAATTATTGGATAAAATTTATATTCTAAGGACAAAATGATAATTTTGATAATGTAATGGGGATTTAAGGGTGAGATAGCAATTTTGATAATAATCTAAAACTTTTAAGGGTGAAAAGAATAGTTTTAAGGGCAAATTGTAATAAGGAGATAAAATTTAGTGTAAAAAATGAAAATATTAATAATAGTGAAAAAAAAGTAAGGAAAAATAAAATTGAGAAGAGTAAATAATAAATAATTGTGAAAATATTTACAATAGTGAAACAAAGTAAGGAAAAATAAAATAGAGAAGAGTAAATAATAATAATAATAATAATAATAATAATAATAATAATAATAATAATAATAATAATGTTGTATGCTTGTATGTATATGTTGAAAAACTTTAGTTAGGTATGTTGGGTTTCGAAATAGTAAATAAAATATCGCAGCGGAACAATGGAAACCCACCACGGATCCAAGCGATCCAATTGATTCAATAAAAGGAGAAGTGTAACGATTACCAACCTCTTGTAGCGCAGATAAACCGAATTGTAGGTGCGATCTCACGCGAAATGACACCCTCTACCAGTATCCACACGCGAAAGCAACGAACAGAATCGCCCGGGGTGCTAGCTCCCTTCCTGGCGGCTAGGGTTTTTGTTATTCTCTCTCTAGAATCACACAAGAAAACGATTTTCTTTTTGCTTTTCTCTTAAGTGGCGGCTCGGTCCTTTTTGCTTAATTCAGGTTTTATATATACATACCATATATATATATACAACTAACCTAACCCTAATTAAGAGAGAGAAAACGTAGGGCTCGTTTTAAAATAAGAAAAATCTTATTTCTTACCTAAAACGATAATTATAATAATAATAATAATAATATTTATCTTAAATATTATTATTATCATCATTCCATTTTAAAATAAGAAATACCTTATTTCTTATCTTAAAAAATAATAATAATAATGTAATGATAATATTTATCTTAAATATTATCATTATCATCATTTTTTTTTTGTTTATTTCGAATTTTAATTTTTCACAAAATAAAATTCGAAATGCCCGAATTAACCCTTAGTCTATTCATTACATTCTATGTGTGCGACCCAATAGGTTCATATTATATTGGCAGTGGGTCTCAATCCCATCACGGGCCCACAAGTCATAAGTGGCCTCTAGCAAGACATTATGACTACCCAAATAATATGAATATCGATAATTCGATTTTAACCTAATAGAACATGTTATAATTCCTTTGTCACACGATATCTTGTTTGAACATAAGTCATGGTCCATGTCAAACTTATATAGTCCAAACATATAATTTCCCGATCACTAAGTAGACTGATAATATCAAATGATATTGATCACTCCATCAATTCATTTGAGCACGGCCATGCATTTCTCAGTCCTACTTATCGAGGGGCCCGACAGATATCTCTCTCATAAGAGAGGGACAAATTCCTTCTTGATTATTCACTATCCTCTACATGATTCTCATTATGTCCAATCATAATCTTTATAATTATCCGATTAAAGATAATGTTTGATTGTGTCAAAACATAATGTTCGTCATGTAGGATACTATGATAATCTCAGGTCTAAGGATTAATAACATAACTATTGTGAGATCACTAATGACATTGACCCATGTAGTGTCTCATTGCGGGTCTATCCAGTACTTTGTTCCCTAACAAGTACTTATAAGATTAATTCATATCATCATATATAATCATCCCATGATCATCAATTAAACTTATACTAGTCTTTATTTATCATCAATCATTTAACAATAAATAACTAGGGATAGTCAAAATAACATTAAATTGTTATTTACAAATATTATTATAATGTAACATGCCTACAATACAATAACATAAAGAAAACCCAATTTTATAAAATGAAATTTAACATTACATAAAGGCCCTAATGTTTGGCCTAGGGCACAACCACTAACAAGGTATCCACCATTAAGCATGATGTGCTTAATGCCTAGTGTGTGTTGCGCACAAAATCCAGATATGCAGGCGTAAGTAAGGAATAGGAACAAAAGAAGAACTTGGAGCCTTGATATGTAGAGAAAGTAGATTTTGTAGCAATGTCATCTATATATAAATTTAAGAAGTGTATGTAAATATGGGATTATTTGTAAATGATGGACATAATGAATATTTATTTTGTAAGTATGAAATGTCTATTTGAAGATAGTATATGTATGAGTTGATGTGTTAGATATTGGTGGTGGACGGGATTGTATGCATTTTTGGGAGTGTAAAGTTTGAATTTGCAAGAGGGTTAGGATTGATGACAATCGTTATGCTATCGAAAAATAAACTATATGAATAGTAATTTTGCCGCCAATTTAAGAATTTAATATGTGAAGGTAATTACAGAAATTAGAAAGAATATTCAAGCCTTCTGAAATTCTATTGTTGTCTTTTCCTACTGTTTTTTTCATTCTTCATCTTCGTTTTCCCTATAGATTAATGTATTTGATTTGTTTTGTTTTGTTTTGTTTTAATTTCTATTTTATACATATTTAATGTAATTATGACTGAAAAAAATTAGATTATGTAATATTCAACAAAATAATTGTAATAATTTTTAGATAACAATCTTGTTTTATAGTTGTTATTATAGTTATTAATATTGTTGTAATTTTAATTTAATTGCATATTATTTGGCATCTTTGCTTATCAATTAGATTAAAGTAATTGGCATATTGATATGTAGTTAAAAATATCATCTTTTATGTCGGTAATTGAATAATTGATAATGAGACTAAAAAAGGCAATTTTTCTTAATATAATACGATTTAGAATAAGAATTCTTGAATATTTTGTATGCAAATTGGAAATTATGTAAATTAAATAGTAATTAAGCTATTTAGGAAAATAATTTAATTTAAGAATTGTATTTTAATTAGGCATGCATTTGTTTTTTATTTGATTTATTGTCACATGAGGAGAATACTGATTTGTTTAGTTCTTTTCTTTTTTGTGTGTTTTCTTTTATTATGAATATATAATATTTTGTAATAAATATTTGTTATTATTTATTAAATGTGTAATTGCATGTGATTTAAATTTTGAGTTTTGCATATTGCATTAGAGAGTATTTGGGCATTAATGTATTGTACTGAAGATCACACTTAGATTATCGGGAATATAGTTATAACATTTTGTGATAATTCTAACTAGGTCCCACCATTGAATCCAATTTTCAAATGACCAACGAATCAATCTAAATTTTAATTTGGGTTGAAACACTTATGTTGGTTCATTCGATCCTAGATTGTACCTTGGGGCAACTTTATTTTGAGATTCCTTTTGCTCTAGCTTTCTCTCTCTCTCATAGTTTCTCAATCTTAAGTAATCCTATATATCCTTTACACTTATAGGTTTGTTTAGTATTAATCTTCTTTTTTCTTCTCCTTCATTTTGCAATTAAATTCTAAGGGAAATTATATATGAGATTAAATCGTGCATTGTTGAACTAGTCCAATTTTTTCAACTTAGAGGAACTAAAGTGTTGAAGTTTGGGCATTTTGTTTGTTTATGTTTCTTTTTTTATGTGAACAAGATTGAAGCAAGAATTGATGGTTTTTCTGTGCAATTGATAATAGATTTGGTTTTCCTTAACATATTCAAAGAAAAAAGATGTCATGGTTAAGAAATCTTGTTTGTTTTAGTAGTTAATTCATCATTTATTATTAAAAAAAAAAGTAAAATTTTGAGAAAAGAAAGAGAAAGATGAAAGCTTATTTGCTACTACTGTAATAGCCTCAACACCGAATTAGCTGTAAATAGTATTTTTCAATAGTAAATAGTACTTTTCGGGTTGAAAAGTACACCTGAAGATGAAAAATATTTTATTAGACTATCGAAAAATATTGGTCATGGGTAGTCTAGGGTTGAAATTTGAAGTGATTTTGAGATCAAATAGGCTTTTAAAAGTCAAAAGCACGAAAAATAAAGCGGTTCGAATTTTAGGTTAAATAATTGATCAAAGTTTGACTGAACCATTCAAAATAGTAAATAAAGTCTAAAAATTGCCAAAAAATTTTATATGTGCCTAAAATAATGTGTATATTATTTTGGTAGTAAAAAAAATTGGTAATTTATCGGTAACACCGGTAATTTTGAATCGGATCGATTAAATTGAATAAGATCAATAACGGATTTCGATTGGGATGAAATTTTGTTTACAGCCTATTTTTGATGTGATAAGAGTGATAGAATCAAATTTTAAGAGATTTAGAGTTAAAAAGTGGGAAAAATTAATTCGGATAGTTTATCGGGTAATTATCAGGCTTAAACTAAAAATAGCTTAAGCCTATTTGTAAAGCCCAACCCAAGCCCACTCCAAGATCTCTTAAAGGGAAAAAAGACCAGAGAAAACCAGAACCTTCAGCAGCCATCTTCCTCCCTTCAAGTGGCCGAACTCTTCCCATCACTCCCTCTCTCTCCAATTTCTTCCATTTTTCTTCCTTTTCACACCAAATCCAAACTTAAGATAGTATTTTCTACCTTTCTAGATCAGCCTAGCAGCCTATAACCTTCGATTAGAGGAAAGAAATCAAAAGAAATCAAGTGGCAAATTTTAGGTGTCAAATTGAGGTGTGATAAATTTAAAGGTTTAAATTTGTTTAAGTGTGGTTCTTGATTTTTTGGGTGTCTAGATTAAATTTCTGATGTTTATTTTAGCAAAAGAGAACAAATAAATAAGGTTTTGATGGCTTGAAACTCCGACCATGTTAGGTTCTCAACTTGAAGGCCAAAGTTCCAAGGCAAAAAGGAAAGAGAATAAGGTTAGTGGCTTCAAATCCAATTATTTTCCATTATTTAGCATGATTTTCCTTTAGGTTAATTAGGGAAAATTATATAAATGTATGTATAATTGCAATTAGCACTAAATTAATGTAATTGGACCCTAAATAAGCTCATTGGAATGCTTAAATGAATTTTTAGGAACATGTATGTTGGTCATCTTATGGTGGCTGAAATTCTCCTTAAGGAAAAATAATGTGTATTTTGGTTATTTTGTTGTTTTTAAGCCTTTAAATAATTATAAGCATGAAATTTCATGTCCATAAATTTTATGGAATTTATGAAAATTATATGACTATTTTTAGAATAAATAATGGGTTATATAACTAGTAAAAATAATAAATTATAGTGAATGAATGCATGTAACGATTAAATAATGTATCCATAAATTTTTACAAAATTTATAAAATTTACTTGAATATTTTAAAGAAAATATTCAAATATGTAAGTGTAAATCTACTGAATTTTTGTAAAGTAATTAATGCAAATAATGATAAATAGTGACTTTCTGCTAAATAAAGCACAAAATGTGAAAAAGAAATGAAAAGTGTAATTGACAGACTTTCTAAAATAAAGTAGCTATAGAAATTGTTAAAAGTATGAAAATGAAATGAATTATAAGTGAAAAATAATGAATTAATATGAATTAATTCATAAACTGAAGAAAAATGGTGGATTATAGTGATATAATTCACAACTGTGTAAAAATTTTAGAAAAAGATTTACTGGAAAAGTACAGTATTGAAAAGGTAAAGAAAATCATCAAAAATCTGAATAATGTTTTGCAATTAGTTGAATTTTTGTCCTTAGCAATAGTCAGGCAGTCAAAACCTAGCTCCGGATATACTTGGCTAGCCATAAGGACCTCTATACCACGGTGCAAGTCATGGTGACTTACTTTTCTATGGTAGGGTCATTGATCTCTCATAGCCTCTAATATATTTATAGTGATTATTGTTCTATGAGAATTGGTGCTTTGAGATCATTTCTCAATATTGTTCTGTATGTGGCCCTGTGGGGTCCACATCCTATATATCCAGTCTGAAAATTTCTGTTGAGATTGTATTAAGGGCATATTGATAAGAATAAATTAATAGTGCAAACAGAAAGTTAAAAGAGAGGTTAAAAGTGAAAAAATGACTTAATTGAAAGAAATTAAAAGTTTAAGGGCAAAAATAAAATTTTTTCAAAACTTGTCTGTAATGAGCAAAAGTGATAAAAAAGTGTTCTGTAAGGATAAAATGGTAATTTGATGACCAAATAGTTTAAAATTGAAATTTTGTTAAGTATAGGGACTAAAATGTAATTTTACACAAAAAGTCAAAATAAAGCCTATTTAATTGTATTATATGTCAAAAGTCAATTAGAAGTTAAAATAAGATAAAATAATGGCAAAATTGTAAATAATTGCCAAAAAGGGCATTTTCGTACTTAACTGAAAAATATAAGATCAAAGTGAAAAATTTACCTAATTTGAGTAATATATGGAAAATATTGTTTAAAAACATTAAAAAAGCATTTTTTTAATACAAAAGGTAATAAACTGTATAAGTTGTGAAATTGTGCTTGTTTGGGAAATGATATGATTTTTAGTCACCACTGGATATATTTAATACTCAACAAGTACGATTCATTGCGTGTAGGTACTGACAGAGTTCTAAAGCAAAATTACACAAAAGGTGGAGATTTTAAAGAATAGAGTTACATTTTTATATTGGCATGTATATTATTCTAACTAATTTAAGTATAAGAATTGGTCTGTAATAATGCAACATATTGTATTTGTGTGTATTATGTAGTTGACATTGTGGATGGATTGTATGTGTTGGATATGATTTAAGAATGTTTAGATGAAATATATTTTAGATGGAACAGTTGTGCCTTTGAGGGGTTATGGATGTTGAATTTTTTCAGGAGGCTAGTATATATCTACCCATTATATTGTCGGATTTCTGTAAAATGCATAATAAGAATTAGACAAGTATGGGTCAACTTTAAGGTTGGACCTCAAAGATAATTATCGGGTAAATAATGAAAATTAAATAATTTTGTATATTAAGTTTATAAAAAAAAATTCAGCCTTTTGCTTAGATCAAAAAGACTGTTACAGTAAGGTTTTTACATTTTGTGGCATCAAAATAGTGGTTTAAGCGGTTCTAAGATCGGAGTGTGAATAAATAAATGATTTGTCTGTATATACATGCCAAATGTTAGTAAAGAGATGTTATAAAAATCTAATGTGTACTTGCTCATTTCTGTTTTATAGTGAAAAGATGTCATCATATCGTGATAGACAGGTTGGGGATGGTGAGAGTGAGGCATCGATAGGTACTAGACAGCAGGGGACCCCACAGTAGCAGTCTTCCTCTCCAGCAATGCCACCTCTGCCTCCATAGCTGGACTTCCTTAATTTGATGGCCAACTATATACAGCAATGACTGCAAACAGGTCAGGCTCAGTCCTCATAGACAACTGCATAAGTACAGCTAGCTCCATCTAGAAGAAAGCCTATTTTGGAGCAGTTAAAGAGGCTTAAAGCTGAAGACTTTTCTGAGAGAGATCCTTTGACACCAGCACAAGCAAAAGACTGGTAGTTTAAAATAAGGAGACTTTTTGAGATTACAAATAGTTTAACAGAAGAAAAATTGGAGGGCATAGTTGCTTTGCTATAGGGATCAGCCTTTGTTTGGTGGGATTCTATTAGGAGACATACCCTAGTAGGTCAATTGACTTGGGGATTCTTTGTGACTCAGTTTGAGCTTAAATATATTGGGTCGAGTATAAATTGGCGATGCATGATGCTTTTTTGAGGCTTAGATAGGGTAATAAGTCAATGGTTAAGTATGAGCGCGAGTTTGAGCGCCTCAGTGCTTATCTTGATGAGGGTCAGTCTACAGATGTGAAGCTACGACAGAGATTTGAGAGGGGACCGCATACAGAGCTTAGATAGATTATTGGGACCCAGCAGTACCCTACCTTGAGAGCCATGGTTGAGGCAGCCATTAAATTGGAGACTATTCAGGCATAACAGGCTGAGAGATAGTCCTGATTCCAGCAAAAGAGGAAGCAGGGACAGTCCAGTGGTAAAGGAGCATAAGGTAAGGAGACAAAGAGATCTCCAGCACCTCGGGGCCATCCTCCAGTTCCAGCAGGTCGAGGTCGGGGTAGTGCACCATGTGGTAGAGCTCTAGTGGCTTCAGCAGTTAGTACTCTCCAAGGTAGAGATAGTGGGATAGCACCCATCCGTGATCATTATGGCAGGACTCATTTTTAGGGAGTGTAGATATTTGACTGAAGCATGCTTCAAGTGTGGATCCAGAGATCATCAGATCAGAGATTGTCCAGCAGTGCAGTCTACTTCAGCCGCTTCTCTAGCATCAGGTACTGGTTCCTCTGCATCTAGAGGTCATGGTAGGGGAGCTGCTCCTATCACTTTAGCTTCTAGGTCAGTTGGGCAGGCATCCAGGGATAGACGCGAGCTGCAAGCCAGACTTTTGTTGTCAGAACTAGAGAGAAAGAGGATGCTCCATATGTGATAGTAGGTAAATTCCTCCTGTTATCTAATTCAATTCATGAATTGATTGATCCTGGTTCTACACATTCCTACATTAGCACTGTTTTAGCAAAGGATAAAGGGATAAAAAAGGTATGCTTAAATCAGGATATCTTGGTAAGTAATTCTCTGGAGCATAGTATGGTAGTGAATAAAGTGTATAGACAATGTTTAATTAGTGCCTAGGATCATGTTTTTCTGGCAAATCTGATAGAACTGCCCTTCCATGAATTCGACATGATTTTGGGGATGGATTGGTTATCTACCCACTAAGTGACAGTTGACTGCAAAAGAAAAAGAGTTACCTTAAAGCTTGAAGAAGGTCAGGATATCATAGTTGTAGGTGTGAGGACTGACTTCTTATCTGATGTGATATCCGCTAATGCTATCAAAAGAATGATTAGGAAAGGGTGCATAGCTTATATGTGTTATTCAGTGGAGAAAAAGAAAAACAGTCTAAAGGTATCAGAAGTGCCTACTGTCAGAGAGTTCCTCGATATTTTCCATGAGAAATTACCAGGCTTACCACCTGACAGGAAAGTGGAGTTCTCTGTTGATGTTGCTCCAGGTACTACACTTATCTCCATTGCTTCTTACAAAATGGCACATGCTGAGTTGAAAGAACTAAAGATTGAGCTATAAGAACTACTTAATAAGGGATTCATCAAACCCAATATTTCTCCCTGGGGAGCGCCAGTCCTGTTTGTCAAAAAGAAATACGGGACACTTAGGTTATGCATCGACTATAGATAATTGAATAAAGTGACCATAAAGAATAAATATCCCCTTCCTCGCATTGAAGACTTGTTTAACCAGCCGAAGGAAGCGGGTGTCTTTTTCAAGATTGACTTGAGATCTGGCTACTATCAGATGGGTGTGAAAAACACTGATGTGTCCAAGACTACTTTTTGCACCAGGTATGGCCACTATGAGTTTTTGGTCATGCTATTTGGACTTACAAATGCACCTGCTGCCTTTATGGATTTGATGAACAAGGTTTTTCACCCTTATTTATATCAGTTCGTAGTGGTCTTCATTGATGACATTCTAGTATATTCCAAGATACTAGAAGAACATGTCAAGTATTTGATAATTGCTCTACAAATCTGAGGAAAAAGCAGTTGTATACCAAGTTCAGTAAATGTGACTTCTGGTTGAATAAAGTATCTTTCTTGGATCATGTGATGCAGAGGGCACAAAGGTTGATCCTTCAAAGATTGATGTGATTCTTCAGTTTAAGCCACCTAAAAATGTTACTGAAGTGAGGAATTTTTTGGGGTTAGCTGGGTATTATAGGAGATTTATAAAGGGCTTCTCCACTATTGCAATTCTTATGACTTGACTACTACAGAAAAGTGCCAAGTTTATATGGATGGACAGATGTCAAGAGTGTTTTGAGAAGCTTAAAAGTATATTGATAGAAGCTCATATTCTTTCACAATCCGAGGCAGGCAAGGATTATGTGATCTACAATGATGCCTTCAGAAATGGTTTGGGTTGTGTTCTGATGCAGGAAGGCAAGGTGATTGCTTATGCCTTCCGATAGCCCAAGACTCATGAGAAGAACTATCCTACTCATGATTTAGAGCTAGCAACCATTATTTTTACACTGAAGATTTGGAGGCACTATCTGTATGAAGAGAAATGCTACATTTATACATATCACAAAAGCTTAAAGTATCTACTTACTTAGAGAAAACTTAATCTCAGACAATGGTGCTAGTTGAAGTTAATTAAAGATTATGATTACTTTATCGACTACCATCTAGGAAAAGTAAATATAGTAGCTGATGCACTTAGCAGGAAGTTCATGTCAGGTAATATAATTGTGTTCCAATGAATGTATATAAGTGATTGATAAGTGTTATTGACTGATATTGACATTTGCAGCTCTTCAAGCTATGAATGTCAGTTTGAGTTTAGCTTCTAATTGAGCGGTATTAGCTGAAATGCAAGTAAAGCCTGACTTTGTGCATCGGGTGAAAGTAGCCCAGAAGAAAGACAATCGATTAATGACTGTCATGAACAAGTTAAAAGACAACATGGATAGAGATTACTCCTTAAATGATGATGGAAGCCTTTATTACAAGAAAATACTCTGTGTACTAGATCAAGAAGAATTGAAGAAAAACATCCTTACTGAAGCACACCATAGTAGTTATGCCATACATCTTGGAGGTAAAAAGATGTACCAGGATTTAAAAGCTTATTATTAATGGCCAGGTATGAAGTGAGATATGACAGAGTTTGTGAGTAATTGTCTGATATGTCAACAAGTAAAGGCTGAACACCAGGTTCCTTTGAGACTGCTTCATCCTATTCTGATACCAAAGTGGAAATGGGACAGGGTAACTATGGAGTTTATAACAAGATTGCCTGTCACTTAAAGGAAGCATGATGCTATATGGATGATTATTGACAAACTCGTCAAATCTACTCATTTCTTGATAGTGTGGACGGATTATCCTTTGATCAAGCTAGGAGAGATCTACATTAATGAGATAGTGAGGTTGCAAGAAGTGCCATCATCCATCATTTCTAACAGAGATTCGAGATTTACTTCCCATTTCTGAAAAAGTTTGCAAGAAGCTCTGGGTATAAGATTCCACTTTAGCATAGCATTTCACCCTTAGACAGATGGCCAATCAGAATGGATGATTCAGATTTTAGAAGATATGCTTTGATGTTGTGTGTTAGAGTTTGGTAGCAGTTAGGAAAAGTACTTATCTCTGACAAAATTTGCCTATAGCAACAACTACCGGTCCAGTATAAAGATGGCTCCTTTTGAAGCTCTGTATGGAAGAAAGTGTAAAACTCCTTTGTATTAGACAAAACTGGGCAAAAAAAAGCTGGTAGAATCTGACTTAATCCATGATTCAGAAGAAAAAGAATGAATCATCAAAGGTAGATTGAAAGAATTCATAGATCGCCAGAAATTCTATGCAGATCTAAAGAGGAAAGATATAGAGTTTCAGATTAGAGACAGAGTGTTCCTGAAGGTATCTCCATGGAAGACAATTTTAAGATTTGACAAGAAGGACAAGTTAAGTCCGAAATTTATTGGCCCTTAGGAAATACTTCAGCTAGTGGGTCCCATAGCTTACCGATTGAAGCTACCTTCAGAGTTAGAAAAGATGTATGATGTGTTCCATATGTCCATGTTCAGAAGGTATAGATCTGACCCTAGCCATGTAATCACACCAGAAGAAATTCAAGTACAAACTGATATGACCTATGAAGAAAGACCAATGAGGATCCTATCTAGGGAGATTAAATAGCTCAGGAATAAACAAGTTCTACTAGTGAAGATTTTATGGCACCATTACAATGTGGAAGAAGCTACCTGAAAATCAAAAGGGACCATGAAACAACAGTATCCTCTACTTTTCGAATCAGATAAATTTCGAAGACAAAATTTCTTTTAGTAAGGGAGAATTGTATTGGCCTCAACACCGGATTAGCCGTGAACAGTTTTTTTCAATAGTGAATAGTGCTTTTCGGGTTAAAAAGTACACCCGAATGTGAAAAATATTTTATTAAACGATCGAAAAATGTTGGTCACGGATAGTCTGGGATTGAAATTTAAAATGATTTTGAGGTCAAATAGATCTCCAAAAATAAAAAATACGAAAAACGGAGCGGTTTGAATTTTAGGTTAAATAGTTGATCAAAGTTTGATCGAGCCATTAAAAATAACAAATAAAGTTTAAAAATTACCAAAAAAATTCATATGTACCTAAAATAATATATATATTATTTTGGTAGCAAAAAGAAAAATTTTTGGTAACATTAGTAATTTTAAATCGGATTGATTAAATTGAACCGGACTAATAATGAACTTCGATTAGGCTAAAATTTTGTATACAGTCTATTTTTGATGTGATAAGAGTGATGGAATCAAATATGGAGAGAGTTAGAGTTGGAAAGTGGGAAAAATAATTAGAATGTTTATCGGATAATTATCGGGCTTAAACTAAAAATAGCTTAAGCCCAGCCCAAGCCCACTTTAAGATCTCTTAAAGGGTAGAAAGCCTAGAGAAAACCAGAACCTTCAGCAGCCATCTTCCTCCCTTCAAGTGTCCTAACTATTTCTATCACTCTCTCTCTAATTTCTTCCATTTCACACCAAATCTAAGCTTAAGATAGTATTTTCTACCTCTCTAGATCAGCCTAGCACCCTCTAACCTTTGATTAGAGGAAATGAATAAAAAAATCAAATGTTAGGTGTCAAATTAAGGTATGATAAATCTAAGGGTTTAAATTTATTTAAGGGTGGTTCTTGATATTTTTGGGTGTCTAGATTACATTTCTGATGTTTCTTTTGGCAAAAGAGAACAAATAAATAAGGTTTTAATGGCTTGAATATCCGGCCATGTTACAAATAAATAAGGTTTTAATGGCTTGAATATCCGGCCATGTTAGGTTCTCAACTTGAAGGCCAAAGTTCCAAGGCAAAAGCAAAAGAGAAGGAGGTCTAGGTAAGGCTAAGACAAGAGAATAAGGTTAGTGGCTTCAAATCCAATTATTTTCCATTGTTTAGCATGATTTTCCTTTAGGTTAATTGGGGCAAATTATGTAAATGTATGTATAATTGCAATTAGCACTAAATATGTAATTGGACCCTGAATAAGCTCATTGGAATGCTTAAATGAATTTTTAGGAATATATATGTCGGTCATCTTATGGTGGCCAAAATTCTCCTTAAGGCAAAATAATGTGTATTTTGGTTATTTTGTTGTCTTTAAGCCTTTAAATAATTATAAGCATGAAATTTCATGCTTATAAATTTTTATGAAATTTATGGAAATTATATGACTATTTTAAAATAAATAATGGGTTATTTAACTAGTAAAAATAATAAATTATAGTGAATTAATGCATGTAACGATTAAATAATGTACCCGTGAATTTTTACAGAATTTATGAAATTTACTTGAATATTTTAAATAAAATATTCAAATATGTAAGTGTAAATCTATTGAATTTTTGTAAAGTAATTAATGCAAATAATGAAAAATAGTGATTTTCTGTGAAATAAAGCACAACATATGAAAAAGAAATGAAAAGTGTAATTGACAAACTTTCTAAAATAAACCGACCGATTTTCACTTTCCAACTAGCCAATTTTCACTTACCAACTAGCTAGTTTTGTAATGCCCTCTTTACTAGATTAGCCCTTTTAAACTTATCATTATTCCATCACAATCATCTGTGTATAATTATTCACATGCCATCATTGATTTTTAGCATTAACAATATATTCTCAAATATATCATTCACATATACATATTTACTAATATTACATCATAGGCTCTCATAACTATGTGGTACACCAACATATACATTATCCTTGACAAATTAGGCATTTATACAAAAACTTTGACAAAATAACCATTTACATTGATATACTTTAGGCCTTGTGTTAACTGTCCTCAAGCAAGCTCTATCCCTGAGCAATCCTATCAGAGATGCCTGGAAGGATATAACATCCGTGCTAAGCTACATAGCTTAGTAGGGAAAATACAAGTTTCGAACAATCACTCACAGTGGTTGTTATCACAACTTGCAAACATGACAAATGTACAGGAGAGTAGTTTTTGACAATTTATAAGATAACAAAAGGGAAATGATAACAAGTAACAAAATAAATGGTAAAAAAATAGCCCTTTCATTGTTTAAAAATGAAATTCACATAATAATGCATATGCTGTTATACAGATGGTTGTTGTATTTACTTGTCATTATCATATAATTAGTCATATGACATTTCACTCTCACTTTTAATCTCTTTTCTCTAAATGTCTGCCTAAGTTATATGGGCATGGATAACGGGTACTATGGATACTCAAAGATATCGTTCATGTGGATACTTATAGGTATCAAGTTTGTGGATACCCGAAGGTATCAATTATGTAGACCTAAACAAGGACGAGATTGCAATCCCAAATGGGGATAAACTATAGATCCAAACGAGGATCAAAACTTTAGTAGCCGTAAATACCCTTATATGCATGCTTATCTATCCACTATAAAGTACTGTACGCAGGCATTACGTCATTTCTTATGTTGCTTCACTTATTGAGTTCATATACTATTAACATCATTAAACATACATATATGTATCTGGTTTCAATGAAGATATACTTGTATTTATGCATACATGCATTTAAATATTCTTCATTTGCATTCTTGAAGTAAGTTATAAAGCTATGCATGTATACTTTCAATGTACGTAAGTATGACAAACATGTCAATAAAATTCTTGTACAACAATTATTCCATTTTTAATGTCTTTAAGTTGGCATATTTACAAAATATAGATGAACATGGGTGAGTATACACACTTATGTATATATTATTCATAGTGAAATACATACTTGTAATCATGTATACATGCATATTCACACTTTCGTATTCCTCATAATATAATTGGAGTAAATTTCAATATTATACACGTACAACATCAATATATATAGGTTCAATCAAAGTGTTAATTTTTAATCATACATTCACTTAGTTCAATTACATTGTTAGAGTTCTAAAATAACATAATGTGTTTATAGGTTCCTTTTCTCATAATTCATGTTTACAATGCATTTGGACACTTTGGATTTAAAGACTAGTATTCAAAAAGCAAAGGAGAAAGGTTTGAGTCTGTGCCAACTCAGCAGGGGTGGTGCTGACTCATGACAAAGGCTAAGGGTGCCAACTTGTCTTTGGACAGGGTTTCTTAGTTCACTTTGTTTTGCATTTTTGACATAGTTCCTGCTAGATTGAAGCAAAATGGTTTTTTAGACTTTTGTTCCCCTATGCCTTTAGTTTCCATGTCATAAAAAAAACAATCAATTTAGACTTATATATCAAGATATATGGCTAAAATACCAGAAGTTTCTCTAAAAGACAAGGCATCAGACTTAGTCTCACTTCAACCTAAAATTCGAGGTACTTAAAGCAAGAATAAGATTATGCTCTCTCATATGAATTATATGTATATAAGTGTAGTTTACTTTTCAAATAGAATAATCCCATTTGAATCTCTAGAGGCCAAGATATGATTAAAGTACTAGACTTGGGTCATAAGAATCCTATGATAAAAATTTCAGCAAACACAATTTTGGGTATAATTCAACTTACACATGCAAATTGCCATCAATTCAATACTCAATCATCAATTACACATCCATAAACATACATATACTATCTCAACACACCAAGTACTCCTAAAATAAGATGAATGAGTTCCCATACCTCAAAGGCTTAAAAGGTCCTATCTTTACTTCTTCATGGCTTATTTTCCCCTCCTCTTGCTAGTTTTTCATTTTATAACCATATCTTACACTTATAAAACATCCATATCTCATACTCTTATTAAATTGCAGGAATTGAAAACAAAGAGGAGATAAGGAAGAAAAGAGCTTACCTTAAGTCTTTAACCTCTAAATTCTCTCTTTGCTTACTCAAACTTACTAAACTTAAAAAGGAGCAAGAGATGGAGAGAATGGCAGCAATTGATGAGGGAATTGCTAGAAAAGTCTGGTTGCCCCTTTTTCCTTTCCCTTATCTCACTCGTTTAGCTCATTCTAGAGAATCACATGTTCCTCTCTTATTGGCTCACTTGTGGTCTCTAGAAAAACTTCCACAAAGCTTCCTTAATTTATTTCATCTTCTCAATCTTTCCTTGCACTTACTAGTTGCTTCAATTTAATCCCCATCTATGTCTCTTTCAAAATACATATACATGCCAAAATACCAAATTACAAAATTATCTCACTTTTTGCATTAATACCCTTTGTATCCTAATTCATATTTCATTACTACTTTAATTATGCTATTCACTCGTGTACTTCTAGGGTATATGTTGAGGCCTTACAAGTTCTTATTTACAAATTGGCTAGTTTAGAAAGTACAATCCTAGTTTAACCAGGATTTGGACAAATCTAGATTAGTCTTGCAAGGATTAAAAATTACCATTCTAGTCCCCATTTTCTCCTATAAATACCACAACTTTTGGGACAAATTTTCTAAATAATGCATTTTTAAAAAAAATTATAAAAATAGGGTATATCAGAAAATATTTACAGATTTGAAATATTTTGAAAACTGTTATAACAGGCAGCAGTTTCAGATTTTGGATATATGGACGAAATTTGCTATTTTAAACCTAAAATTGCTACATGCTGCAGTGGTTTCAGTGTGCATGTCAGACCTGAAACTACTATGTCACTAAAACCGTTGCAGTATGTAGCGATTTTAGACTTATGTCAGACCTCCTTCAAAATTCCCATGATGAACGCATTGAAAAAGTAAACACCGAATGCCTATAAATACCCTTTCCAATAGCATTTCACATATCAGTTCTGTACGTTAAATTAACTTCAGTCTGGATAATATTTTTCATATATCAATAGTACTTTTTCATAAAGTGTTGTGTGATATCGGTAAAATTTATATTTGATTATTTATAATTTTATATGTTTAATTTTAATTTGTGCTATAATGACATCCATATTTTATTTTTTTTTATTAAAATGCAAAAGTAAATTGAGATTTTCAATCAATGACTTAAGAAGACTGCAATTATATTAGCTATTGCAATAAGGTATTTCATTAATTTTTGTATATTTATTAATTTTAATATAAATTTAGGTAACCATTGAAAAACATAAATAGATATGTGTTATTATTATAAAATATAATTATTGTCAATGTTTATATTTTTTATTTGTTATGACTTATTTTTTTATGTAATATTTAAATTATAATTATTATAAATGTTATTAAAAATGTATCGGACTAAAATTATTTAATTGCAAATAGTTATAAATATAATATTTAATATTATATTTAGTGTAATAGTTATTTCGCATATCACTTTTGGAAGTTGAAATTTGCTTAAATCTGCAATATATCTTTCCTATGTCAATATTATTTTTGTTGTAATACTTTGCGATATCAGTAAAATTTATATTTGATTATTTATAAGTATACATGTTTAATTTTAATTTGTTTTATAATTACATTCATTTTTTATTTTATTTATTAAAATATAGAATTGAATTGAAATTTTCAATCAATGACTTAAGAAAATTACAATTATACTAGCTATTGCAATTAGGTATTTTATTAATTTTGTAATATTGTCAACGTTTATATTTTTTATTTGTTATTACTTTTTTATATATAATATTGAGATTATAATTATTAAAAATGTATCTGACCGGAATAATTTAACCGCAAACAGTTATGAAAATGATATTCAATAATATATTTAATGTAATAGTCATTACTGGTAGTGGATAGTAAAATTTTAAGTGACGTATTTGAATCCGTAATACAAGTTAAGTATATTTTTATTAGGGATGAGCATGGACCGATTAACCGATCCATTAGCAAAAAAATTAACTAGCCAATTAATATCGATTTTTTAAAATTACTAACCATTAACCAGTCCGTTACATTCGGTTAACCAGTCCATTAGTTTCGATTTTTCGATTTGGTTAACCAATATTTTTCTGTTAATAATTAAAATTTATAACATAAAATTATATAAAAAAATAGATAAACTTTAATTTTATTTTCAATGTGTAAAAGCAATTTAATATAAAAATTATGAAACAAACATAATTTACTAGCCAAAATTCATATTTTATAAATTAATAGCTAATATTATAAAATAGATTTGATATTTATTGAAAATTACTATGTTTGATTCTAAGTCAAATAAAATTTTGGATAATAATGTAATTAAATGCTATTAAGTAAAATATGAGCACCAATTTATGATAAAAAAATATATATAAAAGTTAATTGTATACTATATATAAATATTGCTATATAATTAAAGAGAATGATATAATATAAATTTAGTTTAAAGTATTATGTGAATTTTATAGGAAAATATAAAAAATTAAGGTATACAAATAAAAATATAATTTAAATATATTTTAAAGTATTATTTTATGTAAATTTTAGAGAAAAATAGAGAAAAGTTGAAGATATATATATATATATATATATATATATATATATATATATATGAATGAATTGGTTAACCGTAGATTAACGGTTAACTAGTACTTAAAAACCTAAATCATAACTATTAACAAAAAATGTAAAAATTAAAAATTATAAACGAGTCTATCGAATCGGTTCGATTTTGGATCGATTTTACGGTTAATCATATTTTTTGGTTTTTTTCTCATCCCTAATTTTTGTTTTACATATTATTATTATTATTATTATTATTATTATTATTATTATTTAGAAGTTTGTAAAACTAAAAACATATAAACTGAATAAAAATATATAACAATTTGAAATCTAATTGGGTATATGAAGTGATGAATATAAATTAAATAATTGAAATTTGGACAATTTTGATGAATATTTTATGAAACAATGAGAAATATAATTTATATATGATGAATTATTTTGAATATTTGCACCTTTTTATTATGTTTATATTAAATATTATTTATAAAATTTAAATGAATCAAGAATATCATCTTATTATTAAAGTATTCCGATGAATGTTTTTTTAAACTATATTTTATATTTTGTTATTGTGATATTTTCAAAATATTTATATAAAACTTTAACAATAATAATATTTAATTTTAATTTGATAAAATTAAATGATAAATAGAAGAAAATATACAAAGTTAATTTAACATTTATTTATATTAATTTTATATGATAAATGATGTATACAAACTTAACTCCAAGAGCCATGAGTAGTGATATTGCAAAGAAAATCATGTCACAAAAATTTCACGATTTGTATAACTGCAGAACTGAAAAGGGAATAACAATATCTGATTATATTATTTCAATAAATAAAAAGTTAAAAAGATATTATAATGAGAGGATATCGAATGATAGAAGCAAAAATGATGGACACTATTTGCTTGATATTATCGATTATTTATTTAAAATCTATAATAGAAATTTGAAATAGAAAGTATGTAGAAAACTACGAAGAATTGCATATGATATTTGTGAAAGATGTAGTTAAATTTAGTGAAAAATTATTTAAAAATTAAAACTATTATGCCTGTAGATAAAAAAAACTTATTGTAAATGGTGTAATTATAATAAAATGGCCTGAACGTTATGATAATTAGAACAAAATAAAAAATTAATGGGCATATATGTAACACCCTAAATAATATCCTGGGGGAGTTGGGGGACGCAGTTGGTAATTAATGTAATGCAAAAGTTGGGAAATTTAAATAAATATCAGTATTTAGGGGTTAAAATTTAAAAAGAAGTTAAGAGTCAATGGTAAATTGTAATTAAGCAGTTATTGAGGGGCTAAAGAAATATAAAGCTAAGATTTTTTTTAGAGGCCACCAATAAGTATTCGACATTAAGCTTCTACTTCTAGAATTCACAAGGGGCTCAGAGAAAGAAGTCGACCTTTTTAGTGGAAAGGCCGGCTAGCTAAGAAAGAGGGAAATAACCTATTTTTGTTATTGTTCTTCGTCTTTCCTTCTTCTCCCTCAATTCTAAATACCAAGCTTACTAGAAATCATCAGGGGAAAAAAAGGAAAGAGTGTTAGTAGATGAAGCAATGATGATACTTGAAGCTGATGAGCAAGACGATATTAAAGAAAAGAGGACAGGTTTAAGAGCTGGGTTTTTATCTCTTCTACAGGTAAGTGATTGGTTGATTTTATGCTTACTTAAGTTTAAAGCTTCCAACTTTTTTAATTGGAAAAGGGTTGGGAATCGAGAATGAACTGGTAATTAAGCTTGTGCAATTAGAATTAATGTTATATAATTTCTCTGTGAATGCTCTAAAGGCTGTTTGAACTGATATTGAGTAATCCTTATATCTGTTCTTGTTACGTTGAGGAATTAAAATTAATTTGGGGAAAATATAGTTTTTGGAAGTCTTTTTTAGCAGGGAAGCAGTTAAGAAGTGAGAAATGATTTCTAAGTCTAGGATGATGATGGATGTTTAGGCATTTGTGGATATTCAAGTAGTTTTGGGATGAAACTATGATTATAGAACCTGAACTATGTTAGATTAAATGTGGTTAAGCACTTGAGATGGATATGGCTTGTACATTTGGGAGGAATTGCAGCAAATTGGGCTTGAAAACATTCTAAGAGTTGGAAGAAAATCAATTGACACAGCGTGGGCACCTGTAGCTTAGTCAGGTCACCGATGCATTATCTGTTTTGAAGTTTGTAACCCGGCTGAGCTGAACTCGATCCCAGTCGGGTCACCTCTATTTTGTTTTGTGAATCTATGACTTTTACGTTGTTATCCGAATTTATTTAGATATGCTTTATTCTGTGTAAATTCTTCAATAATTGATTTTGGTAACCTGCAATAGTTATCTACGAATAACTAATCTTCAACTTCAATGAGATTTAATGTGAGGATTTTATAGATGTATGTGCTCCTAGTGATTTATATAGGTGAAGCAAATTAGAGTCAAGCTTGTCTGAGATTTTGAGCTATTGAACTTTTATTGTTTTATTGATGTTGGTACGAGGATAAAGTTAGGAATATTGAATAAGTTCAAACCAGAATTAATGTTAAAAATTCTATTGTGGATTCTATAGCTTTGCTGGAATATTTGATAAACAATCCTTTAAATTTGCTTTCCCTTATGATGGGAATTGGAGATAGGTCAAATGATATAAGAATACGAGGAACTCCCTAGTAGGGAGTTAACTTAAAACTTAATATATAATTCTGAAGCTAATTTTGATAAGTGAAGGGTTAATAACTTATGAACATTAAATAACTTTAGATGCATAGGCTCAACTTGAAGGTATCATATGATAATGATGAAGCCATACTCCAGGACCTGAACTGCACTGTTAGTTGTGATTAGGGATATTTATTGTACTTATATCATAACCATAGGAATTGAATATGTATTTTTAATACATAAATGAGTCATCAGGTAGGGGCGACTGATGCTATGCAATTTAACAGTCATTTTGTGTGTTATTGCATTATTTTTTTTGTTAATATATGTATTTTATTATGTTTTAGGTTACTTTTTATGTCTTGTATGTTTTGTAGGCTAAATGTGCCTAATTGGGTGAAATGAAGCATAAATAAAAGGGCATTTTGTTGAAGTATAGAAGAAAAAAGTCTTTAAGAAGTTTAAGAGCCTGTGTCGACTCGTAACAAAGTGTGCAGACTCATCACAGGGATTCAATATGCCGACTCATGCCATGTTGAACTGAGTTGTGAAGCAGTTGAGGGTGTGCTGACTCATCCCAGTGGTGACGACTCATTACAGAGCCTGGTTGTGCCAACTTGTCTAGCTTGCACAATTGTGCTGACTCGTCATAAAGGCCAACAATTACAATCTTTTAGGTACCTCTTCAGATTTGCAACCGTTTATGAAAATGCATCAATTGGTACACATTTGGGCCTATAAATATACGAAGATAACCATATTTTAGATATAGAAAAACTACTATACAACTTCCAAATCAATTAGAAAAGAACATGAAGAAAAGCAAAGTCCAAGGAAGAAGAAAACATTGAGGAGTCACTAATCAATTTCTTTTGTTCTCCTTTTTATCTTTTTATGTGATTTTATTCTTCTTTTTTGTGTTTGTTTGCTTTTGCCAATATGTATCTAGGCTAATTTTATTTTGCTAGAATTGCAAGTATGAATTAATCTTCATTAATATAAATATTTTGTTTGAGTATGGATGATTTAAGTTTGATTAGATGCTTAATTTATTATGTATGCTTGATCACCATATGTAATATGTTAATCAATTTGTTCACAATAAAAATTGGGATATTTTGGTGGAAAGGTAATTAAATTTATTTAAAGTCAGAAATCACTTAAGAGGTAAGGATTTCATTTTGAGGGGTTTAAGAATAGGTATAGAATTTCATGATTCTCAGCTATCTCATAATGTCATGAGAGTGCTTATGGATTCTAGATGGGAATGCTTTTATTTGATAATGAAAGTTGCATTTATGGATAGTAGGTCTTATTCTCCATTCATTGCATGCTTGTGTGTTTCTTTACATTTTTATAAGATCAATTGATGTCTTGTAATTCTAATGCTTATATTGATTATTTGAATTTATAGTTTAGATTAGATAATTAGATTAGTAAGTAAGAATTTAATTCAACCAACCCTATTTTATTTATCATTGCCTATCCAACTTAGCATCCAACCGGTTAATACAGGACAACATTTAAACATAAATCGATTCTCAGAGTTCGACACTCTTCTCGTCCTATCTAAGTCATTATGACTAGGGTATTAAGAAAATACAATTCAGCAGTAACTATCTATCCAACTAAGTTCTTTAATTATTTAAGGTTTCATGTTTAATTTTTAACACCTGATTAAATAACCTTTATACTGAATATATGGCCTGGTAACTTAATCTTTCTATTGATCTCCAATTTGTATGTATGCTTGTATGTATGTATGTATATTTAACAATGCTTTGTGAGAGCTTAATTGAATGCCCTCTACCCCTAATGAATTTGTAAGTGTGTATGTGTATATATATGGGATCATTCTATCTGGATTATGTTGGCCTAAAGGTCTAATATTTGAATGATCAGGTCTGAATCTGTGAGTCTTATTGTTAAATAATTTAGACATGTCTGAGTCCTTTTGTAGCTGCTTCTGTAACACATTGGTGTTTTCTGAATTTGGTGTTTAACAACTACTGAATTATGAATTTTAGAGGTTAAAATGTCATCTGCTCAATATCTTTTTCTCAAAGTACGTAAGTGTTGGCAGGCTGTTATTCGTTATATATATATATATATATATATATATATATATATATATATATATATATATATATATATATATATATATATGAATATTGTTTGCTTATAACTGGGTTAATAAAAATGCATATAAGCTTAAGTTTCTGGTATATTGATAATACTTCATTAATGGTGATGTCTTTTGTTTTCAATTCATTTATCTACCACTTCCGATGGTATTGTGAAATTTGATACTGTGTTGGCATGACTTTTCTGTTATAACCTGTTAGAATTTTGCTCAAGTTTCATTAATACTAGAAAAACTCATGTTATTACTATATTCAAGATAATCTCCAATGTCTGTTAAACTTAATATATAGAGTGTTGATGATTTTAAGTTATTTTCTTATTAAACTTACATATTTAATGTCAGTTGCTACCAAGTGTTGAGTTTTCTCTTAGCATCATTTTTGCATTTGTGCTGTTGAAGGCAAGTACTAGAGTCGGGACAACAATGGTCGACCAACTTAGGAATTTTAGAATACATTTATGTCACTCCTTGTACTTTGTAATATAATTTGTTTGTAAAATACATTAATTGTTGATATCTAAATACATGTAATCATTTTGATAATTGTTGTATGGACTGTTGGAGTCGTGCACCCTATGCCCTTTTGAGGGCTATTAGGGCATGTCAATATATGAATGAAAATGTAAATATATTAGGTTTCAAAATTTTGTTAATATATTATGCAGTTTAAGCATGTGTGATAATAAAGTGTAACAATATTCTATTACGTAAGCATCTGTAATTTTAATAATAATATTAGTGTATTATTACATATAATTGTGAAAAATTATTTTATAGATAAAACATGTAATTGTGAAAAAAATGGTTTTAAAAAAATTATTATAATATAAATTTGACTTATAGGTAATTGGAAGATATTAACATAAGCTGACTTTTATTTGTACATAAGAGGCAAAATAAGTTATGGAGCAGCAGATTTTCAATATAATATATCTGGTGTAAATGTTATTACAAAGAGATTGAGAGTTAAAAATAAGTTAATTTTTACTAAATTGGTTTATAAAATTCATGTTAAATTGAATTTAGATATCAACAATGTGATTTTTTATAAAATTATATACAATAGTTTAATGTACAATCAGGGATTATTATGTTGGATGTTGGTCGATTTGGTAGATGATGATGACATCAATGTAATATATGATAATTTAAGGAGATATGATAATTAAAACTTGGTGAAATTAATTATTGTAGTTGCTAAGGGGGTGTAAGAGCTATTTGATGCACATGTACCTGGATATCAATTTACAAATGAAGGATTGCAAATGAAAAATATCGAGATAGGTCATCAACAAGGTTTAAATAAAATTAGTCCTAATTGGCCAAGGCAGCCCATCAGTTGTTAAAATATTAAAATGTTCTCTAAATCTAATTTTGGTGGAGATATATTACAAAATTTGGATGAAAGTTGAGAATGATGATTATACAGCCACCAAAGAGATAGTCAGCCAAGACAATATGTCAGTTGATTGGATGGTGACTTGGTTGGAATAGAGGCTAAAGTCAATTCAAGAAAAGGTTGTTCATGCAGATTAGGTAGTAAGATGCCTCCTGTTTGTGTGAGTCAACTTAGGTGATCAATAAATCAAAGGATTGGTGATTTTTTTAGTAAACCAACATTTGGAATCAGATCAGGAAGTCATCCTAATGACATAAATTTTGTTAAAGGAGTAGGTGTAGAGTGGAGTCACAATGCAGAACATAATAGTTAGCGCCGATCTATTTTCCACATCCCAAATGTCAATCAATGATGTTTTGTTTCCCATATACTTGATGTCAGTTAACAAGGTTCTATTTCCCATATCCTATATGTTAGCCAAGGAGAAAAATTCTAATTTTCGGTGAAAAAATTTTCGTCGCTAATTACCGACGGAAAAATATGTATTGTGACGATACAAATCCCTCGTAAATAATGGAGGAAAATTTTTCCGCTAAACTTTACCGACGAAATCGAAAATCCGTCGTTACATTGACATCAATATTATGAGACTAAAATTTTACACAAAATTTACCGATGGAATAAACATTCCGCAGGCGATTCCGTAGGTAAATTACCTAAGAAAATTAAATTTTGTAGGAAAATTACCGACGGAATATTATTTCGTAGGTAAATTGGCGCCAATATTATGTGGCTAAAATTTTACATTCCGTCGGTAATGTTTCTACGAAAATTGAATTTTGGTAATTTACCTATGAAATTGCCATTCCGTCGGTAATTTTCTCTATGGAATTCAATTCCGTAGAGAATTTTCCTACATAAATAATTAAGCAAAAATTAAGAATACTTAATTTTTTTATCAATCTATTAATTCTATTTAACTATTTTATTAAAAAACCCAAATTTTTTAATAAATTAATAATATAATAATAGATAATTGATAAAATAATATTTTAATAAATTATAATAAATATTTTACAAAATTAATATTAATTAATAATTTATTCAATGTATGCATGTAAAATCCTAAAAATTGCCATGTTGAATATAACGAGTAACTTAATAAATATTTAAGATATTGGCTAAATTTTTATATTAAATTCTATAGTCTATAGTAATAAGTAATATACCTGATTTCACTTGTCCCAATTTGCAATGCAGCTCATAGAGAGAATAAGCACTCGATTTTGAGGCCATTTGCAAATTCGTTAATTATTCTGTATTTTCATACCATAAGAAATTATTCACTCTAAAAGCCTAAACTTATGAAAAGCAAATTACATATGCATTTTATTTTTCTTTATATTGGTTAATTTATGCATATCATTTTCAATTTATTAAATAAATTATTGTTTCTAACAAATAGAATATTGTGTTTTGATAGCTTTATTTATTTATAATTTGGAGGGCATATATTTTATATTTTTATTAATTTAGAGGGCGTATATTTTATGTTTTCATATGAAATTACTTTTATATGTTCAAACAAACATTCCAGTTTCACCAATTTTTTTGTTCTTGATCCGTGCATTTGCCATTTAGCACTTTATTATATCCACTGGCATTCTCATTCATACAGTGCCATTATATATAAATACGCAAAACCCTAGCTTTCTTATTTTTCTTATCTCTTCAGATTTCGCTCTGCCGTTTTCTCTATTTGGTTATCCATATGTCGATCGAGATTAGGGGTCACTAGCTCTGCCACTGTCCGATCTCCTTCAGATCTGCCTCCTTCCGGTGATCGTCGAGTCTCTCTCTTCCTGATCTTTTGGTTCTTCCATCTTCTATGGTTTTTTAATGGAGTTAAATCTCCTTCCCCCTTTCTCTGTCCAGATCTATGGTTTTTTCATGGAGTTAAACCGCTTCCAAGTTCATGGAGTTAAACCGCTTCCCTCTTTCACTTCCTCCGAAACTCTATTTTTCAAAATTCAAATATTTTGGTTTCAAAATGCACATGTTTTTTCATGGACCTCGGTGATGAAGTTATGCCAACAATAGTGAAACATACGATTTTATTAAGAAAACTCAGGTACCAAGTTTTGATTTTTAATATTTCTATGATTAAGAAAACGATTGCCATAAATACTGATAGGCATGAATGTCTTTATTAGATGAAAGATAATCCAGCAGGTGATTTTGGGGCGATGTTTCGGCACATTTCCAAAGGAGGATGGCTTTTCTCTGATCAAGATCACGGCTGGAAAGTAAGAGTTTAATATTAGTAAAACTTTTTCCCATTCGTGATATAGGGTTTTAGTTTAAATTGATAGATTTAGATGAGGTTGACGTTGAACGTAGGTATGTGGAATGCACATCATCATCAATAGATGCGTTAGTAATGTTCAAGAAGAAATTTCCTGGATACAGGACTAAAGAAATTGACAACTTCATTGCTGATGCTGCCCAGTATATCCAAAGCATTCAAGAACCTGACGGTTCCTGGTATATCTAAGTTCTTCATTTCCTTCAAATTAATACCATATGATATTGAAATATATATATATATATATAGGTACGAAAATTGGGCAATATGCTTCATATATGGGACATGGTTTGCTCTTACTGGGTTATCAGCCGCTGGAAAAACTTACTGTGACTGCGCCGCAGTGCGTGGGGGCATTGACTTTCTGCTCAAAAATCAATGCCCCGATGGTGGATAGGGAGAGAGCTATGTTTCTTGCCCAAATAAGGTTTCCTTCTAATTAATTAATTAATGTTGATGATTTCCAATCATTAAGTATATTAAATGACAAATTTTTGTTCCTACAATTTAGAAATACACTCCCCTTGATGGACAACGATCCAATTTGGTTCTCACTGCTTGGGCTATGTTGGGTCTGGTTCACTGTGGCCAGGTGTTTTACCTCATCTTAGATCATATATATGCGATTACTGGTAAACAAAAAAGATTATAATCTTCTTGGTTTGGTTTTAAAGGCAAAGAGAGACCCCACTCCTCTCCACCAGGGTGCAAAATTGTTGATCAATCATCAGCAGGAAGATGGTAGCTTCCCGCAACAGGTATGTGTTTAAATGGTTTTATTTGTTTAAAATGAGGAAACTGTATTTTTCTCCTTCTCAAAACTCTTCTTTGATAGGTTGTTTAGAATAAATGTTAATTTTAGTGCTGATATAAATTATTTTCTTTTTTCAATTTCGAGTAGTTGGCTAAAATATTTAGATAATCGGTAAAAAAATTCTGTTTAATTTGAGCTTAGCCTGGAGACATTGCATGCTTAAATTTTAGGTCCGAGGAGTTATAGAAGATCTGTTTGCATTGTGTCCTGATGCAAAGACTGCCTCTGAGATTGAAGCAAAGGATATTGAGAAGATAAAACATTTAGGTTTATCTAAGAAGAGGATTCAACAATGAACACAAGTCAATGATTTCAAAATTCAAGCTTAAAAATTTATGGTTTCTTTAGTAATTCTGGTCAAATCTTAGGGGTATGTGGCAATTGACCTTTTTCAAAATAAAAGATTATAAAATCCCCTCTCATGAAAATGAAGAACTTCAAAAAAGCTTCTCTAAGAAGCATGTTCGATAACAATCATTTTGAGAGATTGTATTGGATGAGGAATCTTGAAGAAATTGTGAAATTTTCATGTCAGTTTTGCTCATGCAAACAATGAATTTTACTCGAATCCATGGTCTTTCGGAAAACCCCTCATGATCTTTTTGAATTAATTTTATATACTGGTATACAATATCGTATTATTTTAATTTTGTAAAAAAAAATAAAATAAGTAAAATTAAGTTATTATCTATATCGACATATGAACTAGTTTGTACAACTTATTGTATCAGTGTAGCAATTTCTTTAATTTGATTATTTGTAGCGTTGTGATAATAGCTATCTATCAAGTAAAGATATCTGCCCTTTTCCCTGATAATATCTATATCGGCATATGAACTAGTTTGTACAACTTATTGTATCTTACTGCTATCCATGTAGAGTAAATTAAACTGTTTAGTTGAGTGGTAGCCGTTCAGAGCAGGCAGTGGTTTCTTTGCGAATAGCTGATCTCCAAGCAAGGATAGTTTGTTTTACCATGTATTAGGCGAGACTCTACTGATTTTTCCTAGAATTGTCCAGGCATGTTCCTATTTGAACCGGTGCACAATTTGAAAACATTACATTTCTTTCTGATTTGAAATGGTGCTCACTTTGTTTCTTTTGCCGACAATATCTGAAGCTTCATTTAGACTTTCAATATGGAATATTGGGCTGCATATTTCTAAAAATCAGTATAGCATAGAAGTTGGATTATGAGGTGGAGCTTGGAAAGTCTGTGCTGCATTGCTAGTTGTAGCATTTTGGATGTTTTTATGTGGTCCCTGTTCATGGAAACTTCTTATTGTTGCTAAATGCCAGTAGGCCTTAGTTGGAAACTTGTTATTATTGTTGCTAAATCTTCTTGTTGGAGGCCTTTATGGCGTGACCCATGAGATTTGTGCATGTCTAATCAATTACAAGTTGATTCGAGTCTCATTGTTTGACTTTTCAACTCTTGATGCTGGTTTTTATTTATTTTCAAGGAACGATTAAAAAGTATAGCTTTGTCCCAAATCTAGAAACTAATAGCATGTACAGTTTTCTATATGCATATATATACACAAACCAGCACAGATACCAAGGTTAGAATTTCTCCAAATATTTCAGCTATCAAGATGCTTCTTTATGAAAAATGAAACTTAACAAAGAAGTGTATGCCTGGCCTTATTACAAATTATCAGCTCAAATTAGCTGTGAATCCATGGTCTTTCGGAAAACCCCTCATGAGCTTTTTGAATTAATTTGGGCGCCACGCATTTCCTTTTTTCATTTTCAAATTGGAACACTTATATGATATCTAGGGGCATTCTATCACATAATATGATCCCTTAGTGAATGGATTTAAAGTAACCTACTTTGGTGAATCTTTTTTATATTTGATAAGGCCATTTAAATTTGTAGTTCATTAGAAATAGTCATTTAATATAAAATAGCTTGATTGTAGAATGTTTTTCATTTGAGTTAGTTTGTTAATGTATCATTTCATATACTTTTTATCAGTCAAGTTTGCTTGCTTTGAAGGCATTTTTAGCTTGGAGAATTCAGGATCCTAGATTGAGTAGCTTTAGCAAAACTAGGTGTGAGGAAAGGAATGGAAAACCATCCGGTGAATGAATGGGAGATGTGAACAATCATGTCCATTAATTGCTGCCATTTGCAAGTTTTAAAGCTAAATTAGTGGTTATAACATTATTTGTCAGTTAATCTGTATATCCTTAGGTAGTCGTGCAAAGTTTCTTATATGAGGTATCATTTATCTAAAGCTATTTTGTTCATAGCATTTCTGGTTTTTGCTTGGTTTGGTTTCTTCATTATGATAACAGTTAGCTTTGAGAAAAAAACATGAAACTGAAATTTTTCTTTTGGCTTTAAAATTAGTTCAAGCTAACCAAACTAGTAATGCAAACACCTTGTTGTTTAAAAATCATTATGTTTTTATGAAAGAGCTTACTCCAAGCCGGTTAGGAAATATTTTCCATTGTGCAAGTTTGTGCTCTTTGGAAAAGGGTGTCCGTATTTTTTTTTGCTTAGAGAACACAAGCATGTGTTGAGGTTATTTTTTTTAATAATTCATATTTTAGTTCCTAAAAAGCCAATATATTATACTTTTAATGCAGAAAGCAGCAATCAAGAATATGGACATGCAAGCTTCAAAAGAATTTTTTGCTGAATTGAAGGTTTTGACAAATGTTCACCACCTGAACTTGGTACTCTCAAAAAAAAAATATATCTCATTTATGCTTGTGGAGAGTAAATTTGTTATAGTTTACTGAATAATTGCATTACCTTCAATTGTTCATGTATGTAGTTTACTCAAGCAAAATGATGAATCTGACTTGAGGTTCAGTTGACCTTGATAAATCATATGTCTTCATTCAAGTTAATGGAGACTTAGATAACTTACAATGCTCTATAGCTTCTTCACATCTGTTCTGGTACTTATTTTAAACCCATGCATGTTCAGTGTGGCAGCCATTCAAATATTTACCTCAAACATTAGTAGAAAGATTGATATTTGAGACGCTGGAATTTTTTTTGTGGATATTGAATGATAGTTGAGAAATGAATAGTATGTTAAAATATCATGTACAAAGCCGAAATATATATCATGTGATAAAATATATAAAATATTGTTAGTGACGGATATTTCCGTCGCAAATTTTTTTATTATGGTGCAAATTTACGACGAAAATACACTTACCGTCGCTAAATTTACCTACGAAACTTGTCATTCCGTCGAAAGTTCGTCTATGGAATAAATATTTCCGTTGGTAAAATTTCCAAAGGAAAATAAAATGCCATTGGTAATTTTAACGACGGATTTGGAGGTAAATACGGCCAATTACGACAGTTTTTCAGTTGACACCTCCCAACGGAAATACCGACGGACTATGTTTTCCGCCGGTAAATTTATTGACAGAATATTTTCATCAATAAAAGTGCGTACAACTGGTTCTCCAACGCTATCGCTAAATTTCGTCAGCAATTTGATTTCCCTACGAAAATTCTCTCAATTTCATTGAAAATTTTCGTTGGCAAAATTGATTTTTCTCGTAGTGACCAAATGGCAGATGCAACTCTTAGTCAGCCTTGGTAGTCTGTTTGTAGAAGAGATGATGATTTACTTGGTGCTAGCATTTTTGCAACACTTCAAATATGGATGCAAATGAGGGACATTATTATAATCCCGCTACTGTAAATTATGGAAATGAACTATCATTTAATTTAGAAGATGAGGATGAATTTGAAGATTTGCCAATGTAAAATTATTATTTATCGCCTAAATGATGATGCAGAGGATAAATTTGCAAACATGACTGCAGAAAGTGATGCCTCTAAATTTGGTGATGGTGACAAGTCTAATTATATGCAATATACCAATCCTGTAGCATCCATGCATCTAATTGGGGAGACAAGCGTGGCTAACTTTGTGTTTCCATTGGAGCACTACATAGAAATTGACTTCGATGCATCCTAAGTTAATTTTTCTAAAGATGTTCACTTTTAGACTTGGGATGGTATATCTAAGTTATCGATAAGGTTGGTTGTCAATAGCAAGGATAAAGTAAAATCTTATGTCAAAAATTACTCAATAATGAGAAATATTGACCACAGAGTTGTTAAATTCAAGCCAAATTACTAGATTTTGAGGTGCGCTAAGGTTGAGGATGGGTAAAAATGGAGGTTAAGAGAAACAAGAAAAAGGAACAAGTCCTTTTTGGACTATCATAAGGTTTTAGGGACCACATTCATGCCTTGCTTCTAATATTTCAATGGATCACAGGAAATCAAGCTCTCAATTTATTCATAATTTTATCATGAGTATGGTATGTAAACAATTGATCCTACTTATTGATGTTATTATTGCTGCTATTAAGCAGCAATTTAAATTTGAAGTATCATATTGTAAGGTTTGGTACTTGAAGATGGAAGCTATAGAGTCTATATTTGGCAATTATGTGTACTTTCAGAGGTTGCTTTGCAAACTTACAATTCCAACACTGTTTATGAGTTTGTGGTATAAGAAACTTAAGACCCAGTTATAAAGCCATTTCAATTGATTTTTTGGAGTTTTAAACCCATCATTGATGGGTTGGTTTATTGTAAACTGATTCTATTGCACGATACTATTCACTCATCAATGTTTTTATAATGATTGTCAATGGTAGCTCTTTGGGTAATCAATACTTCATGTTCAACCTAAAAATAAAGAAATTATAAGATGTATAAACATAATTAAATTATATATAATTTAATTAAAGAGGGAAATATAATTACAGTTTTGCTCCAAACTGCATCTGCTCGGCATTTGCCTCACAGTATTAGGAGATCATTTATGTAGGGTTCTGGATTTATATATTCTTGATTTCTAAACTTATCCATTTCTTAAAAACCTAAATGTAAATACAATAACAATTGTTACATCTACGTTATAAAAATATTTGTGATAATTAACTCTCTCTCTATCTATCTAAATGTGGCAAGTTATTTTTTAACATAAGTGAAATGCAGGTCTTTTATAAATTTAACAAATAAATATATGATCAATATAACATATATTTCATCAATAAATAAAAATGTATATCACTTAATAATATTAATTTAGATTTAACAATTTTCAATAAATAAAAGTGTCTATCAATCGATAATAAAAATATATATCATTCGATAGTATTAATTTGATTTAAAAATAAATTATATTTTACAATTAAAAACTAAATCTACATTTTTGTAATAAATTAATATTTTTTACTTTAGCATGCATGAATATATCATTTACAATAATATGTAAATAAAATTAAAATTCTATTCTATATTAACATAACAATTCTTAATATATTAATTTAATCTTTGAAAATAATAAATAGCCGACTTTTTTTTTTCTGCGTCACAAAATTAATTAACAAAATATACCTACAACTTTCACAATAATACATTTAAATATTGTGATAAAATAATATTTTTAATAACTTCTCCAAAAAATTAATAGTAAATAATGCAATTAATTTTGTTAACTTTAATTAAAATGAATAAATAAATAATTATTTAATCAAACATATATTTTTTTATTGAATAAAATAAATAAATGATTAATCATACATATGTTCTAATTGTAGTAACAAATAAATAGAAGAATTTTCAAATACATATTTCATAAAAAAAAGTACACATTTCAATAATATATGAAAATTTCATTAGCTACTTTGAATATGACAACTTATAATACAATATAAATGATTTTCAGATTTTGATTAATATTTTCATAAATTTTTTGCTAGTATTTAAATCTATTATTCTAACATTTAACATTATGTATATTATATTTTAAAATAAAGATGTAAGTTATAACTTGCTTTTTTCTTGACGTCACCAAATTGATATTCCATCAGTAAATAAAAGTGTATATCACTTCATAATATTAATTTAGTTTTAACAATTTTCAATAAATAAAAGTGTATATCAATTGATAATAAAAATATATATCGATTGATAATATTAATTTAATTTAAAAATAAATTATATTTCACAAGTAAAAAATAAGTCTACATTTTTGTAATAAATTAACATTTTTTACTTTAGCATGTGTGAATTTGTCATTTACAATAATATGTAAATAAAATTAAAATTCTATTATTAACATAACAATTTTTAATATATTAATTTAATCTTGTAAAATAATAAATAACTGACTTCTTTTTTTCCACGTTACAAAATTAATTAACAAAATAGACCTACAAATTACACAATAACACAGTTAAATATTGTATTAAAATAATATTTTTAATGAATTCTCAAAAAATTAATTATAAATAATGCAATTAATTTTTTTTAACTTTAATTAAAATGAACAAATAAATAAATAATTAATCAAACACAAATAAATAATTAATCAAATACATATTTTTTATTTTTTAAATTTAATAAAAAAATAAAAAAATGATTAATCATACATATTCTAAATTCAGTATTAAATAAATATTTTTTTTAAATACATATTTCATAAAAAAATACACATTTTAATATCATTCGAAAATTTCATTATTTACTTAGAATATGATAACTTATAATATAATATAAATGATTGTAAGATTTTAATTAACATTTTCATAAAGTTTTTGTCAGTATTTTAATTTATTATTCTGAAATTTAACATTATGGATATTATATCTTAAAATAAAAATGTAAGTTATAGCTTGCCTTTTTTCTTCATGTAACCAAATTAATGAATTAATTGTTAAACTTAAGATTAATTTTACCTAACTTTAATTCCTACAGCACGCTAAAATTTCACTTCAAAATTTAACGAAAACAGCAAGAATTGTAAACGGCAAAAAAAAAAAAAAAAACGATTGAGTGATTGAGAAATTTGAAGGAGATGAGTTTATTGAGTGAACGGAGATTTATGAGGAGAAGAAGAAAAAAAATAGGGTATATATAATATAAATAGAATATTATAAAAATTAAAAATGGAGTAAAATTGATTTGACTACTTGGAGTGCTTTTAAGAGATTCTATTAGCGTGAGAGGGACTGAAAAAATTTATGCAGCTTCTAAAATCGTTGCAGACCATAGCGGTGACGTTGCAAAATTTTTTTAATCTTTCTGACACTAACATAATTTCGCTACAGTCCGTAGTGATTTTGAAACAAAAAATCCTAATCCCATAAATATTCTCTAACACACCCCTATTTTGTAAATTTTTTTAAAAAATACCGTTGTGCTAAATTTGCAAGCGCACGATTACTGATTAATATTTAAGATATCATTTCCATGAGGAATTGATTGGTTATTACACACTATGACTTGATTCCTATCTTGTTTACAATGTTCAATAATTTGGTTGCAAAACTAAACTATTAATGTTATACTAATAATAAGACATTAATTAAACATACTTTAATTATAATCAAAGAAGACAAATAAACTTAATGATATGAATTGATAAATATGAAACTTAGTATTATTCTTTTGATTAAAATTCAATCCTTTATAATGCAAGCCAAGTTGAATTAATGTTCTAATTCACTCTCTCGACATGAAATAGAATGTCTAAAACATGCAAATATAATTATAACCTTTAACTCTCATTAATGAGTTAGTTAATCATAAATACATGTTTTAAAAATAATAATCAACCTATAACAATCATCCTAACATTATGATCTCTCTAGCAATATTGTGATAATAAATTTCTATTAGCTTTAAGAAAGAATATATCTCTCAAACTATACTCTCACTTACAATGGTCATGCATAAAATACTAATAAAGAATTCTGCAATAAAAGACTACTTGTATTAATAAGAATAAGCAAATATTAACAAAGTTGTTTAAGTTCCTAAACATAATTCACAATGATTACAAAGAAGAAAAGATAAATGAAGGATAATAAAAGGTGATCTCTTAATCCTTTACTCATTAAAAAAGTCTTCTTCTTCTTTGCTCTTGTCTCTTCTTCAAAAGATAAAAGTTATTCTTCTCTTTACAATTGCAAAATTAAAAAACTAAAATCGTTTTCTGAAAAATTGTATATCTTTATCTTCTAAGCACCCTTGCAATTATAGTTTCCTTACCAAGCAATGTGTGTAACGCTCGCTCTTGTTAAACTTAATTATCAATTACATATTCTAAAAACTCTTTCTCACACATTAATCCCCACTTCTTTAATAACACACATTTACCACTAATTTGACAATTTACGAAATTGCCCTTCACATTTGCATTAATACTAATTACGTCCCAATTTCTTAATTAATAGTTCTTTTACATTGAATCCTTTTCAATCTATTTCTTCACTATACATTAATCATATTAGGGTATGTTTTGGGGCCTTACATTTCTTTCCCCCTTAAAATAATTTCATCCTCGAAATTTACACCTATGTCACTTATCAAATCTCATCACTTATATTCCTATAACTCTGTCTCGATCAAACTCTTATTGAGTACTATCTCTCCCTGCTTTTTCTTATTCCTCGATTTATCTATGCTATCATAGCATCACTGCACTCAATGTATATCCTGTCAGTTTTCCTTCCAGTTAAGACCTTTGCATGTAATTTGATGCTTTTTATGTCTTGTCAAATGATGCTGATGCAATGCTGTGAAAGAATGATAGGATGCAAATGTGTGCTTTCTTATATCATAATTGTTTACTCCATCCTATGCTATAACATATGTAATCAATTACCCAAATTGTTAAGGAGTTACTAATAGGTACACAGAATGCCATACCCTATCTGAATCAACTTTCATATCAACTTCATATAGAAGCTTTTGTACTCTACTATCTATAAAAAATAAGGACATCTACATTAACCCTTACACTAACATTGGATTTACACTTTTAACAATCTATACTTTCACTAAAATCTAATTCCATCTTTACACTAGGCAAGATAACATTTGCTTTAAGGCCACAACACTATATGGATACACATGTCTAATCTATTCTCTAACACCTTATTACCCAAAATCGCCTAAACCTTTGCTCTGATACCATAATGTAACGCTCCCTTTTGTTAAACTTAATTTCCAATTACATATTCTAATAACTCTTTCTCACACATTAATCCCCACTTCTTTAATAATATACATTTACCACTAATTTGATAATTTACAAAATTGCCCTTCACATTTGCATTAATATTGATTACATCCTAATTGCTTAATTAATAGTTCTTTTACATTGAACCCTTTTCAATCTCTTTCTCCACTATACACTAATCCTATTAGGCTATGTTTTGGGACCTCACAATGTAACCCTTCAAGCACCTTCCTAGAGGTACACAATCCTTAGCAAAAGTCATATCCTTTGGAGCTTGATTTGAATTTTGAATTGCAAAACCACCAACTGTCGCACCCGTGACGTCTATCACACTCGTGACAAAGCACACTTCCTATATGTTGACTTTTCTTTCTTTTTTGAATTTTCTTTTGCTTCCTTTTGTTGTGCTAAAACCGCAAGCACACGGTTTACAGAGTATTGTACTTAAGATATCATTTTCATGAGGAACATATTGGTTATTGCACTTTATGACTTGATCTCAATCTTTCTTACAAAATTCATCAATTGAGTTGCAAAACTAAACTACTCATGTTATACTACTACCAAGGAATTATTTAAACCTTCTTTAATCATAATCAAAGAAGATAAATAAAATTGATGATATGAGTTAATAAATATGAAACTTGATTTTATTCTCTTAATTAAAATGCAACCTTTATAATGCAAGCCAAGTTGGATTAAAGTTTTAATTCACTCTTTCGACATGAAATAAAATGCCTAAAATATGCAATTATGATTCTAACCTTTAACTCTCATTAATGAATTAGTTAATCATAACCACATATTCTAAGAATAACAACCAACCTATAGCAATTATCTTAACATTCCGATCTCTCTAGTAATATTTTGATAATGAATTTCTAATAGATTTTTATAAGAATATATCTATCAAACTATACTTTTACTTATAATGATCATGCATAAAATACTAATAGAAAATTTTGCATTAAAAGATTACTTGTAATAATTAACAAAAACAAATATTAACATCCTTATTCAAGTTTCTAAAAAGATATCATTCAAAATGATACAAAGAAGAAAAGATAAATTAGAAGATAAATAAAGGTTGATCTCTCAATCCATTACTCATGAAAGGTTTCTTCTTTGATCTTATCTTTCCTTCAAAAGATAAGTTTTTCTATCTCTTTATCACATGCCTATATTATCTAGAAAATCCTTCTATTTTTCTTTCATCTTCATTGCATTTATAGATTCTTTGCAAAATATTGCATCTCTTCAAACACCGTATAAGAGGTACACAACCCTTGGTGAAAAGTCATGCCTCTTTGAAACTTGATTTTAAATTTGAATTGCATAACCACCATTTATAATTTTCTTGTCAAGCATTGTGACCCTTCAAGCACCCTTCCATAGGTACATAACTCTTCAGTACCCCTCTAGAAGTATACATCATTTGGTGTAGAGTCATGTCCCATCGAAGTGCCTTTTGAAAAAAAATACCTAACGTCTATCTCTCTATCGTGCTCGCGACTCATGTCGCGTTCGTGACAAAATTGAAGCTTCAAATATTGAATTTCTCCTAGTTGGATTGCTCTTTCTCTTTCCTTGCCAAGTCATGCTCGTGACCTCCACCACACCTGTGATAACATCTTGCTTTTTTAGCTCAATTTCAGCCCTCTTCTCTTTGTTTTCTTCATTTTACTCTTACATAACACAAAACACACAAAATAATAAAAGATACCATACTTCACACGTAAAATAACTTAAAATTAAATACTTACACAATAATTATAAACATAAAATACTAAATTAACATAAGCTGGCTCACATCACCTTTCTTGGTCGCGTTCGCAATTATGGCCGTAGTTGTGATAGTGCTTTGACTTCCTTGCTTCTTTTGCCTCTTTCTCTTAGTTTTTTCTTCAATTTACTCCTACAACCACATAAATCACACAAAAACATAAAAGAACCGAATTCCACACAAAAATAATTAAAATTAAACATTCATACAACAATTATAAACATAAAACACTAAATTAATTAAACTATACTACTCACATAAAATACATTATTTAGAAAATTATCCCTACTTTTGTGTCAAGGGTTGGCAAAAAAATCTTTAAAAATACATCATTTAGGGTTTTAGAACTTCATTTTCAACCTTTGGAATTCCTAATCCAAAACTCCATTTTTACACTAAAAATGATTCTTTTCCAACAAGATTGGATAGCCTACACTAAGACTAGGAAAAAACCTCAACCTCAAGATCAAACTTGAGGTAAAAATCTTAGGATCAACTCATCTTGATGGCCTATTCTCTTTCTTTTTGTGTATATGTTAATAATGTGTATACAAATGTAATTTTTTTGTATTTATGTGTTTGTTATTCATATTTTTATATGAATAAGCATTCTTTTTAAGTTTTGAGCATTAAAAATGGTTTTTTTTTACAAAAATAATCCCATATCTAGACCATTTGTTCTTCCATACATAGTGGTCTATTAAATGGGTTTTCAAAAATAAAAATGGTTCTTTTAGAATAAAAATCCCCTTTTTAACGATTTTTTCTTTATAATTTTTTCTTTTTATTTCATTTCTCAACTACAAATCGCATTTTTAATACTTTCTTTGAGTATATAACATTCCCAAACAGTAGAAAAAATAGCCTATGCTACTATTCATATTTTTTAGGTTTGGTAAATAAAGTGACTCAACTTGATCTGGCTAGTTGTGTATGAGCTAGTCAATTATGTATTGAGCTGTCTAGTCAGGTGAGAAACTAGCTAGACATCTTAATTTTTTTTTAATTAACACTAGAAGGCAATTTTATTTTACATTTTCCCATCGATAGTGAAAACCAATTTTATCCATATACATAATTTTTAAGGATTGATTTTCACATAGAACGTAAATATCAAATTCTTTTTCGCATTTGAGTGCTTTAGCTTTGATAAAAAAGTTTTATAAAACCTACACAAATATATGTGTGCCTTTGTGTGTGTGTGTGTGTATATATAATGTATTTACTATTTTATAGACAAAAGATGTAAAATGTATATATCTATCTATTATAAATATGCATTGATATGTTGCTTGATATATGATGCTTGGATTCATATGGCATGTGTTAAGTTGCTAAAAGTTCATATATTTACTTATTTTTGCTTATCATTTTGTGTTCTTTTAAGTCAGTTTTAGGAATTTTTTATTGGTTTATTTATTTTTTTGATTGTAGGAGTAAATGTTGGAAAAATTGTACTTTTGGGGCTGATTGGAGATGATCTAAAGAAGCAATGAAATTTTGGAGCAAATTTAGAGGAAAAAGCTAATGGATGAAAAAATCTGGAAGTGCCTTGTCCAAGGAAACTTGATAGTTGCCCAAGGGAGGAAGCTAAGCCTTGCCTAGTTGCCTTGCCCAAGGGGAGTTGCTTAGTTGCCCAATGGATTTGACAGTGGGATCACGATTTTAATGTGTTTTTTGTTCAAATTTGACCTAACCGCCACTTCTACCTCAGATTATATTTAGGGATGTTAAGGCTATAATTTAGTAAGATAAAAGCAATATTTTTAAGAGCTTAAAACTTTTTTAGGAATTTTTATTTTATTTTCCTAGTTTGGATAGGAGACTTCCTCTTTTCTTATTTTGGGAGGAATATTTAAGGGATAAGAAGTTCAGATCTAAATTATCTTTTTCCTTTGCATTTTCTGTACCTCCAATTTTATAACAAGAGTTTTCTCTTAGCTTTTACTTTTTATTTGTGAATTCTCATGGCCTTGAGTGGCTAAATTATTATTTTCAGTTAAAGAATAATTGAAGGCCGTGATTTCTTTTATTGTAAGATTGTTGTGCTTGATTTTTATTCTTATTATTATTTAGTGTTCATGTTATTTACTGTGGTTTAGGAAAATCATATCCCGATTATTATTTGTTAGGTGTACAATTTGAGCTCGTTGTGCATTTAATTAAGTAATATATTGCTAATTGAATTTGCTAAATCCGTAATTGTTTAATGAAGTCAATAACAAGTAGCGATCAGTGTAGCTTCCTTACAAGGACTATTATGTTGAGTAAATGCATGATTTATCTAAATCGAATTCGTTTGCAGATTGGTTGGCTTAGCTTGGGCCTTTCTAATTCTTAATACTGTCAATAGATTAAATTATTTCACTTGTTAAAAGGGTTATTTATTGGTTAGGAATTAATTACAGTCTTACTTGGTTAATTCATTAATATGAAAATATTAGGTTAGATGCACGAAGCTGACGACTATAACTGGTCCATTATTTGATTTTAAGAATTATCTTTTCATCAATGATCAGTTGATTGAATCCTATGCTGCGAGTGTCTTTAACTGGAATTTTTCATCCATTAATTTTTTCTTTATTTATTTTTTGTATTTTTATTTTATTGTTTTATTTTTTTTAATTTTTAGTTTAAAAAATCCCCACATCTTTATTTTTATTTTGTTAATTTTTTAGTTATTTAAAGAATTAAAACTGGACAATCCTTGTGGATTTGACCTTGCTCATCTCTAATTACAAGTTAGTTATAAGTAGAAATTTTATTTTTGTTGGTTTTGACATCCACCAAATTTTGGCACCGTTGCTGGGGATTGGTGTCTATTAGTTTTAATTATTTTAAATGGCTGAAGATTGGTGTTCTATTGACTCTAGACTCTCATACCTCATATCTTTGGTTTAGAATTTAATTTCAAAAGATAGGCAACATGTTAGAGCTTATTACCATAATAATTCTTATAAACATGAAAGATGTTTAGGTCCACCACAATGGAGTTATGAACCTTATGCAAATAATAACAATTTATAGTGGATGGATCAATCAAACTTCAATTATGGGGATGGCCACAAACTTTTTAGAATTTCCAACCTATATAACCCATTCTATCATAACAAAATTGTTTAAATTCAGGTATGTCTCTTGAAGAAATTGTGAATTCAATTGCAACTAATATACAATAAAAAAGAGAAGAGATAGAAGAAAGATTCCAAAACTTGGAGAAATAGATGAGTCAATGGTAAATTTGATAAGCAGATTAATGGCTCAAAGTAGATTTCCTTCATAATTAATTATTAATTCAATGCAAAATATTAGTGTAATCTCCTTGAGGAGTGAACAAGAGCTGGAACAGTCCCTGCTAAAGAAATATGATAAAAAAAGTGAAGATGAAGCTGATAAAAAGGTGAAAATTATGCAAAAAGGATAGCGCAAAGATAGAGTTCCTGAACAACCCCCAACCATTGTTATCACCCATTTTTCCCGAGAGATTAGCCAAGTCCAAGAAGAAAAAGGAAGAGAATGATATTCTTGAGATTTTTGCAAGATTGAGATAAATATTCCTTTACTTGATGCAATTAAACGAATACCTCAATGTGTTAAATTTCTTAAAGAATTATGCACTAATAAGATAAAGCTACTTGGTAATAAAATGGTCGGTAAAGGAGAAAATATCTCTGCCATGATTCAAAGAAAATTACCTCCAAAATGTAAGGACCAAGGTATGTTTGCTATCCTTTGTGCTATAGGTAATGTTATGATAAAAAGAACTATGTGTGATTTAGGAGCTTTAATAAATATTATGCCATTGTCTATTTGTTCATCTTTGCATATTGGTCCATTAAAAGAGACAAATGTTGTACTTCAGCTTGCTAATAAATCTATTGTTTATCGTGAAGGGGTATTGGAGAATATTTTGGTGCAAGTTGATGGGTTAGTCTTTCTTGCTGATTTTTATGTTCTTGATATACAGGATGATAAATCCTCAAATTCATCAGATATTTTATTAGGAAGGTCATTTTTCAACACAGCCAAGGCAAAAATTGATGTGTATGAGGGTACACTCCCTATGAAATTTGATGAAAAAATCGTTAAATTTTATATTTACGATACTAAAAAATATTCTAGTGATGCGTCTAATATTTTTAAAGTGCACGTTACTAAACATTTAATTAATGAATCATTTAAATTGTGTGATAATTCTAACAATTTGAATTTTTCATATTTTTTGGATTCCACTTTCAAAAAGCCTAACAAATTTCTGTTGAGATGGCAAGGACAGGGGTGGGATGGGTGCGAAAAAAAGATTGGCTTGGGTTTACTTCCAAAAAAGATTAACTATTTGCATCTTCTAAAGTATTTTACTATTAAATAAAAAATTAAATAATAATAATAATAATAATAATAATAATAATAATAATAATAATAATAATAATAATTTAGCGGCCAAATTTTAGTTGCAAAAAAGTCCTTATTTTCTGCCGTCATAATTTAGTGATTGTTTCCTAGTTGCCGTCGCTATTTCGTCACAAAACTCGTCAACTTACTGAAAAAATATTTTTTGATGACTGATTATTAATTTAGTCATTAATCCGTTGCAATTTAATGATCAAATTTTGTCCGTCACTAAATTTAGTCTCTCAATCATTTTTTTTTGTAGTGCTAGTTCCTCCATTGAATTGGAAATACGGTTAAGCGTTGTTTAAGAAAGAAATTATTTCCTCTAAATCTTCTAACTTGAACATGGATGGTCTACAACCTAATCATTAGCACATTAACTTAAGAATTGCAAGTGTGTGCAAACGTATCGCATGTTATGCACCATCTAATTAAATGAATAAAAAATATTTAATTTGTCATCTGCGAACTGAATTAACACCTAGTATGTAAAGCTTGCTATTATGAATAATAATAATAATAATAAGTAACGAAACAGTCCAAACAATTATAAATGTGTATAATATATCTTTTATACCAACCATAATTTGAGGGACAAATAACAAAACTTCAAACAATGATGGATCAATACAGAAGAAGATTTGTGGAGAGCAGCAAAGTGACAACTGTGATGATGAAGCAAAACGAAAACAAATTAAACTGAGATCTATGTGCTCTACTTTTGAGCGGTATTCGAGTAGGTAAATCACACTCTTCTCCATTGAAGAACACTCTTTGAGGAAAGCCATCACCAGCTACAATGTTAATCCCTGGAGTACGATTCTTCAGAAAAGAAATCACAGATTGTTGTTTTCCAGGAACTCTTGGATGCCCTTTTGTCCCATTAACTTCACCCATTAAATAATTCAAACCATTGAGACCTTGAAGGAAGATAGTTTTATTAACATGATCAAGCTTAGTTCCATTGAACGAATATACGTTTTCATAACCAGGATATGCCTTGCCCACTTGGACTGCAACAAACCAATCTTGAAATGGAGTTTCATCCCAGTTGAAAAGTGTGATTCTTGCAGTCCATCCACTCTTATAATCAGTGTTAACATGCCAATTGATACTAACAGGGCAATTATCAGCACACGGCCTTGGATTTTGCATAGGAAAGTGTTTCAGCTTTGCCCAAGCTAATGCCTTTTCTGTTCGGTTTTCGAAGGGAACAAGAAGAGCCTCTGGGGGGAGAAGCATGGCGTCTGCGGTCTGGCTGCAGCTCTGATTGTTTGTGCAGCCACAGGCACATGTATTACAAGGAATCACAGATTCGTTATAGTAAGCAGAAAAGGAGACGCAGCATTTAGATTGCCTGTGTTTCGGACGGGTAATGTTGCAGGCGATTTGAAAACTAGCAGTAGCAACAGTTACACCTGGAAGCCCATTTGAGTTGGGAAATTCTGTAGGAGCTACTCGGACAGGATTGCTGCAATTATAGTCAGGATTAACAACACCTTTAACGGCCCATTTTCGAGGAGGATCGAAGGAGGTTCGGTTCAAGTGAGGAGGCAATTTATTGACTTGTAATTGGAATACGCTTTTAGACTTGCTCTTATCCATCAAAGCAGGCAAAAGGGTACCATTTTTACAGCAATAAGGCAATTTTCCAAGTTTAGTATCGTTGGCCATAGTTGGAGGAAGATCGGAGATGATTAGGGTTTTATCACAAGTTACAACTTGTGAAAAATCCATGTCCGAGTAATATTTTCCGGCTCGACTATAAATGCATTGAGAGGCATCATTATTAGGAACGTAGGCTCCTCTGATAGAGTTAATGAACTCATCATTTTGCCATTCCCAAGTTATGTTCCAGTGATCAAGGCGGCCTAGTGGGTGGTTATTCTCCATAGTAACTTGGGCAAGATAGTTGTTTGAATAGGCTTGAAGCACGTCGTATGTGATGGAAAGATCCCCATTCTGACGATTCTTGAATGATTTTGCTGCATTTTTTGGAGGTTTTGCCTTGGCTTTTGGACCTTTCTTGCAACATACGTACATAAACGCTTTTCCTGAAATGGAAAAAAACATATGTTAAAACAAATACTAACTTGAAATCTTAATTACATTAAAAACATATGTTACTTTTTTTTTTTCATCCTGTCAAATCTTTTAATTTGGCTAGAAGAACCGAGCCATGCATGAAAAAGGCAATTCACCCTCTCTCCATTTTATTTTTAAAGATTGAACAAAAATAAATAATATTATTTTTATTTTATTTTTTTTAATCTTGAACATGTTAAAATTGTAGGTTATAATGTAGTAAATGTGCACCTAAACGGCCCCATCATATAAATGGGGTTATGAAACGGTCCAAATAGAAAAAGAGTACAATTAACAATTACCTAGTAAAGTTGGTTTAGGGCAAGCATAGCCTTCTTCAACAAGCTTAAGGCTCTTAGGCATAGGCACCCCCGGTGGTTTGACCCCAAACTGTGTGCCGGAAATTTGTATTTCCGCCGCAATTTGAGAGTAATCCAAGGCGGTTTCAATGGAGGTTTTTAAATCGGTCTTTGTATTCCCAGCAAAGGTTGTACCATTACTAGCATCTATAGGGAACTCATCAGAGCCTACAACGGTTGCTCCGCTGACTGCAACCAAAATTTCATTATGTTGAAATTGAATGAACAATTCCCATGAGTCAATCGAAGTTTTCCCTGTATTGATAATCGTAGCTGTTCCATTGAATGCCCATGCCTGAGCTGATACATTCTTTACGCGAGGGAACTCTTTTTCTCTGTCGTTGAAAGCATAGGAAACAAAAACGCCGTTGCAGCTTTCCAGGGCCGGCGGGGGGACAGCCGGCATTGTGTTTTCATAGTCGTCGGTACCAGTGTTGGTATTTTGGGCCCAGCTAGAATTGAAGAAATAAGATGAAAATGCAATGTAGATTGTTAGAATAATAGAAAAATCCATGTTGACCATCATCTGAAAGGGTAGTGGTGGTGGCAGCGTGGTGTTGCCGCCGCCTCCAAGAGCACGCGGCGGAAGATGTAGAGATCGGGGAGACACTTACAACGGAAACCCATTTTAGAAAAAGTTGAAAAGGATATAAATGGATTGTTAAGATTGAAAAAACAAACAGAGTAAAGCAGAATTCTCTTCCTCTAATTCTACCGGTTGGTTCGGACAAGAGATAGAAAGTAGTTATTTATTTATTCTTTATAAAAAAGATCTACAACCAAAAAAAAAAAAAGAGATTTTGACTGGAAAAAAAACTTCAAACTCTAAAAAAAAATCTAATATGGTGCATATTAAACCTAATAAAATTGATCCAAACTCATGAGTCGATCCAAATTTATTCAAAAAATTGATCAAAATCCAATTCAATTTATATAAATATCCATCGGATCAACCCAAAATTGACTCCTTTTATTTTTCAACCTAACCCAATCTAACCAAATCTTATATTCAATGGATCAAATCAAAATTAATCCATATTACTTTTTAATTCATTGAATTATTGGATATTAACCCAATGGATATTTTTGATCTTGAGCCATTGGATATTAATCCAATGAATGTTTTATGTGTATTGTAATATTAGCAAAAGTAGTCAATTATGGTGAGATGAGTTGCAGAGAAGGTGTCGTTTTTACAAGGAGGAGCATGGATTGAAGAAAAAGTAAAAGAAAATGAGAAGTGCGGGTGGGGCCATGGATTCTGCAAGAAAATACTCTTTCGTCCTTGGTTACAATTCTTGGTTCATCTTCATTCTTTCCATCTAAGCCATGGATTCTGCAAGAAAATTCTCAGCCAAACTACATTCATTGATGTTGAAGAAATTGAGCGGTGATAAAATCTCATATCACCATCTTCAGCGAGAAAACCAGGAGCCGAAATCTCGGATAGCGCTAAAAGGATGTGTTGCGATTTATGTGGGCAAAGAAGGCGAAGAGGCAAAGCGATATGACGTTCCGATAAAGCTTCTTAGTTTTTAATCTTTGCAAGAACTGATGATGGTAGACGATATTGACTTGAAGATTCAGGGCCCCATCAGGCTTTCTTGCTCGGCTTCTTTCTTTGATCAGTTATTGAAGCATGCCAAGTGTTCTGATCAATTCTATCGCAGGTTTTTAGTTAAGCCTAAAAGATAGAGTTGTGGTGGACGGAATTGCTCCGTCGATCGGATGTTGAGCGGTTCACAATTGTCCAGATCTTTCTTTTTACAATTTGCAATGCTGATTCATTAATTCTTAGCTGTAAATATTAGATTCAATTATAATAATTATTGATTATCATTCATGGGTCGATTCAAATTAACCAAATCCATTAATGACTCAACCCATTAATGATTCATATTTTTTAATCCATTAACATTAATGACCCATCCATTAATGATCCAACCTAAATCCATCAAACCCATCCATTTGTCACCTAGATCTAGCGCATATTACTTAAATTAGAGATCTTTTAAAATTATATTGTTAAGTTTTTTTTTTTTACAAAAAATTCTTTTATTACTTTTTTTTTTTAATTCCTAAAAGTTAAAAGATAATAAAATAGGAGGAACATCCTAGCATTTCCAAATTTGTGGAGCAAACTCACATCTGATCGTTTTATCAACAAAAACAGTTCAATGGAGTAGTAATAGATCGTTGGATTAGGCTTTGGTTACTCTAATGGAAATTGATGCCAGGGGATACTACTGTGATAGTAAACCATTACTACTATGCTAGTCAGTAAAAATATCACAAAAGGCCTACGCATATTGAGCAACTCAGGGATTATCGCTATAAAGGTAGATTTGGAGAAGGTTTATGATAGGATTCGGTGGGATTTTCTCTATGACACTTTGTTAGATGCGTTCTTCTCTCTTTGGTCTACGTTATTATGGACTGTAATACTAGCAACACTCTGTAGATTTTATGGGAAAATGAGTTAACGGGTCCTTTAAAATCTTTTAGAGGTCATCACATCACCACTTTGTCCCCTTATTTATTTGTGCTTTGCATGTCACGTCCAGCTCGGCCAGTGGCATTGAAAAATAAGTAAACGTCAAATAAAAATAAATTTTTGCATGATTAACTCTCTAACTATTAACTTGAATCACATTATAGTCATTTATATTACAAGCTGACTTTGTAATTAAAAAAATACAAATTAAAGGTTGTTAAAACCAATAATAGAAATACAGATATCAATTGAAAATAATGCATCAAAAATTTAGTTGATATATATCTTCCTTTTTTCCCCATGTAGATTTTTAAAACCCACTTTGGCAAATGTAGCTTCCACCATCCAAAGCAATGGCCATCCAGTGCATTATTTTAAAATTTAGCAGTGGAAATATTTTAAAAATTAGCAGTGCATTAATTATTTTAAAAGCAATGAACACCCCCAAGTAAAACTCGTCAACCACATTCTGCCATTTACGGAAACAGTACAATCCAGCGTTTCATTACAGCTTAGGCACAAGAATGATTAAATAGCATGAAGAGCAAAACTAATTAACTTCGATAAGAGAAGTAAAAACGCCACGAGAATCACTAATCTCCTTTATAACATTCTATAGCATCTCCCATAAAACCAATTATTTAATGGCAAAAGGCATCTTTCTAACAACCTATTAATACATTGCCATCCAAGAACTGTTACCAACATTAGTAATCAATCATATAAACAAAAGGCATAATAATATAACAAAATCCATTAAGAATACTCTCAATCATTTACCACAATATGGTATGAGCACGCAAAATGTCCAGAACTGACAGAAATTATCCCAAATATCCACCACAAAATAGGGTAAAACACAATATCTATAACAGTATCACCACCGTCTGTCTAGCACCCAATTCTGGGTACTGCAATTAGACAAGGGGCAGCGAGAAGACAAAATAGAAGTTCTAGTTAAACATCTTAGAAAACAAGATAACATATAAAGAGTTTCAAAGACTATTATTACAACACGATGGCCAAAAATAGCACCAGGTATTAAAATGATAAAGACAGGTGAGAGACAGATTTACCTCCAGTGCTGGACAACTCCAGTGCACTCTGCAATCTGTAATTTAAGAAACAGGAAATAAATAGTAGAGGTGAGAGGCAGAACGACGATGAGGCAGAATGGACAAACAAGAAAGTCAACTAGCTCAACTGAATGATCCAAAAACAAACAAGAAAATCAAGATAATACTTATCGGTAGAGATGAGAGGCAGAATGATAGAGGTGAGGGAGAAAGACGGTGACGATATCGGAGTACAGTAAACGGCGGTCGGCATGAAGGAGAGGGGTGAATTCAAGGAGAGAGAGGCAGAGAGCGGCGGCTTATTGCGTGAAGGGTAGAGGTAAAACATAATGAGATAGGGTTTTTCATTCTCTCTCTCTCTCACTCTCTCAGTCACTCACTCACTTTCTCTCTCTCTTTCTGTCTCTGTCCTTGTCTCTCTGTCTCTGTCTCTCTGTCTCTCTGTCTCTCTGTCTCTGTCTCTCTCTCTCTCTCTCTATATATATATATATTAAAAAAAAATAAACCGGTTGGTTAATCGAAACCGTCAATTTTTTCAAATCGTGGATCAAAACCGAACCGAAAATAGAAAATTCTTATTTTTTAAAACGTTAAAAATCAATTCGATTTCGGATTGATTTTTTTGCTCACCCCTAAGATTTCTATTAGCCCTAATTCGGCTATAGGAGACTTAACCTATATATTCTTACTAGGTTAATTCATGATCACTTAGAAGGCCGTCAAATGGAATAGCCTTAGCCATATTTCATCAATGATAAAATATTTAATAGTGATTTTCTTTTAACAATATGATTATAAACATATTTCATTATAAAAAATTATTAAAAAATAAATATATTAACACAAAGTAGCCTTGTTCACCTCTACAATTAGAGCAAGAAAGAGGATACTTTGGGTGATAAGGATGCTTGCAATCCTCATAGTCAACATTAGAGATATTATAGGGTGATATGGTTGATTTGAGTATAGCTTAATCACTATTAAGGAGATAATTCTAGCTTGATTAAAGGGATCATAGCTTTTATGTTTATCTCTATCCTTATTCAGTTGTTACTATTGTCATTGTATAAATATGATATACAAACTCTCCTTGTTGTTCATGTTAAATGAAAAGATTAAGTTTCGTTTTATAACAAATTTTTGGATTAATTTCACATATGATTACCAAATTTATACCAAATTATACAAAAGTAATAAAAAAAATTTTGTTTCACAAAAATTACTGAACTTAATATTTTTATACATAAAAATAATTTTGACCGATTTTCGGTAAAGATCCATGCCAGAAAGTACACGTGGCATGTCAAGTTAGTACTGTATACACACGTGTACTCGCACCTTTTGCTACTTTAGAGTTGATTTCACTCATGGTTACCAAACTTATGCCAAATTAAGCAAAAAGTAATAAAAGAAAAAAAATCATAATAATCATTGAACTTAGCACTTGTACACAGAAAAATTACTTTGATCGATTTTAGATGAATACTTAGTTGGAAAAATTACTCTAAAACTAATGTGTTAATTTATGTTTAGCTCCAGTTAATGCTTTTATTTTTGTTATTATTAATCATTAATTATATATTAATATTAGTACTAATAATAATTTATAGGAAATGATGAGGTGGATGGATGGTTATTATTAATACTAAAATCAGTCAAAGTGATTTTTCTGTAAACAAGTGCTAAGTTCAATGGTTATTATAAATAAAAAATTTCTTTTATTACTTTTGTGTAATTTGGCATAAGTTTGGTGACCATCGGTAAAATTAATCCAACTTGTCACTAGTGCCACGTGTGCAAATAGTGCTGACTTAGCATGCCACCTATACTTTCTGGTACGGGTCTTTACCAAAAATCGATCAAATTTATTTTTATGTATAAAAGTGTTAAGTTCAATAACTTTTGTAAAATAAATTTTTTTTGTTACTTTTGCGTAGTTTAGATATAAGTTCAGTGACTATACGTGAAATTAATTCTAAATTTTTTTATGGTATCAGAGCTGCTATGAGCAACCAAAAAAATGAGTTATCTCTCACACACAATGTCAGCAACTTCATCACTCTCAAATTAAAATAAAATAATTATCCACTATGGTGAGAGTAAGTTTTAGCACTTGCAGAAAGCCAAGACTTGATCGAAAATCTCATTGGTGAAACGACTGAACCAATAATAAATTCATCAACAGCAGAGGGTTCTACATCAGCAACTAATAAAATCACAATATGAAGAAAATCATACCGACTTTTTTATGGATGGCTTATTGGCACTCTCTATGAAGAAGCTCATAGTCTTGTCATTGGGATACAGGCAAATCAATCTCGGATACTATTAAAGAAGCCTATGCTCAAAACTCCCAAGAAAGGGAATTTACTCTTTATCAACAATTGACACATATCTATAAATATAAGCCTATGTTCAAAACTCCTAAGAAAGGGAATTTACTCTTCATCAACAATTGACACATATGCAAAGATGACAACATCACCATTGGTGAACATATTAACAATTCCAAAATCATCTTTGATAACCTAGCAACAATTGGAAGCCTAGTAATTGATAAAGTTAAGCATTTTTCTCTACTTACAAGTTTAGGACTAAAATATAAGTCTTTCACCATAACTATGTTACAACCACCACGTTCCCCCTACACTAATGAATGTCTTTATTACAAGGATATAAATAGAGTCAAATCTAGTTCTCTATGAACACATCTACTCATCAATTTGCTTTTTATGGATAAAAATAATAATCTAGTTTTATATCAATCGCATATCCCAAAACAGTTTCAACTTAAATGGCCATGGTTTTTAGGCATATTATCAAAACCTCAGTAATGTAGGAAATAACAACACAAGCAAATAAATAGGTCACAATAATGACAAAAAGCAAGAATTCAAAAATAATAGACCACCTATATCGCATGACATCAGTAGAAAGAGAGATGTATTGAAATGAAACATGTTAAATATACATAGTTATGAGACATATTGCAAAAATGTCATAACAAAAAAAACCTAAATTAGCAACGATAATATTTTTGTCATTAATTAGTGATGAATTAATGATTGTTTTAGAAATCAGTCATGAAAATTGATTTTTTCAATTTGGTGACAATATCACATGACATCATCAAAAAGAGAGATGTATCGAAATGAAACATGTCAAATTTATATAGTCAAGGGACATATTGCAAAAAAATGTCACTACAAAAAAAAACCTAAATTAGCAACAACAATATTTTGCATTATTAACTAGCGAAGATAGCAATGGAAATAAAGAAATAATTGCTAAATGATGGTGCCAAAAAATGGGGTATTTTTTACAACAAAATATTTATTGCTAATCACTATTCAATTTTTCATTTAAGAAAAACATTTTACGACTAAATTTTAGTTGCTAATTGAAGTGAAATTTAGCAGCGAAAGGAAGATAGACAAATTTTATCGCTAAAGTTTTCTAAATATTTAATTATATTCAACGACAGAGAGAGAGAATTGTCACATAATTAGTTTCTATTTGAAAAAGAAAATATTTCAATTAATTTTCTAGATTTAAAAAAGCACATTCTGTTAAAATTATTCTCAAAGCCCCAAATCATGAAATGAAAAACCTTCCAAATAGGAAAACCTAAATACTAAATCTCCCAAGAACTCGATTACCGTGCTAGCTCCTCCCTCACCACCGTTAATGTAGCTATCACCCCTCTACTAGTAATCTCGTAGCTTTAAAACCACACCACCATTCCTCATTAGCATTTTCAACTACTAAACCTATACCTTCTACAATCTTATTTTTAGTGGTCTTTTGTGTTCCTCTATAGATATCAATCCCTAAAGCATATGTATTTTGCACCTTTAACTCATTTAGATCCTTCTTCAACAACTCAATTTGTGCCCTATTCATGGCTACTTCATCTATACTATATACTCCTTGTTTCTTTTGTGTGGACCTTATACTTACCCATTGAGCATCATTTTTAGCCATCTCATCAAGTAGTAGGAAAGCTTCTTCTGGTACTTTGTTCATTAAACTTTCACCTGAAGTTGCATCTAGAAGAGACTTGGGAGCTTGATTTACACCTGCATAAAAAGTAAACATTAGTTGATGCATAGCAATTTCATATTATGGATAGCTTTTTAAAAGTCTCTTAAATCTCTCATAAGCCTCATGAAATGGTTCCTTATACAACTGTTGGAAGTTATAAATACTATTCCTAATGTTGGCTATTTTAGTGGGCTGGATGAATGAGATTAAAAATTTCTCTTGCATTTACCCCCATGATCTAATAGACTGACTAAGTAACATTTGCATCCAATCTCTTGCCTTATCAATAAGAGTAAAAGGAAACAACTTAAGCCTAATAGCATCCATAGTTACATTTGGTATTTTCACAATATCACTAATTTTTAGGAAAATATCCAAACATTGAGCTAGATCCTCAATTTTTCATTTTGAAAATTGATTCTTTTATACCATAGTGATAGTGGTAGGTTTCAGCTCAAAGTGATGATTCTAAGGTAGTATTATGGTCCTATGCTCCTTATTCCACCTAGGAGTGGCATAGTCCCAAATGGTTTTAGGCCTCATTCCATTTCCCTAGGGTTGATTATGTATTTTTTGCCCTCCTAGCAAAGGTGGTGGATCATTGAGAGGTGGGTTATCATGTAGGTCTTTTGGTGGATTCATGTTGAGTCTTTATAGTCTTCTAATCCTACAAAATATCCTTTAATTTTAGGGTTAATAGGTAAAATTAGGTTACCTCTTACCATAAACTATTGACACCTATAAAGAACAAAAGAATAAAATCATTAAAAGAACAAAGAATAGAAAGAGAAAGAAGAATAACACATAAAGTTCACTTTAAAATCTAAAATAAATAAACAAACGTCAAATTTCTAGACAATGATGTAAAAACTTGACCGGTGTTTAGCAAATATACTAGATAGGCTAGTAATATAGGAAAATAAACTTAAAATTCCAAATATCGAATCCAAGGGAAATGTGTAAGTGCTATGTATTTCATACTTTAAAATGAGTGATGCGTAAAAAGAATTTCCAAGTTTTGGATGATGAAGAACTAACCAAATCGAAAATAGAAACTTAAATAACTAAAGTAATGAAACTAAGGCAAGTAAACCTTAACTTTAAACAAATAAAATTAAACTTAAACAAAGCAAGATATAAAGGATGGTAAAATTCAATAATAGAAAAACACTTCTGCTAAAGGACTATCCACCTCAACTTATATTGCAATGACTCAATTAAAAATAACATAAGTGATTATTGAAAACCAGTTATAAATTTAGATATCTTATTAAGAATATCATTCTAAGCATTAAATCTTTTTATTAGAAATAATCCAACACTTAGCATGAAGATTCGGTTTATTAACTCCTAAACATCCATTGAACTCTTCTTCAAGAAATCTAACTTCAATCTATTCCTAGTTCAACTTTTCTTAATCTTAATCTACTCTTACCAATACACAATTATCTCAAATTCTAAAATATAATCTTGCATCAATATAAGTGAATCAAACTGAAATTATACATCTTATAGGTCATACTTAAAACCGATTATGAATAATTTATTCAATAAATCAATAATCAACTCAATAATAACCAAAGATAATAAATTTCTCAAGAACTAAGAAATAACACGCTTGAATTAAATTAAAGCTCAAATTAAAGTCATTACAATAAAATTATAAGTATTCAAGTATCCCTCAGCAAAAGTAAAGAAAACTACTCACTCATCATCTTAAAAACTGAAGAAAATAATAAAAAAGATACAAACACATAAAGCTAAGAAACTATCCTGATATCTTCTTAGAAAACTAAGTTACAGCCTCTATACCTTATGTCTTTGTGTCTTGAAAAGTAGTTTAAAAACTTAAATAAAAATTCATAATTCTCACCGCTCTCCTATATTTTGGTGCTTAGGTTTGCTTAAATACTCTCTAAAGAAGAAGTTTGATGCCTTGGAACTTCCTAAACTAGATTGCAGATGAGTTTTAACGTGTTTAGAATAGCTCCACTTGATAGAGGACTTGAGATACTCGGTTAAGGGCTTTATGTACTCGGGAGAACGCTGTATATACTCTGGAGAGTACTTTATATACTCGAAAGAGTAATTTGCTACTAGACTCCACGTGGAACAATTCTTCAATCTTCCTAATTTGCACCAAATTCTTCCTTTTTCCACATAAACTTCAATTTAGCACCTAATACCAAATTGCAGTTAAGTCCTCATGAATCACAACTTATAAAATTAAATACCAAATTAACCAAATTAACATTAAATTAATCAACTTAAGCACCTAAAAATATACAAAAAATATAGTTATAATTCACAACTATCAATTAACAATGAAAACTTAATAGCCAATCAAAATATGCCAAGCGGCACATTTTTTCCATGAGATGGAATAGTAAGCCATTTAATTTGGATCATTGGATTATGGGATTTTATAAAATTCTAAACTTCTAGAGTTTTCAAGGAATAATTCATCCCGATCTTTTCCTTCTTACAACCCAAGCTAGGGGTGTTAAAAAATGATATAAACCATGCAACCCATCAAACCCAACCTATTAAACCCATATAATCCATTTTAGAATTTTTAAAAAATATAGATGGTTTATGGGTTATTATATAACGCAACCATCTAACCCATCATTTTTAAAACTCCAAGCCTAAACTAGTTTGAACGCGTTTAACAAAAATAAAAAATCCTTAAATTTTTCAAATCTTGTGCTGTCTCTTTTCTCTCTCTTATTCTCTCACTCCAATTCCTCTCTTACTCTCACAGTCGGTATGTATATTATCTTTAGTGATTGAATGCAAAAATAAAAAAAAAACATAAAATTTAAATAGACTATCATATTCTATTACCCAATTAATTTAATAGAGTTATCAACTCTTAATTAGATAATTGAAAATAGTTAAATAATTTTATGAGTAGTGAAATTATATACACGTTTTTATAAGTTTGATTGAAATATAGACTATTTGATCATTCAATGTGTTTAAGCTAAGTTTCATGTAAAAATAAGCTATCTCTCTCTCTCTCTCTCTCTCTCTCTCTCTCTATATATATATATATATATATATATATATATATATATATATATATATATATATATATATATATTAAAAAATTTGAGCTAATAAATAAAATAAGCAATATATTACTCATTACATTATATTATAACCTTTTATACAAAAAAAATAACCTATGTGTTTGGGTCGAACTGTCATGTAGTAATAATCTACAATAGTCTATACATTTCCTTTAGTGAACTAAAGTTACCGTATAATATCAAACCATATAAGCTTGCTTTTATTATTCCTTTAAGAAAACAAAATTTCTCTAATTCTCTTAGACTGAAATAGTAATAATGTTTTTTTAGTATATCTCAAAATATGGTATACTAGTTATTTATATCGTACCCATTAACTTATAAATAATCTACGAGATTTATTTAATTTTTCAATAATTAATAAATTTAAATTTAATTTTTTACTTGTTAAATTGATTTAACGTAATTTATGTTTTCAATAATATATAATAATAATAGTTATTATTTTTATTTTTATAATATTAATTATGCATACTGTAAATAAAAAATACAATTGATAGACTATTAATAAGATTATATTTTATAATACTAATATTTATTTTTTAAATTATTTTACTAAAAATGTGGGACTTTCCTATCATTAGATGGGTCGAACTCCGCACAAAGTGCAAGTCTATGGTCCTCTATACTATCTGACTCATTTATATCTATATATTCCTCTTAACAAGAGTATTTGATTTTTTTTTTGTAATAAGTATTGAATGATTTTAATTATTATATTGATGCAAATTTTATAGGAGTAAAATCTCCAGTAATAATGGAACCAACTTCACCAATGAATGAATGATTTCAATGTTGTTTAAATAGAACATATATTTTTTATATGTATTTTTCTTTTTATATATTATAATTACATCGATTAATTTCATAGTTTAAAGATTTATATGTAATTTTAAATTTTAGGACACTGTTAATGTTTTTGTAAAATTTATATGTAATTTTAAATTTTATGGTATTATAAATTTGTATACATGAGGTATTAAAAATATTTATAAAAATAAAATTAATGCTTTATATTTAAAAATATATAAATATGAATAATTTATAATTTATATATTTATAATATAATATAAAAATTAACATAATCCATATAACTCATATAAATCAACCAACCCAACATATTTATAACCCTACTAGTTTGGGTTGGGTTCAATCCATCTAAATTTTAAGATAGATTGAAAGAAAAACCAATTGTAACCCATCCAACCCATATTTGAACACCCCTACCCATAGCTAAGTTCCATGGATTTCCACCATTGATTACTTTTTTTAGCTTTGTTTTCTTAAGGTTTCCTACCTCAAATACAACCAAGATCACATATATATTGTCCTCTTCTCCTTATTTTATTCATAGTAGCAAGTTTGAGCAAGAAAATCTAAGGTTTTCAATTTGGGAAAACTGTGTAAGTTAATAAAATTGAATTCTTTCTTTAGATCTTAATTAGGGATGATTACTAGACTAGTTTTTATGTGAATTTAGATTGAAAAATGAAAGAAATTTAATGGTTACCCTTTGTGTACCATTTGGCTAGCAAAAGGAGAGGGAGAAGGAAGTTAAGGCAAAGATAAGCTTCCTTATGTGGTTTGAGCTTGAAATAGGTAAATGAATACATAAACTCCCTAATTTCATGCAAAATTTAAATATATAACCTAGGATTTTAATGGAATTATAGTCCGACTATAAAATTAATGTTACAAATATGACATTGGATGTTAAAATTTAATTTTGGAAGCTTAAAAATGAAAATAAAACATGAAAAATAACTTGGTATAATACATCCACATAAAACATTTTAGGATATAAAATATGTTTTTAAGGTTTAACTTGAAATTAATAGTAAACATATGATATTATGCTAGATGGGATTGAAAGAGATGTAAAATAAAACACAAAAGCATGAAATGCCATTATGAACCCTAATATGGAATTAAGTAATTTAGGATTTTGGTATAAATATGAACTAAAAAAAAGAAAATTAATGTTGGAATTGTGAAATTAGATGTTAAAATGATGAAAACGTGGTGTTTAAATGAAATTTGGACATGAAGGTTTAGGATAGTCAATTCAACCACTAAGGAGTATTTAGGGTTTAATGTGTAATTTATGGTTCAACTTGAAATAATTGATGATTATAGAAAATTATGATAATTGGAGTTGATAGAAATGGAAAAAAGCATAAAATAAATAATGGCATAAAGAACACTAATATAGAACTTTAGGATATATATGATCATGTAATAATTAAATTGAAAGAAATATGGAAATGTGTTAAATATAAAAAATAATAAGTTTGAAATGTATAAGTGAAAAAGAATAGAAATTTATGCCTATGGATGCATGTTGGCCAAATGGTCATATGTGAAAATTCTAATAAAAATGCGTAATAAATGAGTAAGAGTAATGATATGAGAGGAATTTGAATGTGAATCTATGAAATGGATGTGATATATGATGTATATCCTTTGAATAAAATGAATGATTTGGCATAAATGATATAATGTTATGATAATTAAGTTTTGCCCTTAGTATTAGCTAAGAAACGAAGAATTGTGATGTAGTTGGCTACCCATAGGGAGACCGTATTTAAAACTGCAGGAGTAAGTTATGGTGACTTGTGAAATGGACCAAAGGAGGTTCCACACTGATCATGAAAGAAGATATAGTAAAAATGTGATTTTTGATGTAATTGTGACTATTAAGGACTTGTGAGGTCCATAGTTTCATACATCCAGTTCATCTGGTACGATTTATTATATACTAGGGGAAAAATAAAAGAAAAAGGCAAATGATTATGTAAAATAATAAAAAATAATTAAAACAATGAAAATAAATATAGTATAATATTGTAAATATAACAGAGCATTGAGAATACTATAAAATATTTGAAAATATTGAAATTAAATATATAACAATGGAAAAAAGGATGAGAGATAATGAAAAATAGGTGAAATTAAAGACTAAAATGTAATTTTACATGCATAAAGTGATTATAAGGAGTAAAATGTAATTGTGACAAGAAGACAAAAAAAATGTGATTAAATAGATAGAGTTGAAAAAAATGAGTTAAATAATGAAGAAATAAATAATTAATAAGGGATCAAATTGAAAATTTTCCCTAAATGTAGTTGCCAAAACATGTAAATTGAATTTTTGGTAATATATATATGAATTATATTTGATGATTAATTGAGTACAAAGATTATTTATATGAAATAAAAATTGTATTGAAAATTTTGGGGTTTCTTGTTCACTACTAAGTACAATTTGTACTTAACGTGTGATTTTTGTATGCCGTATAGGAATTATATCTAAAAGAGATGAGATGCCTACGAATACTGTGTTAGAAGTTAAAATTTTTGATGTTTGTGGTATTAAATTTATGAGATCTTTTTCAAACTCATTTGGATTTGAATATATTCTATTAGCTATAGATTATATCAGCAAGTGAGTAGAAGCAGTAGCCACTAAGATATGTGATGCTAGAGTTGTAATTGAATTTCTTAGGAGGAATATTTTCATTAGGTTCGGGGCATCGAGAGCTATTATCAGTGATAGGTGCAAGCATTTTGTCAACCACCAATTCAAAACATTACGTAAAAAGTTTGGTGTTAGGCATAAGATTACAATCCCATATCATCCTTAAGTGAATGGGCAAGTTGAAGTGTCTAATAGGGAGTTAAAATCCATCTTGGAGAAAATAGTGAAAAATGCTAAAAAAGACTGGCATCACATGTTGGATGAGGCTTTTTGGGCTTATAGAACTATATACAAGACCCCTATAGGCATGTCCCCATTTAGATTGATTTTTGGTAAAGCATGTCATTTGCCGGTCGAATTAGAACATATGGCATATTCGACTATAAAACTGCTTAACTTTGATTTGAGATCTGTAAGAGAAAAGAGGAGGTTACAACTCAATGAACTAAATGAGTTTCGATAGCGGTCTTATGATAATTCTACGAGTTATAAGGAGAAAATGAAGAGTTGGCATAACCAGAAGCTAAATCAAAAGGATTTTGCTCCGGGGATGTTAGTCTCAAAGTACAATAGTCGGTTGAGGTTATTCCCAGGTAAGCTTAAATCGAAATGGTTAAGTCCTTATCAAATGGTCTCGAGCAATAAGTTTGGAGTAATCACCATCAGAAATTTGAGACGTGGTCATGAATATAAAGTAAATGGCCACATGTTAAAACCATAATCTGTTGCTCATCACGAGGTTGCTGAGGCAACTTTGATTCTTCTTAACAAGTAAGATGGTCCTAAAAGTCTAGCTGAGGACTTTCTAAATTCAAAACTAACCTCTTTAACTTGTGCTTAAAGGCTTGAGTGAATTTCTTTAATTTTTTTGTTGTACTATGTTTTTAGCATTTCTTGAGTGTTTTCATTGTTTAAGTGTGAATTTTACTTTGTTTTCTTGTTGATTCATGAAATTAAATGGTGTATTAATTATTTCATGAGTTAAATGTGATTTTGAGATATATGTTAACAAGTTGGTAGGTCTACATATTGTTGTGGCATGGTTTAAAATTTAGTTGTGAGAAAATAGATGGATTGCTCAAGGTGGATATTTATTTGATTAAGTATGATTCATGTTACACTTGATTTATGTATTATGAATATAGGCATTCATCTGGTTTATTCATGGTTTTAACATAAATTGATTGATAATAAACTAATTTGAGTGAGTTGTAAATTGATGAGGTTAGGTAAAGTTTAATTAATATGTGGAGATTGAATTAAGGTAGGCATGAAGAGAAATTGATAGTTGATTTTGTGGGAGTATGATTTTTCAAAATTGCAGAATTGGAAGTTTTCTTTTTTGTGCCTCGCCTGAGTGAATTTGGCCTCATTTAACGTATCCTTACAGTTCTAATTTTTGAAATTACCTTGCTTGAGGGATTTATGCCTCTCCTGAGGCCTTGTTGCATCTTTTTCTAGCTTCTAACCCCTCAGCCGAGTGGCTTTTACCCTTAGCTGAGACCTTTATGGCCATCAAACCGCTAGCCTAGCCTCCATGCTAAGCCAAACACCTCAGCTGAGGGGTTTCCCACCTCAGCCGAGGTGTATTTGCCTCTGTCCCATACCCTACACCTCTTCGAGGTGTCCTACCCCCTTACCCAAGGCCTTTGGCCTTTAAAATCCACTCACCCACATCCTTCTCATCTCAATTGCACACACTCAAACACTCTCTCCCTCGCCCAAGATCTTAAACATAACTCTCCCGAGCAACCTAAACTCAAGTCATTTATTTTCATCTCTCTTTATTTCAATCCACGTAAGTCCATATTTACTACTCCATTAATTTCCAAATTAATATATTAAATTGCTTATTTTGCTTTGAAAGTGGATTTTATTCTTCTTTTAATTGGATTAGTTGGATTTCACTTTTGACCTCAAATTTTGGTTTCTTTTGCACCTTATTTTCATCAAACTTGTTGAGTGTTTGCAATTAATGATTATAATTTCAGTTGGTGTAATTTAGAGTTGAAATTGCTTATACTTTAACCTTGCTAAGTTGTGCACACAAGGTGTTTGACAAAAGGCCCAAATGACAAATTAGTGTTGTTTTAGTTACAGCTCGAACTATTTTTAGCATAACTTTTGCTACAGTTGTCTGATTGCTTATTATAACATGTTTTCAAAAAGCTCATTTTGAGATGAAAAATCAATACCCAGTTATGCCATTTTAGGTCCTAAAAATGATGTTTAAGCTTTCATTTTTTAGTTTAAAGTTTTAGGGGGCTTGAGAATGTGTTTTAGATATGATTACAATTGTGTTACATGTAATTGTTTGCCTTGGTTAAATGTTTGAACTTTCCATATTCTATACTAATCATTTGATATTGTGTATATGTAGTGGCACCTAAGAAAGCGAGACATGGTGATGCTTCGAGCTCTTGGGAGTGCACATTCCAACTTATATGGATGAAGATAAGCATGACTTGTACAAGTACTTTGACAATGCCACCTATGTCAAGCCAGTTTATTTTGAAAAGTTATTCTTAGACATTTTTGATGGCAACTTATGGAATGAAATCATACTACTCATTCGCAACATTGGTTAGGAACAGTTCATCCAAAAGATGCCAAAAGTTTACCCTTCAATGGCTAGATACTTCCTTTATTCCTTTGAGTGCAACTATACAGATAAGGAGGATCTTAGCATTATAAGCTTCAAGCTTGGGAGAAAAACATATACAATGAGCTTCCCTGAGTTTACTGAGCACTTGGGCTTTCCTTCGGATGGGGTTTGTGAGCTACCTAATGCAACTCCAAGTGAGAATTGGGAATGGGTTAGAGAACCTCTCAACCAAGTAAGATAGAATGGCGGTAGGACTAAGGCTCACTCATTGAAGAATCACGCACTCTATGTTCTACACAAGTTTCTTTCCATAACAATTTACAACTGTCTTGGTGGCCCGAGTCCCATAAATTTAGGTGAGATAATGCTATTACAGTGCATGGTTAAAGGAATCAAAATCAATGGTTCATTCCATCTAGTGGGAAAGATAGAGGACCTGTAAAAAAGCCAAGTTGTATAAAGGTTATTTCTATTAGATTGATTACCACCATCATGGCCAAGGCAGTAAAGCATTAATTTCTGGAAGATCCTATTGAGGGTGATATCCACTACATTGATGATGCAATGTTGAGATGCATGAAGATCATGTGGAACAAACCACATCAACACTAGACAAATAGGGACGAATATTTGCACTTGAATCGAGTAGAGGATAATGCACAATAGATTGATGTTAATGAGGCGGAGCCTGAGCACCAAGAGGCTCCATCAACTGTAGAAGTTGGTTCCCCCTAAATATTTACTCTCCTGAATTAGGTAAATGGTCGGTTGGATATGCAGCAGGCACGCTTGGATAGTTTATAAGGAAGGATGGAAACCATGAAGATAGCATTGATGAGTTAAAGCAAAATTTTGAGCAGTTCATCTCAAGCTTTTGGGCATGATACCCACCACCACCACTTCCAACACCCTAGTCACATGCATTCTCATTTGCTATGGACAACAAAGTTTTTAAAGGGGGTAGAGCTTACTTAAAATAAGCTCAATTTTATTCAAGAGGCTCCATCAACTGCAAAAGCTGGTTCCCCCTAAATAGTTACTCTCCTGAATCAAGTAAATGGTCAGTTGGATATGCAGCAGGCATGTATGGATAGTTTATAAGGAAGGATGGAAACCATGAAGATAGCATCGATGAGTTAAAGCAAAATTTCGAGCAGTTCATCTCAAGCTTTTGGGCATGATACCCACCACCACCACTTCCGCCACCCTAGTCACATGTATTCTCATTTGCTGTGGACAACAAAGTTTTTGAAGGGGGTAGAGCTTACTTAAAATAAGCTCAATTTTGTTCACGAAGTAGACTGTAACTCCCCTTTATTTCATGAAAGTTTTTATTTTATTTTATTTTATTATGTTTTTTCTTTTTTTTTGGTTGTTGTTTTATTTTAGTTTTCTATTTTTACTTTCTTGTTTGTGTTGAAGTTGTTACTTTAGATGACTTTGTAATCTCTTTAGTAGTAATAATATTTCTTTTAGTTTGATTGCTTTTTCATTAATTAGGTTGTGCTGGAGATGTAGTTAGTTCAAATTGTCACTTAGCTTGCACTAAACATAGTTTGCTCCAGTTTTATTATCAAAAATTGAACGGATAATGTGGCATGCTTACTGTGTGCCATTTTAATTTTTAGGGCACTAGAACCTTTCTCATCACCCTTCAAAGTATAGAAAGAACTCAAACAACTTATAAAGTTATCTAGGCAATATTTTTCTTGTTGAGCTATCTTAAGACTATTTTTTCTACTCTTTTGATACATTTAACCCTTGTTAGCCAGTTTAAGCCTAATGTGCCATGCTTACTATGTGCCATTTTAATTTTTCTTATTACACCTATTTATATTACCATATAGACTAAATAGCTTTTATCTTCCCTTCTAAGAGTTGCCACCCTAGGATTGGATGAATTAAAAAGAAGTAGGTATTGTAAAGGGTGTAGTAAGATAGTTTTGGGATTATTAGTAAGGGCTATGGATCAAGTCAAGAAATTAGTGAAAGATGGACCTTGTAAACACCCATTTTATCATTGTATTGCCTTTAATAGAGTTAAAAAAAATAAAAAAAAGGAAAAAAGAAAAAAAGAAAAAAATTTGAAATAACGCTAGCATATATGGGAAAATTTTAAGTGTGGGATTTTTACAAGGAAAAAGAGAGTTTTGGCTTCTCAAAGGTGGTGGAATTGAGTAAATTAAGAGGGATTTTGATATTGTTTTATCTTGAATGTGCTTAATATTTATGGGATTGAGGAAACAAGTATGATAAAGGGGCATGTGTTTAGTAACTTGAAATTTTAAGAAATTTGGTATATTCTAAGCATAGAGTGGCTATTCTTTTTGCCATCTTTTATCCATTCTTTGATAACCAATACATTGGCCCCATTACAACCAAATTAGACCTAAGTGATTCTAAGTTTATTTTGAGCTATTTAGCGAATATGACTTTCGGGTTTCGGTGCTAAAGGAGAGGCTTATGATATTTCTAGAGTTTCAAGTGTGAAACCACATGTACACTTAGTTGTACATTAATTCTAATCTTGACTATGAATTTGCTTTAGTGTTTTTGATTTTGGAAAGAGCTTAAAATATTTTGGTTTTACACACACACAAGGAAACTAACTCACATTATCTTGCTTGAATTTATACTATTTAGAATTTTATTGAGTGTTCTTGTTAATTGCTAAACTTGGTTTTGAATTGTATAATTCTTCTTTAAAGTTTGATTATTTTGAGGAGTTACGTTTTTTCAAATTTGCTCAGGGGCAAGCAAAGATTAAGTATATGGTATTTGATAATTGTGAATTATACTAAATTTTTAGTATGCTTTTATGTGTTTAAATTAGTTAATTTAGTGTTAATTTGATTTATTTCATGATTAGTTAGTTAATTTGTATGTTTATAGATTTAATTGCAAGTTTTGATGTACTTAAGGGCTAAATTGAATAAAAAGAGGAATTAATTGAAGAAAGGAGAAGTTTGGGGGCAATTTTATAATTTTGGGAGTTAAAGGCAAGAAAGCTTCATGGAGTACATAGGGTATAAAGAGGATGAACTCGAGGAGAGTGCTAAATCACCTTAACCGAGTTCATAAAGCCCTCACCCGAGGTTGAATTACCTCACCCAAGCTAAAAAGTTCTCTTTTAAATTTCTAAATCACCTGACCCAAGTCCCAAACACCTCTCTTGAGCTTTAAACACCTCACACAAGCTTGATAAGGCCTCACCTGAGTTCTTTTACCTGTCTGTTGAGTTGAAGACTTTTAAATATGATAAAACTTTGATTTAGGAAGTATGCAGGCAGTTAACTTCTTCTTTTGGTAGGAAGAAAAGCATTATGAAAGCACCACACAAAAGGAGACCTTGGGGGAATTACAAATTTGGTTAAGTTTTTATCTTAATTTTCACTTAGGGTTTGAAGGCTACAATTAAAGAATCTGAGAAGACTTTAAGGGCAGCTAAAGGGTTTTATGTGTATTGTATTTCTTTTAATTTGTTTTTCCTTAGTTTTTAAGACAATGAATGATTAGTTTCTCTTGCTTTTGCTGAGGGAACTTGAACCCTCATATTTCTTTTATGTAGTGACTTAGTTTGATCTTTAATTGAATGCAAGTTGATTATTTCTTAATTTCTGAGCAATTCCTTATCTTAAGTTATATTTATTTTTTGCTTTCTAAACTATTTAATTTGAACAAATGTTATTTCTTTTGATTATATTAATAAGATAAACAAATTTTCTTCTCTATGTGATGTTTCTTCTAATTTCAGTATGCCTAATCATGATCATGAAACATTCATATTCGATATTGACTCAACAAAAATATTTTCATTTAATCTAGAAAAAAATTCAAAAGAAATCTTACTAGCATCAGATATAACTCCTATAGAGAGAATAAAAGATTGAGAGAATAAAAAAATAATATAAGAAAAAGTCTTTGCCTGGATCTATGATGACCTACCAGGAGTCAGTCGAAAGATAGCTAACCATGCGAGGTATAACCCAGTCAAGCAAGAAGCCTTAGTAGTGGTAGGTAAAGACTATAAAAATATATAAGTGTTCATCTTTAGTAGTTTATCATGTGGAAAGTTAGTGATCAATAAATAATGGTCATTTGCCTTACGAAAAATTTCTTGAGGAGTTAGTCTGAAGATGCTTTAGCCATTTGGTATTAATATAGGATAGCTCAAAGGGTGTTAAACATGAAACTTGCATAGATTTATATTTCTGAAAAGTTATATTTTTAAATTGAGCAAGTAATAGATGCTAAAATGAAGAAATCAGTTTTCCCAAAAGATGTCATCGAAAAGGATTAAAGAACGATCTATGAAACGTCTACCCAGTGTATTAGCATAGGTAGGAGGATTCATAAGAGGTAACCTAAGGGTATTCAGTTAAAATGCTTAAGAAAAAAGGGATATGCAGGAGTATGTGGCGCTCACATGAATGATTAGGTTAAAAAAAAGAAAAAAATGGAAGAGAAAAATAAAAAATCAGAAAAAAATGAAGAAAAAAAAAGAAAAAAAGAAAAAGAAAGAAAAAAGAAAAGGAGAATGATAAATAAAAAAGGGAGGGAAAACCATACGCTGAGGGCTCTGTTAACTTGTAATCAATCACTTAAGAGATATCAAAAAATGTCAATTGTGCCAATAATATACAGTTTTGAGATATTTGCCAGTTTTTAAACTATGCAATCTTGCATCGCCTTGGCCATTCGCTACATGGGGCAGAGACATCATGAGAATGATTCATCCATAGGTTCATTATTGTTGCCATAGATTACTTTACCAAGTGGATAGAAGTAGAATCCTTCAAGAAGGTGGATGCTAGGGATATGCCTAGGTTTATTGAAAAGAATTCGATATGCAAGTATGGACTATCCCACCATATAGTGTCAGATAAGGGATTTAATTCTATAGGGAAACTAAATAATTGCTTAGGAAATATGAGATTTAACATCATAGGTCTTCTCTTTACCGATGTCAGGCTAATAGAGCAGTTGAAACAAGCAACAAACACTACAAAAAAATGTCAAAATAGCAATGGAAAAATTTCTGTTGCTAATTTAGCAATGGAAATAAAATTTTATTGCTATTTAGCAATGGAAATTAAATTTCGTTGCTATTTTTGGTTGATTTTTTTAGAATTAGCAATGAAAATAAAATTTGTTATATTTCGTCGCTAAAAATGGAGGAAATTTTTAGCACCAAAATATAGCAATGAAATGTTTGTACCGTTGCTAAATAAGGTGCCAGTTAAAAAATTTTGGAATGAAAATTAGCAATGGAAAGAAAATTCTTTTTCTAACATAAATAAAATTTCGTTGCTAATTTAGCAACAGAAAGTGATTTCTGTTGCTATTTCAAAATCTAATTGATTTAAGGTTGCTTATTTAGGAACAATTTTTTTTTCCATTTTTAATTTAGCAACGAAATTCAATTTTCGTTGCTAAATTAGTATCAAAAGATAATTCTATTGCTAAATAACCAATCTTATTGCAGTTCGATTTCAAAATAGCAATGAAATTTTTTTTTCGTTGCTAAAATAGCAATGGAAATAATATTTCATTTTTATTTTATTATTTTTTAAAATAGCAATGAAATTTATTTTCAATTGTTAAAATAGCAATAAAATGTATTTTGGTTGCTAAAATAGCAGCGGAATGTATTTTCGGTTGCTAAAATAGCAACCAAAATAAAATTTTGTTTCTATTTTAATTTTTGCCCTAGGTATAAATACTTGATTTTTTTCTTTTTGTTGCTTCTTAATTTTTTCATAAACCTTGGTCTCTTCCTTACGTTCTCTTTCCTTCTCCTTTGCCTTTGCCTTTGCTTTTTCTCTTTCCCTTTCCTTTTTGTCGCTAATGGCTTTTTGTTGGGAGCTGGTTCTGATAATGCTTTTGAAGATGGTTGAGTTGGCAACTGCAGTTGTCCCACATCTCTTTCTTCCTTTGGCTTGTGTTGCTAATGTGGCGAAGGTTTGCTTCTCTATTTATTCTTAGAAATGTATATATGGTTTGCATTCTCTTGTAGACATCTACAACTCCAAAGGCAGCAACAAAACCCATTTTCATCTCATGGATTTGATAATTCTCTTGCATTTCAAAATTTCTAAGTCTGCTATTCTTATACCTTCAAAAAACCCAAAAAACTATGAAAAGGTCTCCCATTTACCTTTAAAACCTAACATTCAAAGAGGAAAATCGAAATCCATAATAGAAATAAAGAAGTAATACATCAGCTTTAAGTTGTTCTTTTAGAATTTTATGTATTTTTACAAAATAGAAGTGAATATTTTCTTCACAAAAATTGAAAAAGAAAATGTTGTGGCTGAGATCCGTCATGAACAAGGCAGTGGAGGTTGGAATAAGAACAATCTTACTTGTACCGTTAAGAACAATGCTGACTCTGTTCTTCACAATTATGGAATATTTATGAATTCAAGTGTTCTTTTTAAATGATAGAAAGTAGATTCTAGTTGTTCTTCCATGTTAGAAAAATAAGTAGGGAATTTAATTCCTATAGGAAATGTTTTCTACATATTATTTCTTTAGTTATGTCTTACAAATCAAGTGGAGTCTTAGTTGATACATGTAAGCATACACATTTTACTCAGATAGTTTACTTAATTAAAGGAGGGCATGGGGTGCTAATAAGCATTAAGTATGCAATCTGAGTATCATTTTCTTTTGACCATTTTAAATATACTAATAACTATACTATATATGGTGATTAAGCTAATAATGTTATGTGTTGAAGTCCACGGGGTTGCAACTACCTTTTAAAATTGATCACACCCATGATGATTGCCTTCTCTTTGATTATTTTTTTTAGATATCTCTTTAATTTTTAGATTTCAAATCATTGAGAGCATATATCTTTAGTTAAATAATAAAAAATATATGTCTTTCACTTAATTATATGGATGATATAAATCGGCATCGAAATGAAGTGCACTCTTACACAACAACATGCTTATTTTCTTTTTTTTTGAGGTCATATTTTGCTATGGGACTTGTAGGGTCTCATTCCAAGGAAAATGGTGGAGTACTATGGTTCTTGCCATCCAATGTATACCAGTAATTTCTATATAAGATATTTATTATTATCCTAATTAGTTAGGATATCTTTTAAATATATTAGCCATTACTTTACGTTATTTTTATGATATGGATATAGTTTATATTCCCCCGAGTCCATTTCTTTTCTTTTTTATTAAGAATTCCCCTCGCTGACATTCACGTCTTGCTTTTGAATGTAATTATCTTGAGTCTATTTTGATGATTGATAGATTGATTGGTATTATATATTGTGTACAGAGAGAAAGGTAGAGAATACTATTTTGAAATTTTAATTATATTGCTTTCTTTTTTCTTTGGTTTAGTTACGTGATTATTTAATACTACCCATTGGCTATCTCACTATAGCCAAAGTGAAATAAATGATCACCCAAATTGAAATGAAGAAAGGCATTCAAAACCCCAAATAATTTTTTATCATTATATTTGTAGCTCCAAATTCTTCTATTTAGTTTTTATAGACTTCTACTGTAGCGGTTGCTGCGATGATAATCCAAGCATTAAGGCAACATATGAGATTATGCTTATAAGATTGCTATCCGAATTGTATTCTCGTCAAACTCTTACGATGCTTCTTCTTTTCTACTTAATTTTTTTGCTTTTGGTTTTTTTCTGTTACTGCAGATTGCAGAGGCATTATTAGAAATTTCACTACCTAGATCCTTCGGTGACGTACTTTTAAAAATTGATGTTGGAATAGTTTTGCCAGTTGTAGACAGGTGCAATTAAACTCATGATTGACAATTAGGCTTTGTTAACTTTCTAGAGTCATAATAAAGATTTTGATATAATGAGGATGCTACATTGAAAATATGTTATGCTTCCTGCATTGAAAATAGAATTTTCCTGTTGATGGGAATTGGTTTTCTTTAGGTTCAAATATTGGTAGAAAAGGATAAAAATTTGAACTTGGTTTGTGCCTTAAGACTTTTTGTTGATGTCCAGCCTATTAAAGTTGATGCCCACGTGATAAATGATGTAATAAAATTTACTTTTGAATTATTGTGATAATTAGCATTTTCATTTTCAGTTACAGTTTCTTTCTCCCCAATCAATTGTGATGGGTTTCAAATAAATTATTTGGCTTCTAGCTTAAATAATCTGAAATTTGGTTATTTATGTTTGCTTAAGTATTTTTAAGGGATAGTGTGGATTTACAATATGGCATTCTGTGTAAAGAATAAAAATAAAAAAATTGTAATAATCTTTAGTGAAGGAATGGTGACAGATTTCACCGTCGTGAATTTTTTTATTGGTGGGTTAATTTATCAACGAAAAATGAATTTTCGTTGCTAAATTTAGCAATGGAAATCTTATTCCGTTTCTAATTTTGACCAATTCCTCGAATCTAAAAAATAACAACCGTCAAATTAGCAACCACTGATTTCGTTGCTATTTTTGATTAGCAACAGAAAATTGACATTTTTCGTTGCTAAATGGATTTTTTCTTGTAGTGAAGAATGTTAAGAGTGTTGGGAATTATCGGTTACATGCATCTCATATATAAGCAAAATTTAAAATTTTTAACCAATAAATTTGATCTTGCCATGAATTTACAATATACATATTAATGAGAATAAGAAAAATCACCTTTGATTTTTGTTGAATAGTTGATTTTCCTTCTCACCGGATTGTCGCAAACCACAGTGTCCAAAATTGAACACCTCCAATGAGTAATCCACACAAGAGAAGGATAGAATGAACCAACAATTAGGAGAAATAAGGGTTGGCTGAAAACCCTAGATGCTAGCTAGGGAAGGTGGCGGCAAGGGCTTTTTGAGTGAGAAAAACTTTTCTCTTAATTGTTCACACTTAACCCTAATACCCCATCACTTGAATTTTTATAGTTAGGTTAAAAATCCAACATTATAATGGGATTTGGCTCTTTAAAATTGCTGAAGAATTATTAGTTGGGCTTCTGAAATTATTTATAATTATTCAGGCTCAATTAAATCCAATTTAAGCCCTTTCACAAAAGACTATGCACAAAATCCACAAACTAGGCCCTTTGTACATATACTTGGATTTAATTACCCAAATGAATTCCAAATCCAACAAAATTAAATATGTAGACTCCATAACACTTATGAAACATATTTAATTTATTTTGTTCTAAGATTTAGGCCTCTAAGGGCTTCTATTTGTAGTTGCCGTGTGGCCCTTCCTCTGGAGGGCTTCTGTGCCAACTTCACTTCTTTGGGCCTTTATAATTCCTCCAATGGATCTATTAATTATTATATCAGCCCTATAACACTTATAGTTTAATAATAATTAATTAAGAAATACATTATTTTAATTAGGTCTATTTTTACAGAACATTTCAAAAAAGTTCTACGAACAATTTTACTTGATCATAATTAATTAAACTCTTTAATTAATATTCTCTTATTCACTTCTCTATCCCCATAATAATATCAAATATTATTATCCTTGTCATTTTACCATTTTATCCTTTTCTCTATATGTGTGTGACCTATTGGGTTCCTGTCCATGTTTGCACTATAATATGTAATTGTAAGTTCTATTCAAAACTCACATGATTTAAACTCCTTTGAATCATTTTATCAATCCCTATTGATATTTATGATACATTATTATACAAATCATGAGCAGCCTCTAGCTAGACATCATGACTACCCAAATGTCAGGAAAGTCAAGTGGTTTGACTATACCCTTCCATAGAGCAGTTACCGTGCAATTACTCCTTTCACCACTCTTATCTCAATCAGATTTTGAGTATGGATTTCTATCAACTCATATAAATCTAATTATGTATGTTCTATTAATTTAACCATTGTTCCCAAAATGCCCTTTATGGATCTCTATCCATCTTGGCATATTACTCTTGCCAAAGATTCTCTAAACAAGGCACTTATAGAATCATGTGAGATAACTTTCCTTATTAAATCTGGGATGGTGAATCCTTTGTCAATCACTCAACTATCTTCAAGTAGATCATGATATACTCAATATCCTAACTATTTTCACTCCCAGTTGGAAGTAATTAGTTATGGAGTCAAAATATACCACTTGCTACTTAAGATAACTTTGGTGATCTTTAGTCTAAGGATACTTGCACAACCGCTATGAAGAGATTCCTCACTGACATAGATTTAATATCCATGTGAGGATTCTCTTTGCAGGTCTCCAATGAACTTGTTCTTCTAACAAGCATCCACATGTTAGCTTTGATTATCTTTCATAATCATACTTATGAGAACCACTGCTTGAACTATTCAAGAAGCATAACATGTGCTAGTCTGTCCGAATTAACAATATCCTATTTTGTTAATTTTATGACTAGGGATATTTAAATATTAACACATTTGCATGCAATAGACACCTCATATCATGAACACTTTCATGATTGCCTTTGCACTGTGTTTATAATGTCAAGGACTTCATTTATTAATTTAAAATTTACAAACTCATGTATTTAAACATAGCATTAATAAATGAATAATGCCTTTTATTAAGAATGTAAATTCATACATATGAAAATCATCCCTTTTACATGGGCTCTAGGGCATACTCTCTTACAATCTCCCACTTGCACTAGAGCCAATCACTCATATGTCTTGGACCCATGCTATTTATATGGTGATTGTGCTTTATCTGGGAAAGTGCTTTAGTGAGGGGATCCACCACATTATCATATGTCGGGACCCTTTCTATTTTCACATCATTTCTAGATACTATTTCCCTTATGAGATGGTAGCGTCTGAGAACATGCTTGGATCGCTGATGAGACCGTGGTTCCTTTGCTTGCACAATGGCTCTATTGTTGTCACAATATAAAGGAATCAGATCAACAATGCTAGGCACCACTCCGAGTTCAAATATGAACTTTTTGATCCACACTGCTTCTTTGGCTGCTTTCGAAGCAGCAATATACTCAGCTTCTGTCGTGAAATCAGCAGTTGTTCCTTGTTTGGAACTCTTCCAACTAACTGCTTCTCCTCCCATTATGAACACATAACCAGACTGTGATTTACAATCATCTTTGTCAGATTGGAAGCTGGCATCTATATACCCTATTACTTGCAAACTGCCCTTTCCATATACCAAGAATATATCCTTAGTCATTCTTAAGTACTTAAGGATATTTTTGACAGCTGCCCAGTATTCCTCTCCAAAATTGGATTGGAATCTGCTTATGACACTCAAAGCAAATGCTACATTTGGACGTGTACATAACATAGCATACATGATAGAACCAATTGCCGATGCATATGGTATTCTATTCATGCTCTCTCTATCCTCTAGTGTCTACGGACACATAGACTTAGAAAGGTGTTTCCCATGCACCATGGGTATAAACCCTTTTTTAGAGAGATCCATATTGAACCTCTTCAATACCTTATCTATGTATGTACTTTGAGAAAGACCTAGCAACCTATTGGATCTATCTCTATAGATCCTTATTCCCAAAATATAGGATGCTTCTCCAAGGTCTTTCATGGATAATTGCTTGGATAACCATATTTTAACAGATTGGAGAAGAGAAATATCATTTTCCATGATCAATATGTCATCCACATATAGAACCAGGAAGAAAATTACACAACAACTGACCCTTTTATACACACAAGGTTCATCTTCATTCTGTGAGAAACCAAACTCTTTGATTATCTCATTGAATCGTATGTTCCAGCTCCTAGAGGCTTGCTTCAATCCATAAAAGGATCTTTAAAGCTTGCATACCTTTTCACCATTTCCTGATGTGAACCCTTCCAGTTGTGTCTTATACACATCCTCAGTCAGATTTCCATTTAGGAAAGCTATCTTCACATCCATTTTCTAAATCTCATAATCATAATGAGCTACAATGGCTAAAAGTATTCTTATAGACTTAAGCATCGCTACAGGAGAAAAGGTTTCGTCATAGTCAATACCTTCTTTTTGACGATAGCCCTTTGCTACTAAGCGAGTTTTATAGATAATTATATTACCTTCCATGTCGGTTTTCTTTTTAAAGACCCATTTGCACCCTATGGGTTTTATCCCTTCAGGTGGTTGAGTTAAAGTCCATACTTTGTTCTCATACATGGAGTCCATTTCAGACTGCATAGCCTTAAGCCATAAATCACGTTCTGAACTGTTTAAAACTTCTTGATAGCTTGTAGGCTAATTGTCCTCTACTACAGTTATGCCTCTATCCGAATCAATGTGAAATCCATATCTCACAGGGATAGAACCCATCTTAGTAAATCTTCTAGGATTTTGTGTATAATTATGTTTAACTGTAATCTCATCATTATGAAATTCAGTCTCGGGTTCAATCGGTTGATCTACTTCTATTTGTGGGTCTTGAACTTCACCAAGTTCAATTTTACTCCCACTGTCCTCTTGTAGGAGAAATTTTCTTTCCAAGAAGACAACATGCCTTGAAACAAACATCTTTTGTTCTAAGGGATGATAGAAATAATATCCAAAGGTTTCTTTTGGATATCCCACAAATAAACATTTGTTAGACTTAACATCTAGTTTGTCTGACATTGTCTTCTTCACATAAGCAGGACAACCCCATACTTTCATATGAGAAAGTGTGGGTTTCTTGTTATTACACATCTCATATGGAGTAACATCAACTGATTTACTAGGAACTCTATTTAACATATAAACAACAGTTTCTAGTGCATATCCCCAAAAGGACTTAGGCAAGTCAGCTTGGCTCATCATTCATCGAACAATATCTAATAGTGTTCGATTTCTCCTTTCAGATACACCATTGTGTTGTGGTGTATATGGTGGAGTCCATTGAGATAAAATCCCATTATCTCTAAGATAATCTTGAAATTCTTGGCTTAAGTACTCTCCACCTCGATCTGATCTCAGTGTTTTAATACTCCCGCCAAGTTGTTTCTCTACTTTATTTCTGAATTCTTTGAACTTTTCATATGCTTCTAATTTATATTTCATTAGATAGATGTATCCAAACCTGGAATAATCATCTATGAAAGTAATGAAGTATGAGTAACCTCTTCTGGCATGTGTAGTCATTGGACCACATACATCTGAATGTATTAAGTCCAAAACCATTTTAGCTCGTTCTCTTTTACCAATAAAGGGAGATTTTGTCATTTTTCCCAATAAACAAGATTTGTATGTATCAAATGATTCATAATTAAATGATCCCAAATTACCTGACTTGTGTAATTTGGTCATGTGGTTCTCATTTATATGGCCTAAATGACAATGCCATAAATAAGAGATATTTAGATTATCATGTTTTATTCTCTTGGTATCCACATTATGCACTTCTTTAATTAAATCAAGAACAAATATACCATTCTCAATGATAGCTTTTGCATAAAACATATTGTTCTTAAAAATGTAACAACACTTGTCCTTTAAAGAAATTTCATAATCGTTCAATAAATAATTGAAAGAAATAATACTCTTGGATAAAGCTAGAACATAATAAAAATTATTTAATTCTAGTACTAATCCACTTGGAAGAGGCAAATGGTAAGTCCCCACAACCGTTGTAGAGATGTTTTGTCCAGTAGCTGACTGCAAACATATTTCTGCCTTTTCAACTCTTATAAAGCTTCTAAGCCCCTGTAGATCATTACACAAGTGAGATCCACATCCGGTATCTAATACCCAAGATTGTTTTGAAGCAATAGAATAAGTATTAATTTCAATCATATGAATACCTGAAGTAGAAGCATCAGCTTACTTCTTCTCCTTGAGAAAATATAGATAGGCCTTGCAGTTACAGTTCCAATAACCATCCTTTCCACAATGAAAGGTGCATAACTTGGAGCGAACGAGTACAAGATTAAATCTATGTATAGATCATTATCCATTATATAGCCAAGTCTACTCAAATGCTCAATATACCCATACATCTTCAATACATGAGTAGCAGCCGAAGTGCCTTCCACCATTTTGCAACTAAATAGAGCTCGAGCAATCTCATATTGCTCAGTTCTAGCCTGAGAAGAATAAAGCTCCTCTAGATGCAAAATGATGGTTCTAGCATCCATCATCTCATGTTGCTTCTGAAGCTCTGAGGATATAACACCCAACATCAGACATGCTGCTACTTCACTATCCTCCATATATTTACGATAAGTGCCTTTGATCTCATTAATGGCATCATCTGATGGAAGTTGTGATGGATCTTTATCCAAGACATCATGGATCTTTTCAGCTCTGAGAACAATTCTCACTTGCCTAATCCAGTCAGAATAGTTGCTGCCAACTAGCTTGTTATCCAAGATTGATCGTATATTAATGTTTGATGTGCTCATAATGATGACCTAGATATGAAAAAGAAAACATATGAGAGTATGTTCATATATATATGTATGAATTAATTAGGTCTTTAATTAATCCATTTACTCCCACTATTTTATTGCGAATTAATAGCCCTCACTATTTAATCCGAGAAAACCCGATGGTTTTCCTAGTAGGCCAATATCCAATCCTTGATATATAATTTGACCTTGACTGTGGTCAACAAACAAAACTCCATACCCTTGAAAGGTAGGTATCTCTATACCAATTGTGTCTCTACACAACTATTGGATCATTAGGTCATCAACTCTTGATGCATGCATATCATATATACATTCCCTAATCTTATCTCTAGAACTATTAGACTTGACTGTGGTCAGCAAGCTAATGGGCTACCTAAGATGACCCATTTAATTAGATTTAAACATATTCGATATATTGTGAGCTTGATTGTGGTCAACAACCCACACTATAAAGAACTCTGGTTATCCTCAAATTAATGGAAGGCTTATATACCTTAGTATTTGTTTGAGGGTTTTAGTTAATTAAGTCTCATCATACATGGTTGGCATACATTGGTATGAATTCTATATCTATCACATAAATATAAGCATACAAATATGGTATAGTTATGGACTTTACTACATTGATTTTCCCAAGCCAAAAGGGAAATCAAAAGGTCACACCTAGGTAGTATGCATGATTCAAATAAGTAAAAATAATTACATTATATTCAATCTTGTTGGATCTCCATTCGGCTTATCTTGCTCCTTGATAGTGGTCTCCATCTCTATTTCTAATTCTAATCTAAGTAATCTAATTACATATTACAATTTGAAAAAGAAATACAAACAAAAAACAAGTGGCCGGGACATGAAAGTCCTCATTGGGCCAAAACATACATAATGCTCAATCACATTGGGCCTTATCCATAACTATCCATCATGCCAATCATACACCCTTATATGCATTTCTAATGCATAAAGTAATGGATTACTAACTTTGTTTCAACTCTTGAAACTTTCTTTTGAGTTATTTTAATAATGTGATCAAATTAGGAAACTTTTTCATTTTGGAAACTTTCATTTTAGGAAACCCTTTTGCATGCATGTGTTCTTGCCTTAATAATCAATCCAATTGATTATTAATTAATTATTAATTGATTATTTAATTAATTAATCATATTAAATAATTAAAAAAATCAATTTTGGGGTTTAGATAAAGGGTAGGCCGAAACCCACCAAACTAAACCCTAAATGTATTCACACACAAACTAGTTTTGTGTCTATTAGACCATTTAGGCTTTTTGGAATGAGCCAAGCCCACTCCAGCCCTTAAAACCCATTAATAAACTTAATTATAGTTTATTATATTTGATTTAAATCATCTCCTTGGGTCCATCAAGTCATTCACTAATTTAAACCAAGTCCGTAAACATAATTAAGCCCATTAAGTGGTTTTAATGAATTAAAATTAATCTAATTAATTCAAGGCCCATTTTAATTAATCCAATTAATTAAAAACACATAAATATATCAGATTTAGAAGATTAAAATCTTTCTAAACATGAACACACCAAGAACATACCAAGAACACAGAAGAACACCAATTTATCGAACTTTTCGATTAAACTAGTTTTCATGCAAAACTTGTTCGATTTTAATTTTGTTTGATCCTATGGCTTAATATTACATATTAAACACATAAATTATCATCAAAATGATCTTAGAGTGGATCAATAAAATTTTAATTTAGAACTGCCCCTAAACATCATTGAAAAATAAAAGCCATTCACGCCAAAACCATAATTCTTTTCTCAAAAGAATCGTTTTTATTTTTCGTTATATATATTTGATCACATATATCTAGAAATCAATATTTCTCATTCATGAACAATCAAATCTGATATTTTAAAGTTCATGAAATAAATAACTCAAAAATAAAACTTATTTTGCAGAAAAATATAGAATTATAGATTTATGGCAAAACTGAGGCTCTGATACCATGTTGGGAATTATCGGTTACATGCATCTCATACATAAGCGGAATTTAAAATTTTTAACCAATAAATTTGATCTTGCCATGAATTTAAAATATATATATTAATGAGAATAAGAAAAATCACCTTTGATTTTTGTTGAACAGTTGATTTTCCTTCTCACCAGGTTGTCGCAAACCACAATGTCCAAAATCGAACACCTCCAATGAGTAATCCACACAAGAGAAGGAAAGAATGAACCAATAATTGGGAGAAACAAGGGCTGTTCGGAAACCCTAGATGCTAGCTAGGAAAGGTGGCAGCTAGGGCTTTTTGAGTGAGAGAAAAACTTTTCTCTTAATTGTTCACACTTAACCCTAATATCCCATCACTTGGATTTTTATAGTTAGGTTAAAAATCCAACTTCATAATAGGATTGTGCTCTTTAAAATTTCTGAAGAATTATTAATTGGTCTTTTGGAATTATTTATAATTATTTAGGCTCAATTAAATCCAATTTAAGCCATTTCACAAAAGACTATGCACAAAACCCACAAACTAGGCCCTTTGTACATATACTTGGATTTAATTACCCAAATAAATTCCAAATCCAACCAAATTAAATATGTAGGCTCCATAACACTTATGAAATATATTTAATTTATTTTGGTCTAAGATTTAGGCCTCTAAGGCCTTCTGTTTGTAGTTGTCGTGTGGCCCTTCTCTGGAGGGCTTCTGTGCCAACTTCACTTCTTTGGGCCTTTATAATTCCTCAAATGGATCTATTAATTATTATATCAGCCCTATAACAATTATAGTTCAATAATAATTAATTATGAAATACATTATTTCAATCAGGTCCATTTTTACAGAACATTTCAAAAAAGTTCTGCGAATAATTTTAATTGATCATAATTAATTAAACTCTTTAATTAATTATTCTCTTATTCACTTCTCTATTCCCTTAATAATATCAAATATTATTATCATTGTCATTTTACCATTTTATCCTTTTCTCTATATGTGTGTGACCTATTGGGTTTCTGTCCATGTTGGCAGTATAATATGTAATTGTGAGTTCTATTCAAAACTCACATGATTTAAACTCCTTTAAATCATTTTATCAATCCCTATTGATATTTATGATACATTATTATACAAATCATGAGCGGCCTCTAGCTAGATATCATGACTACCCAAATGTCAGAAAAGTTAAGTGGTTTGACTATACCCTTCCATAGAACAATTACTGTGCAATTACTCCTTTCACCACTCTTATCCCAATTAGATTTTGAGTATGGATTTCTGTCAACTCATATAAATCTAATTATGTATGTTCTACTAATTTAACCATTGTTTCCAAAATGCCCTTCATGGATCTCTATCCATCTTGGCATATTACTCTGGCCAGAGATTCTCTGAACAAGGCAATTATAGAATCATGCGAGATAACTTCCCTTATTAAATCTGGGATGGTGAATCCTTTGTCAATCACTCAACTATCTTCAAGTAGGTCATGATATACCCAATCTCCTAACTATGTTCACTACCAGTTGGAAGTAATTAGTTATGGAGTCAAAATATACCACTTGCTACTTAAGATAACTTTGGTGATCTCAAGTGTAAGGATACTTGCACAACCGCTATGAAGAGATTCCTCACTGACATAGATTTAATATCCATGTGAGGATTCTCTTTGCAGGTCTCCAATGAACTTGTTCTTCTAACAAGCATCCACATGTTAGCTTTGATTATCTTTCATAATCATACTTATGAGAACCACTGCTTGAACTATTCAAGAAGCATAACATGTGCTAGTCTGTCCGAATTAACAATATCCTATTTTGTTAATTTTATGACTAGGGATATTTAGATATTAACACATTTGCATGCAATAGACACCTCATATCATGAACACTTTCATGATTGCCTTTGCACTGTGTTTATAATATCAAGAACTTCATTTATTAATTTATGATTTACAAACTCATGTATTTAAACATAGCATTAATAAATGAATAATGCCTTTTATTAAGAGTATGTGAAAATCCAAAAGGATGTATTTCCAATGAGAAATGCTAGTGTGAAAACCCATAAAGGGTGCACTACCTTTAAAATAATGATGTAATTGGAGTAATGAGGGGCTACTAGTAAGTCGAGCAGTGGAATCAACATGTACAGTGTCCAGACCAAGGTCATATTTACCACGGCCAAGGGGAATTGAATAAACCCTTTGCACATGCCATCCACAATGTTGAATAACCCATAATGTCTTACCCAATCATTTGTGGATGACATCAGACATCAGGTAAAGTTGTATGGTAGAATGAAACCTATCTAGAAGGTGGATAAATTAGAGAAATTATCTATGACATCAATTAACCACTCCAGTCAGAAGCTCTTGTCCCGAGGAACTAATCCTTTGACCTTTAAGGGAAGAACACTCAAAGCTCTTGTCACTTCCTTTAGGAAGTCGGAGACACATTGAGATAAATAAGGAAGAGTGTCTAGTGTAAACCTAGCTCCAATGATCTCAACAAACTCCTTGACTAGAGAACATAATTCCTGATGTATGAACCTGAAGACATGGAATCATGGGTCCCAGTAATGAATGGCAAAGAAGATCGGAGCCCTATCCATCTTTACTCTCCTTAAGAACCTCAAGCTTGAGTAAGGGGTCAGATTAAAGTTTTACCTAGTTTTTGAGCTATCCAATAGTTTATGGATTATCATTATGGTAGGATTCAACTTGGTAGCAATATTCAAGTAGCCTAAATGCCAAAAATAATAAAAATGACTACAAATTAAAAGAAAGAACAAAAAGAAAGAGAAGGAAGAAAGAGAAATACTTGAAAGAGAGCTTGCTTAGAAAAGGGAGGGTCAAAGGCACAAAAGAACAAGAAAAATCAAGCTATAGCAAATGCATGATAAATGACCATCCCTTAGAGGCAACTCATGTCCTGGCCACCTAGTATCCTTGGAATGCCTTAATGAATCTTTTGCGTCCCTCATGCATTGCACATATATTTTTGCATTTGCTTTATTTTTACAGGAAATGTGAGAAGCACTAACACTACGAGGCTCCCAAAATTCGATATGAAGGAGGAAGTGGTTAGATTCAGAATGTAAGACATTCATTATAGTATCATACAATGTCGCTTCATGGAGGCCATGGGACTGTCTATCAGAGTAGAGGTTTTAACCTCGAAGACAAGAGTTATAAGGGAGTGCTGGGCAACAATTACCCATTTTGAGGCTGAATAAAATCTAGATAAGGTGAAAAGCACCATGTTGACCACCCAAGCTTTCAGATGCACCCAGCAAAATTTGTCTACTTCATATATCGATCGCATCGATAGTCCTAGGTAGGTTAATGCGGTCGATATAGCCTATTCGTGGGTGATGTATAAACATAGAAGAGTGGACATTACACATGAGGTCATTGCCACCTTACTCAGAGCTACTACCCAGCCAATATCTCAAACAGGCATAAAGGAAGTGATGACTCAATTATCGTTAGACTTGGGGGGAAAATAATGGGACATTTTGCCACTTTAGAAAGATATCTTTATGGATATATGGGTCACCCCTAGCATTAGAATAGTTAAATCAATCCAAAGCAAGAGGGATAGTATAGGTTGCTAATAGTCTAAGAGACCAGAGAGAGATACAGACTGGATCCTATTATGCCAGAGCTATCGAAAGAGGGCGAGGACAAGGATTAACCACCTCATCCATCTCTAACACTGCCAGTTTAGCCTGATCATACTCTCTAGCAGGATAAGCCACAGTAACCCTATAGGGCAGACATGGGCATAAACTATGAAATAGACATATAGGTGATTAGAATGACTTGTCCAATGGAATAACCTTTCCCTTCAGTACCTTTACAGTCTTCTATTCGACCACAATCATCATCCTCCAGGGTGTCTAAAAGATTCTCACCATATGGCCACCTTAGAGGCTCCACTTCTGATACATCACCACCATCCTAGCCTATATAGATCCCTAAAGGCCTTGCACCTTTAGAGTTGATCTAGAGGATAGACAGATTAGAGTTCTTTTTGCAGACCCTCATTAAGTGACATCAGTAGGATGTGGATAGGATCTTGGGGACATTGGTAACCTCTAGAGCTAGATTTGATGCTATATTATAGGTCACTGATGCCTTAATCACCATGTGTGAGCTAGTAGACTATTAGAATAGAAGGGGTTAGTTAGAGGACCTTAGCTGCCATAAGGAAGGTCAGAGATACACTGGACAGTCATATCGATAAAGTGAAAGGTGACTTGAGAGCTTGTGTGAGACAACAAACTTTAACCATTAAGGACCTAGGCATAGGGGTTAGCAAGTTAGGTGTGATGATTAGATAGATTCTATGCTCTTTGGCTAACTATGTACAGGGGTTCCAGTCTAGGGCATTATCTCTAGCCCTAGAGCCTTTTATGATAGCAGTATAACTATATCATCAACCTAGTCCAGCATCATTATCATCGAGACCTTTAGCCTTGTGCTTATCATCTTCGAGATGATTAATCCTCATGCCTATGGTCATTGTGGTCATCCATACCTTTCCCACCATTATTAAGGATGGCATACAGCAAGGCACCTGATCCACCATAATATTTATATTTTGTATTCAAGGAGTTTAAAACCATTTTGGACATTTTGATGTATGTGAGACTAATGATATGCTTTATTATTATTATGCATGATAGGATGAAAAAAATAACAACAAGACAAAATAACAATAAGGTAATTGGAAAAGATAAAGATATTTGACAAAAGGATAAAATTGACCATGATTGATCGAGATGGAAAAGTTAAAATAACAATCCAAATTCAACCCACAAGACACTGATATCACACCTTTTCTCATAAATACCAAAGCCCTCTTAAGAAGCACACATGTTCCCCATTCCACAGGGCTTATAGTAGATATATTACATGCTTATGAATGGAGAACTTGTCAACACTAAAACATATCAAAAGGATAAAATATTTGTGAATGGGGAATGGATAGGAGTCTGCGATGGTTCATTTTCCTTAGTTATAGTTCCAAGATAGTTGTGAAGCCATAAGAAGTCAAAAGAGATGCACCACGAATAAAAGTGTAGGTATTTTCTAACTTATAAAGGATTTGGGAGAGATGGTCAGAAATCACTCATACCTCTATTGGACAAGGGAATTATTGAACTAATGGGAGACTCACACCTTTAATGGAGTTAGTTTCAAGCTCTAATTCTACATACCCTAGGTGCTAATCAGGAAAAACCTTTTTTGTCTCAATTCTACAAGCCTCGGGTGCTAATTGGAGGCTCGTTGCCTCCAATAGAGTTAGTCTTAAACCCTGATCTGTATGCCCCAGATTTTAATAAAGTAAAACCTTTTTTTATCTCAATTCTACATGTCCCAGGCACTAATTAGACAAGTGGAGAATCATTGTCTTTAATAGAGTTATTCTCAAGCTCTAACTCTATATGCCACAGGTGCTAATTAGACAATTAGAAATTCATCGAGTTCAATGTAGTAATCTCAAACCTTGATTCTACATGCTCTAGGTGCTAATCAAGCACAACCTCGTTGTCTCAATTCTTCATACCCCTGATGTTATTTGGACAACTAGAGACTCACCGCCTTCGTTGGAGTTAGTCTTAAACCCTGATTCTATATGCCCTAACTGCTAATTAGGAACTTTAACCGATAAGTCAATCAGAGATTCACTGGCTCATGTATGCATCCTTTTCCTTCACTCTGAATTTTGGCTCACTTTGGAGCTAGTGCATATGTTCGTCAAAATTGGAGGCAGCTATAGACACCATGACCCAAGGAAGCCTAGACTAGGATTATTCGATTATGAGAAAATAGTGTATTGCTGACAACAAGTTCAAATTTCGAAGCTCTAATTATGAATCTCCCATTTTTTCTTAAAGATTTTAATGTTTTTCCAAATATTTGCAAGGTTTTAACAAAAAAATGCATGAAAACCTTTTTTTTTGAACCTTCAAGGGTGGAAGACGGCCATTTGTCACCTAAGCAGCACCAATTTTTGACCCTTTCTCTCCTATATAAGTCAAACAAGGGGGATTTTGGGAAAGTCTAGATTTAGGGATAACGGATGGCCACCCCTTAACAAGGGACGCTCGTCCATGGCTTAAAACCCAAGTTTTCCATGTTTATGGATTTCAAAAATTGAAGTTATATTTTAAATGGAATTTGATCCAAATTTAAAGGGAATTTTATCTCTAAATTTGGTAGGTTTGAGCTAGAATCCAACTTAAACTCTCACCTAGATATAAAATGTAAAAATCTAGGGTTTCTAAAGGAGGAGTTATAGAGCCACCTTAGAGAAGAAGAAAAATTGATTTTCTTTCTCTCTAAGTTTTTGCTCTAGCAATCCTTTAATTGAAACACACACATACAAAATGAATTTCATTACTTTCTTTTGAAAATGATGGTCATGAATTAGAGTAGAGATATATACTACAAGAGTTATAGAGACATAATATCTCCTGAGGATAATATTCTAAGCTTATTCTTAAATTCTCTCTCCACAATCTATTTTGCATTATTGTGTGGATATTTGATATTAATTAATATGTCTTAATTGCTGTGTCTAAGTGAGATGCATATTTTAATCGGGACAAAATGTGATTCTGGATTACTAAGCAAGTTAGAAGCTTGATTAGGTGTTAGATTCCTCCAATATTGTTGTTATATCTCAAGCTTTTATTTCTTTCTTTCTAATTCTATAAATATGTAATTTTAATGTATTTTACATATGATTTGATGTTTTAATGTGGTTTTGGTATTATTATAACCCTATAAATACATGTTTAGAGTTAAATATGCTTTATATATTTTTTGTGTTGTTTGCCATGAAATTCTGCATTTTTTCTTTGTCCAGAGGTGACAAATAGGAAGACGGCTCGATGAATGGTTGTTTATCATTTGACATATGGGATGTCTTGAGCTCCTATCCTCATCCCATCCCTCGCTTGATTGTTGCCATCCCTTACCTAGTTTTGGGTGTCTATGATTGTTTTCTCATGTATTTTTGATGTATTTCATGCATTTTATGTGATTTTTATGTTGTCTATTCATTTTTCATCACATTTGTGCATTATTTTGTATGATTTCAATTCTGTACGATGTGATTTTATTCTTGCTTCCATTCTGCTTGTACAATTAAATTCATAATGATTTTTATTATATTATTGTATACTAATTCAATTGTTTTCCTTTTGTGATTTTTGAGTATTTGATGTTTTCATGGCTTTAAAGGATTTTGTATGTGTTTTGCATGGGAAGTCATGCTACCCAGTTGATCCACCATGTGTTGTCCATTCGGTTACTTTGATTAATTATATATTTTTATTAATATTAATTTCTCATTTTAGTTTTATTTGGTTATTATTTATCTTGTGCTTATTTGTTTATTTGGATGTATTTTTATTTTGGAGATGTAATGGTTAGTAAAAAAGGAGTTTTTATGCATGTTAAAAGTGAAAAACACTTAAAATGTTTTTTTTATCAAATTAACTGGGTTTTTCTTAAAGCCTGGACCGATGTTTAATTTTTTAGCCCAAAATCCATATAATGTAATAAAATGGTTTTTGTAAAATATACATGAGGGAACCAATGTTCCCAACCCAAATGAATACCCCAATTTATGTATGTATATTTCTCTGTTGTTATTGTTCTCGGAAAATTTGCTTCTATAATAATTAAGTAGGTTCATTTTACTTTTTTTTATCGCTTTACTTACGTGAATATGATGTTTATTTAATTTTATCGCAAAATTCATTATGTGAAGAGAGGAGATGGAATTAAGTATAAAACTCAAGTGTAAAATAAATACCTAAACATGATTCCTAATAAAAGTGATATTCCAAATACCAATCTCTGCTTGGGCATCAAAAGGTCGAGATTTATTTTCCAACATTCTGCTAGGTGGCAACTCCGTGACACCTATATTTTTTGGATCCATTAGTAGATGCCTTCATGGGTTAACTATCAATAATAATTTGATCTTGATCCCTTTTTATTATGAAGTAGCCAATTTATGGGTAAAGTGAGCCTGATCAGATCTTGAACCCTAAAAGCAAGCCTCTAAAAGTGAACCTGGATGACGAGTGAAGGCTCCAGCATGCATCACATGGGGTATTAAGTAGTAGTGAGAAAATTTACCAATCAGGATGAACATCGATCGTGATAAAATACAACTATTATCAAAGATACATCATAGGGGATAATATTACTTATCTAAAAGCGATAGAGTTTCAGTAGGATTACAACATATACCTTTTGAGTACTTTAACATTCCATGATCTTGGAATTTTTGACCCATCTAAGGCTCATAATTTTTAGGTGCTTTGGCTTAAGATTTTACAAATCTTTTAAGGTCCTTTCTAATTAGGCATTTTTTTACCTACCCCTACATTTTCCAGGCCAATATCTTCTCTCTTCAGGACTAGATCTCCCACATTAAAGGCTTTTAATTTCACCCTACGATTGTGATATTTGGCATTTCTTTATTTGTAGGCCACGATTCTTGTATGGGTGTCTTCTCTTTTTTCCTTCAACAAATCCATGTCTTATTTTTAGTTTTGCTCGTTGCTTCAATCGAAATAAAAAGTCCATTGGTGGGATTGTATGCCAATTTTAATTGGGATTACTGCCTTTGATCCATAGACCAATGAAAAAAAAGTTTGAAGCATCACTACTCTTAGGGAGGTCCTATAAGACCATAACACTCTCTGTAATTCTTTTATCCATTTGCCTTTAGCTTCTCCTAGCCTCTTCTTCAGGCCTTCCAAAATGGTTTTATTTGAGACCTCAGTTATACCATTACTTTAATGGCAAGTTACTAAGGTGAACCTTAAGTTGATTTTCAGTTTGGAACAGAAAGATTTGAAGGTAAGTCTATCAAACTACTTCTCATTGTCCATTATGAAGACCTTTGGTAGTCCACACCAATAAATAATTTCTTTCCAAGTAAAATTTTTTATCTTTTCAGTAGTGATTGTGGCCAATGATTCAATTTTTATCTAATTAGAGAAGTGATCTACTGCCACAAGAATGAATTTCATCTATCATTTTCCTTACAGGAAAGGTCCTAAGATATCAAAGCCCTATTAGTTAAATAACCATAATACTCCGATCGAATTTAATTCTATAGTCAATTGTCTTATGATCTTTTTATGTATTTGGCATTGTGAACATTTCTTAACCCTATTTTATGCTTCTTTAAAGATGCTTGGCTAGCAGTAGTCGGTTTGCATAACCTTTCTCTCAATTGTTCTGCTAGCTTCATATGCACCATTTATTCCCTCATGAATTTCCTGAAGACATAATCCCCATCTTCCTGTGAAACACATTTAAGCTAAGAGTGACTAAATTCTTTAAGTTCACCTCCAATTATAAAGTAAACAAGTTCTTTTCTTCTTACTTTGACTTTTTTGCTTCATTTTTTGGTAGCTTGCTAGTTTAGAGTTAGTGGATAATGGAGGACATCCAAGTTTCCTCCTATTATTCAATTTCCATTACCTCTAGCTTGTCGAGCGATAGCTATGGCTTTTCTACAAATGTTATGTTCTTTTTTATCACTATTTGATCTAGGGATGCTAGTTTGGCTAGGCTATTAGCTTCTGATGTCTCCTCTTTTGATGCCTTCTACAAGCTCTAGGTTGTGCCCATGTTTTCAAGTTCCTTAAGAAATGCTTTAACTTTCTGCAAGTATGTTTTCAAGTTCCTTTGCCTCAAAGTTTCCTAGGACCTAGATCATCACCAGTTAGAAGTCACTTTTGATTTTGAGGCTTTCTAGTCAGATGGATTTGATAAGCCTTATGCTTGGGAGTAGCGCTTCATATTTCGCAACATTATTGGAGGCCTTAAGGTTTAATCTTATTGCATACCTGATCACTTTGCCTAAGGGGACTTTAATGACAATGCTGATGCCTTATCTCTTACTATTGAACGCTTTATATATGATCATTTCCCAAGAGGTCTTTTTAGATGTTTCAATTTTACATTCCTTAGTGTATTTCGTGAAAAAGTCAGCCAAGGCCTGGGCTTTAATCACACTTCTAGGTTTATATCTCACATCAAAGGATTGTAATTTGATGGTCTATCCATTCATCTTGCCTTCCATATTTTGCATCTGGAGTATTTTTTAAAGAGGTTAGTCTATCTAGACAATAACTTTATGGGCCCTAAAGTATCATCTCAATTTCCATACATACATTATGAATGCTAAGATCAGTTGTTCAGTCAAATTTTTCTTTAATTCCATACCTCTTAAGACTTGGCTGACATAATAAATAAAGAGTTATTGATTCTTTTCCTCCCTAATTAGCATTACAACTATAGTTTATCTAGAGGTAGAAAGGTACCGGTACAATTTTCTTCGATATAGCTTTTTGGCAATTTTTCCCCATGTGAAGTTATCATTCCTTCTCAACTTCTTGAAAAAGGTGTGCATTGTTTGGCAACATAAGAGTTAAATCTACCCATTGCGGTTATTCTTCCATTCAGCCTTTAGATATCCCTCACGCTATTCGGTGGTTGCATATCTACTATTACCTTAATTTTATTAGGATTCACTTATATTCCCCTTTTTAAGACCATGAATCCCAAGAAATTTCCCAAATAGACTCTGAAAATACATTTCTCCAGGTTTGGAATTGGTTAAGGGTATCAATTACTTTAATCAGGTTAGCTAGATGGTCATAAAGGACTTTTGTTTTTTATGATCATATCATTGATATATACTTTAAAATTTTTCCCAATTTGATCTTTAAAGATTTTGTTCATCAGTTGATGATATGTGGCTTCAGAATTTTTTAATCCAAAAGGCATGGCCTTGTAGCAGAAGGTGTTTTCATCCATATTAAAGCTTATTTTTTTCTAGTCAAGTAGCCACATCATGATCTACTGGTACCCGGTGTAAGCATTGAGTAGGGAGTAGATGGTATGATAGGCAGTGGCATCAATAAGTTGATTAATGCTTGAAAGTGGGTAGCTATTCTTAGGATAGGCTTTATTTAAATCAGTGAAATCCAAGCACATCCTTAACTTCATAATTTTCTTTTTTACGAGGACAACATTTACAAGCCATTCAGGGGTAGCAAACTTCTCTGATCATTCCTACCTTTATAAAGCGATCAATTTCTTTAGAGATGAATTTTTTCCATTTGGGAGCATCTCTTCTGAGTTTCTATTTCACTAGGGGATGATTTTGGTTGACATTCAGCTTGTGAATGATCACTTTCGGATCTATGCTTGGGATATAATTTGCTTTTAAAATGAAAAAAAAAAACTTAGTTTAATAGCAAGACTTGCATAACTTCTTTCTTTACTTCTTTGGACATGGTTGTTCTAATTTGTATACTTTTTCCTTTTGATAATTCTTTTATGATAAGATCACCTTCAGGACTCATTCTTAGCTTGTCATTTTCTTCTTGCTTCTCCAGTCCAGGCAACATTACCAGGGCATGTTTTGCCTCCTTGACCATAGCAATGTAAGCTTCTATGAAGGCTTTCTAATTTGCTCTTAAGGTTACCACTCCATTTTTGGTGGAAATTTTCATAAACATGTATCGAATGTTGGTGATGGCTCTAATCTGAAATAGTATTGACCTTCTAAATATGACATTATATGCATATGTCATATCCATAACTATGAAATTTGCTTTGTAGGTGTGTGTTATTATTTTTGTAGACACTAATTCCAGAGTTAGCCTCTATCATGGTTATATAATGAGGATAATGCTCTTTTAAAGTAACTCGGAAGCAGTAACACTCTATCCTTATCAAATGTTTATTTTTTAAAAATATTTTCCCATAAGTTTTTGTAGTTTTTGAAAGGAAAAAATGGTGTCTTGAGGGCATATCTCTATTTTCTCACTCTTGGATGGGTGAAATGAGCATATTTAAAGGCCTAAATTTGACTCAAAAATGAGTCACGACCTTAACTTATGCGTCAAAACCATGACTCATTCCTGAGTCATGCCCTTTAAGGGTAACTTACTCCCCTTCTTTCTGACCATCAATTAAGTCACTAGGCATGACTTAAGGAAGTCACAGCCCCAAGCCTGTGACTCACCTAATTCCTTTTTTAAAATGGATTTTTAGGCATTTTTGGAAGGCCCAACTTCCAGTGAAACCCTTGACTCACTAATCAAGGCCGTAACTAGGCATTTTCACCTAGAATTATAGTTTTTTTCTTGCAAAATAGGGGACTAATTTTCAATAAAAAATCTTCTTACTTTATTAATCCTAATCCTTAACATTTAAGGGTAATGATGTTCTTTAAATGAAAAAAAATAAATTTTCAAAAAAAGGAAGAGAGCAGAATTTTAAAGTGAGAAAACTTTGGCTTTTCTGGTTTTTAAAGAACAACGAAGGAAGCAAAAGGAGAAAAGGAGAAGAGTGCACTCACGCTGATTTTTTTTTGAAATAGCTCTACTGAAGGTAATGTAAGAGGTAAATTTCTTGCTCATATGTAGATCTATAGGTTTTTCTTATACATATTTGTTTTGAGTTTTTGCATAGCTTTTCCATGCTCTATTTTTTGGTTCCCTTTGTATGATACATGCTATTTTTTTAATTGTTGTGTAAATGTTATTTTGAGAGCTTGTGCATATGTATAATTGAATTTTATTCACGAACTTTTAGCTTATGTATGAGTTTGAGTGAGTTTGGTACCTTTGTGATGCTTGTTTCTCTCTCTTAAGTTTAAGCTTCTTATATGGTGATTTCTTGAAATAATTGTTTTCAATCATTTTGAGGCTTATCTTGTGCATTTAGGTTAACTTTAAGAAGCATATAGTCATTTTTACTCATATTTAGGGCCCAAATTGCTATTTTCATGTTTTTAGAGTAACCATGGCATTGTTCCAATAGCTGCTACACAAGCCAGGAGTGACTCATGGCTTTAAGTAGTGAATAAGTCACGACCTTCCCTTGACTCGTAGTGACTCGCTCTTGGAATGACTAGTGACTTGTTGGAGGGGCGTGACTCACTTCACTTAAGGCTGTGACTCACCCATCCTCGACCGTGACATGCTTTCTTCTCATTCCTAGATGAGTATGTGACTCATCTTTTTGGTTGTTCTTATGCTTTATGTTGCCAGTTTTCCTCTTGTCTTTATTTTACCTTTATTTTCTTTATTCTTTTAAATATTTACCTCATTTCACAACGAGAAAATTTCAAATTTTAGATGAAAAATAGCGATAGAATTGAGTGAATTTTCATAAGGAATAAAAATTATCGATGAACAAAGTTGTAAGGACTTTTCTCGATGAAAAATATTTTGTCAATAAATTTACCAACGGAAAAAGTCATCCATCGTTAATTCTGTTAGGAGATTCAAACTGAAAAATTATCTTTGATTTCCATATTTATCAATGAAATTAGATTTTATCATTAAAATTACCGACAAAATTATATGATCTGTCGTTAAATTTATCTACAAAAATCACAAATCCATTGGCAAATTTTCAATGGAATGATTTGTTCCGTAGGTAAATTTAGATGTGGTAAATATAATTTCGTTGGCAATTTTGACCTTTGTAAAATAAGTTCATGATGGAATAATCCATCAGTAAAAATATTGCAAATTTAAAAAATTACCAAATAGTCAAGAACATGCATCTGTTAATCCATAGTATTATTTTACTTTGCTACATTTGGTGCAAAAGAAATTACAATTTATATATATATATATATATATATATATATGTGTGTGTGTGTGTGTGTGTGTGTGTGTGTGTGTGTGTCAAGTTTAGTGCATATAAAATAATTAAATTCAAAACCAATAATCATAATTTTGAAACTAAAAATTTGTAATATTTTTAACCATCATTCAACCATGCATAAAATATAATTAAATTCAACCCAAATCAGTAGCCAGTGGCATGTTTTTAATTAAATCAGCAAAATTTAAGACACATGGCAAACAAATAGACTAGGCCAAAATAATGTAACAACGAATGAATTATATAATTTCCATTATCAAACAAATAAAATTATATCAATGTTGAATCTTGTTTGATTCCTACTTTTTTTTCTCAAGAAATCTTAAAATGACATGGCAAAGCAGCTCCTCTCTACATTTCATTTTCCAGTAAGACTCAAAGCCATATATAGCCTTATATATGGAAAAATGCAGAAAGTAAAATTGAAGCAAAAAAGGAAAAGGGAAACCAAACAAATAATATTCAAGAAGCTATAAGTTATTGATTACTGACAATCAAAGATTTGCATATTGAAATTTATAAGGTTTATGTCATTGGAGGTTTAAAAATTTGCATATTTGCAGTATTTCTTATAACTTGCAATGATGCAAAGAAATCCTAATAGAAGAAGGGTTATTTTGAGGAATGATAGTTATAGAAATCACATAGGTAATTCAGGTGAAGCAATAGGGAGGCAGAAAATTAAAGAACTATATTCAAGTGTTGCAGTGATATATTTCCTACAGCCTATGCCAAACTATAAAAGCAAGTCTTTTGGTGGTCTTTACGAGGAAAAAAAATCAAAATAGATGAAGGAAGAAATAAGAGAAAAGCTTATACCTGGAGATTTTTAAGTAGCTTATCCAACTTCTCATTTTATTTCTCAATGTCTTAAACCTATACAAAAATAAAATTAAATAAAAATTAAATAACTAAATGAGATGTTGAAATAGTGAATGCTAATAGACTTAACAATAATAAGTGATAAATTTGAATGCAGGGATTAATCATCATATTAGAAAACTGAAGAATAACCAAAACCATATAAAGAAAGAGAACAAAAATAATGGATTACCTTCTTAAAAAATTTTCCAACACCAAATCTCCAGAACTTATTCCCATCTTAATATCTCCACCTTTAGATCCCTGACCACAAAGGATCTCAAAAGATTCCTGCAAAATTAATCTTAGTTATTACAAGTAAGCCAACTCAATCTAGAAAAAATTATATGACAATAACTACTGGATTTTATAAGAGCAATCTTACAAACATAGGGCAAAATAAGGATACTAATGATCATTTTCCAAACACTATTGACCTTTTTGAAAAAGCAAATAAAAGAATAAAGTTTCAAAAATAACTAGCTCATGTAGGTTTAAACATTAATTAGCATATTTGACAATTGAGCTCTATTAATAAAAGTGACCAATTGGTCTAATTCAATATCAAAATAGCAGCAACATGTTGAAGAAAAACACCATGTTATTGGGTATCTTTGTATAGTTAAGCAACTATCAATTATGAAGCAATTTTCTATTATTTAGGTGTTCAGTCAAGCAACTATCAATTATGAAGACATATGAGGAGACAATATATGGGAAAAACCATTGCAATTTGATGCCTTGCCAATGCTACAGTTGCCTAATTTGAACACACAAGCATCAAAGCCACTAATTCTTCTAGCAACATCTTCATCATATGGATCAGTAAAATATATGCAATTCCATTCACAATCACCAAATTCTTTAACACAAACAAAGAAGCAACACTCATTCTCAACAATAATAATTCTATCCTCCAATAATGACAAAATGTTAGATCCCTAGATATATATGAAAACAAACCTTAAGATCTTAATCTAATTATCTAATCGAAACAAAGCCAACAATAAAATGAGAAAAAAGAGAGCAACGAAGAAAAAAATATACATCCTCAATAGAAAAACAAGTCAACACACACACACATATATATATAAAGAGGGAAAATTTACTAGGTAATTCCTTAGGATCCCATTTGTAGACATCGAGAACCCTAATAATATCAAGTCTAAGCTTTCTTCTATAGATTTTCCTCTTAGAGTAATACAAGATGAGCTCCTTTTCAATTGGCTGAAATGGAAACCCTGATGGCCACTTATCATCTGCAACGTCTTCGCCCAAACACTCACCAACTAAGGCCTTCATCTATCACTCACTAGTAAACAACTAGCACCGACTTAAATTAAAATTCAAATGACCAAAAATGAACAACCACTTTGGATTTTTTTCAAAGAAATAGAAAAACTACATGGAAATTTTTGTATGGGTTTTTGAGCAATTGTGAAAAGGAGAAAAGTGATAGAACTTGAGATAAAAAAATAACAAGTCTTTTTTTTGGATTCGATGATGATTTTGGCCTTCGATAAGATCAACGATTGGAAATGAAAACCGAAAAGATAGAGGAGAAGGATGGTGATGAAAGAATGGAAGCTGGGAAAGGCAACTGTAGAGTGAGACATAGAGAGGAGAAGAAAAGTGAAGTTAGGGTTTTGCTTGCCCTATTTATATAAAGTGGCACATATATAAATATCTCAAAATTGGAGATATATTTGTAATAATACTTCTGCTTAAGGATTTGATTAATTATGAGAAGGAAAGAGAACGAATTTGATCAATTTTGAAAATGAAAGGGAATAAAAATTGAATTTTCAATTTATTTGAATTTTTCTACGAAATAAATTTTTGTAGGTAATTTAGTGACGAAATCTTATTTTAATCGGCAAATTACCTACGAAAATGCCATTTCGTAGGGAAATTACCTTCGAAAAATATTTTCATCAGTAATTTACCTATGAAAATAAGATTCAGTAGGGAATTTACCTATATAGTTAAATTTTATAGCTAAATTCCCTATGAAATCATATTTTCGTAGGGAATTTACCACAAAAAAAGGATTCTGTCAGTAAATTACTGATGAAATCAACATTTCATCAGTAAATTTCTTGTGAAATTTTAACAGCAAAATATTGGTGCTAATTTTACGATGGATTATCAATTTCGTAGCAAATTTCCATCGATAAAGTTAAATCGAAAAATTTTCCTCCATTATTTATGATGGATTTGTTATTCTGTCGCAATATACATTTTTTTCAAAAATTTTTCCTATGAAAAGATGTTTCTGTTGGTAATTACCTATGAAAAATTTTTCGTCGATAATTTTCTTTGATATATAATAATTTCCTTGTAGTGTTTTATATTATTTATTTAAGTGTTTTTATTTCTACTAATGATTTTATGATTTAAATGTTCATTTTCCATTATTATTTCATTTTTATTAATTCTTGTGTTTTTCTCTCTTTTTCTTGGAAAATCATGTAATGCTCTTGTAAGGGAGACTTCAAAATTATTGACCTGAGCTAAGTTAGTTTAGCTTCAACCTTCTTAATCAAGATATTGGTTTATTTTTGTATTTGGCGTTTTTTATTTTTTTTGTTGAAAATCAGTCGTAATAACCAGTAAAAAATGGATTTTTACACGATAATTAGGAAAACTCATGTCAAATGTTTTCTGCTTACTTAATTGGATTTATTTATATAAAAATAGACCAATATCCACTTTTTCATCAAGAAAATCACACAGATTATTCTTTTATAAAATAAGCATAAGGGAACCAATGTTCTCAATTTAATAAATATCTCAATTTATACATGTTTTACTTGTATTATTATTCTTTAATTGCAAATATTTTTTTAGTGTTAAATCGAAAACTCATTAAATGATTTTATACAAATTTGAATGGAACTTTTCTATAATAAAAGGGACCAATATTTCGATTTTCATCCATAAAATAACATGTAAAATTAAGGATTTGTTTCTTTAAATACAAAATGACTTTTTACCTTAAAATTAATTAACACGATTCTTTTCTAAAGCCGCGCGGGGCCAACATTCCTATTTTCTATCAAAAATGCATCCAAAACTTTGCCCTTTTTGTAAATATGCATGTGAGGACCAATTTTCTCATTCAAAAGATTTAATAAATCCCCCATTTTCATGTACGGTTTTTTATTTGGATTATTCTTCATTTATTATCTAAATGACACCCATAACACCCATTATCCACACCCACATAACTTAAGCAGGCATTTCATAGGATATGATGAACAATATAACTTAATGATAAAGGATGATTGGCTAATTATGACCAATCAATTATACATAGATGTTACATAATTAGATTCGATATACTGTTTAATGATATAATTGCATCGTATTATTATTATTATTATTATTATTATTATTATTATTATTATTATTATTATTATTATTACATGTTGTGTGATTGAGGAGGACCATTATGAGTGGTTGACATATCTAATATTCCCCACTAAGCTGTATAGCTTAGCATGGGTGTTTATCCATGTAGGTACCTAAGGTAGGCCTTTGCAATAGGGACAAGGTCAACAGCAGTAAAGCCAACACCGGCTAGGGAAACTTAAAGTATGGATATGTTGTCTTTTGATTATGTTTTAGCATTGTACATTTTTTATTTTGCTAAAATGATGTAATGTAAGGGTATAATGTAAAGAATAACTTAATTACAACTATGATGTACTAAGAACTCAAACTTATATAGCCTATTTCTATGCATGAATATGATTATAAATTATAACGAATTACATGAAATGTGAACAATTGAGTTATAGTATGCATTGTTGTATAAAAGGTAATATAATAAGTAATAGGAACTTGGAAATGCTAGATTAGTCCTTACATCTTTGGTTTTAGAAAATAGTTTAGGTGGTTCTGGTCGATAGGAGTTTAAAAACATGCATGTATATTATGAAGGGAAGCCTAGAAGTAATAGAGGAGACTACAAATAGTAACCTGCCTATGAGATCAAATCCCTCCAATCCTAAATCTTTAGCATCTACCTGGGGTTATGCACCCATTGTTGCATCTGGGGAAGCATTATTGAAGATTTCACATGATATGGCCTAGATTTTACAGGGAATGATAGCACTAAAAGCCCTTATTGCAGAAATTAGAAAGCACAATGCAAAAGAATTTTTGGACACAATATGGGAGGAATAAAAAAAAGTAAAACTATAGTTTGAAAAGTTAGAATGAGTCTTTACAAAGATTCAATGCCCAGCCAACCGTAAAGTTACTTATGTTGTGTCCTTACTTCAGGGAACAAATTAGGACTTGTGAAAATTAGTGTTGACACGATCCCAATTACCCGATCCCCTTACTTGGGAGTTATTGGAAGTAGAATATAAAAAGAGATATGTAAATGAAGCTTAAAAAGAGGAAAAATTGAGACAGTTCTTGAATTTGAAATAGGGGGGTATGTCAGTGGCTGAGTATACAACATAGTTTAGTCGTTTGAGCAAATATGTACCAAAACTAATGTTGACATAAGCTTTTAAATGCTGATAGTTTGAAGATGGTTTACATGATCGTAGTAGGGAGCACTTGATAGGACTCACTTCTTTACACCAAGTAGATTACCGTTAACTTATGCAAGTAGCTATTCGGGTCAAAAAGGAGGAATTGGCAAAAAGGGAAAGAGAACAAAGAAGAAGTTTTTCTAAAGGCAGTTTATCAATAGGAAAGAGACCCAGAGTTGCACAAGGAGATCAACCAGCAGAGTCTGGCAATAGCCCCATATCTTAGGGTAGGAAACATGGAGCATTTACTCCAGCTGGACCAGTTATGAAGACTTTAGCAGGATAGGGTAGAGGCCAAGTACCTGAATGTACTTATTGCTATGGAAGGCATTAGGGCACTTGCATAATTCTTACAAGTGCTTGTTTCAAATATGGTAGTACAAAACATTTTATGGCAAATTATCCCTTAAAGCAAGAGCAAGGATCTAATCAACAAAGTAATAGAGGAGCTTCTAATGCACCTCCTATAGGCAAAGAACGTGGTAGAGGTAGAGGTAGATCTAGTCAGTTTAGAACATAGTCCAGGAATATCTCTGAAATAGTCGATCAACCTTTTGCTCCTACACCTGCTGCTCGAGCCTATGCCATGAAATTTCAAGAAGACATTGATGCTCTAGAAGTTATAGCTAGTACTTTTTCTCTCTTTGACATTGATGTACATGTGCTTATACATCCGGGTTCTACTCACTCATATATATGTAATGGGGATTTGGGTAAAATCATGTCTACTATCAATCAATTGAATTTTGATATATGTGTGACTAGTCCTTTGGGCCATAGTGTGTGTGTAAATAAAGTATATAGAAATTGTATTATTGTGATACAAGGGAGAGAATTTTTCGCTGATTTAATTGTATTGCCTTTTCATGAGTTTGATGTGATACTGGGTATAGGCTGGTTGACTAAATACCAAGCAATAGTGAATTGTAAAGCTAAAACTATAGTAATTAAGGATGTTGAGGGTAAAGAAATAGTGGTTAGGGTATTAAAGCTAAACCCCTAGCTAATGTTATATCAACTATGAAAGTAGGGCAATTCCTTAGAAAGGGATGTGAGGCATTTTTGGCTTTGGTACTTGACTCCAAAAGAGAAATAGTAAATCTCCAAGATATACTAATAGTCAATGAATTTCCCGCTGTATTTCCTGAAGAATTACCTGATCTTCCACTTAAAAGAGAAGTTGAGTTATCCATAGAAACTTTACCTGGAACTACTCCCATCTCCAAGGCATCATACAGAATGGCACCATCAAAATTATAAGAGTTGAAAATTTAATTACAAGAGCTACTATATAAAAGCTTTATTAAGCCTAGTGTGTCATCTTAGGGCGCACCAGTGTTATTTGTTAAGAAGAAATATGGCATTTTAATGATGTGTATTGATTATAGACAAATCAACAAGGTAACGGTGAATAATAAATATCCATTACCTCAGATTAAAGACTTATTCGACCAGTTGAAGTGTGCTAGTGTATTTTCTAAGATTGATCTCCGATTGGGATATTACCAATTACGAGTAAAAGATGTGGAAATTCCAAAGACTGCTTTTAGAACACGATATGGCCATTATGAATTTTTAGTAATGCCTTTCGAGTTAACAAATACACCAGCAGCCTTTATGGACTTGATGAATAAGGTTTTTAAACCCTATCTAGACTAGTTTGTAGTGGTATTTATTGATGATATACTGATCTATTTTTGGAATAAAGCTGAGCATGCAGAACATTTGAGAATCGTGTTACAAATTTTGCGAGAAAAGCAATTATATGCCAAGCTGAGTAAGTGTAAATTTTGGCTTAAGGAAGTCTCATTTGTTTGACACGTTGTGACATCAGAAGGCATCAAGGTGGATCCTAGAAAGGTCAAGGCTATTGTTAACTAGAAATTGCCTTGAAATGTGTCAAAAGTAAGAAGTTTCTTGGGTTTGGCAGGTTATTACCAAAGATTTGTGAAAGGGTTTTCAGTTATTTCCTTCCCAATCACTAAATTACTTTGAAAAGGTGTCAAATTTGAGTTGACAGATAGATGCCAAGCAAGTTTTAAATAGAAAAAAAAAGATGTTAATAGAGGCCCTAGTTCTTACGTAGCCAACAATAGGTAAAGAACATTATATATACAGTGATGCTTCAAAAAATAGATTAGGTTACATGTTCATATAGGATGGTAAGGTGGTCACATATGCATCAAGATAGTTAAGGCCTCATGAATAGAACTATCCCACTCACTATCTGGAATTAGCAGCAGTTATTTTTGCTTTAAAAATACAGCACCATTATTTCTATTAAGAGAAATGCAAGATTTATATAGATTATAAGAGCCTTAAATACCTACTTACACAAAGAGATCTCAATTTGAGACAGTGCAGATGGTTAAAACTATTCAAAGACTACGACTGTATAGTTAATTATCATTCGGATAAAGCAAATGTGGTGGCTAATGTGTTAAGTCAAAAAATGATGGCAACCTTATTATTAAAACAATGTAGATGAAGATTTGCACCAGATGGGGCCTTGATTGCTTAATTAAAAGCTTTACCTAACATAAGGCAAACAATTATTAATGCATATGAAGGTGATGAAAAGCTATAGCGAATAGCCCAATCAATACATGAAGGAGGCCCGATGGAATGTTCAATAGGAAATGATGGTGTTATATATTATTGGAATAGATTGTGTGTACCAAAAGATAAATAGTTGAAAAGAATTTTGCTACAAGAAGCACATAACACGGTTTTCACTATGCATCCCGATGGCAACAAGATGTATCAAGACTTAAATTAGTTTTATTGATGGCCAAGGATAAAAAGAGATGTGAATGAATATATTTCCAAATGCTTAATGTGTCAATAGGTAAAGGCGGAGCACCAATTTCCTTAAGGACTATTGAATCCTATTCCTATTCTATAATTGAAGTGGGATAATATCAAAATTGATTTTGTCACTAGTTTACCCACTTCTCAAAAGAAACATGATGCCATGTGGGTAATAGTGGATAAAGTGACCAAGATGGCTCACTTTATACTAGTTTGATTTGACTATCTAATGAATAAATTGGCTGAATTATATATGGGTGAAATTATTTGACTGCATGGGATACAAGTATTGGTAATTTCGAATTGGGATCCAAATTAAGTGATTCCAGTTGCTATAGAAACTAGACTCATAGACCCATATTTCATATGAGAACTTGAAAAATAAATTCCCTTGCTTGATGATGAAAATTGGACTTAAATTTTGACTGTGATTGCTGCCCTATCATTAGGAGCAGTCTGTGTTGTTTGTTGAATATATGAAGATTTAAATGTCTGATTGGAGTGATTTTTGATTCTTTGGAAACTAAAGATATTTAGGAATAACTTTGTAGATATAAGAATAACTTTATAGAAGGAAACTTTGGTTGAAAATTCCATTTTACAGGTCTAACAGTTCTTACAAACCAAAACTAAAAATCTGCCTTTGGGCAGAATATACCTCACAGTCAGTAGAAAATTTATGCTGATCGTGACATAGTCCAAATTTAGTCAAGAACCAAAGTGTCATCTATATCACGATCAGTAGCTATTAGGTAATGATCATGACGCCCTCCTGTAACCCTTGGTCACGGTTAGCACCTATTAACAGATGACCGTGACCCTCATCTATCTTCACCTAAACTTGATATTTAGATCCCAAATTGATACCAAAGCCTACCTAAACCTTCCTAAACACTTCTAAAGCATTATAAGCATAGAATTAAGGGTATTTATGACATTAAACATATAATTTGTATATTGTATGTGTATGTGTATATAGATAAATTTTTGCTCTAATAGCCATGCAACTATAGATGTGGATATGCCATGATAGTTAAAAAAAACATTATTATAATTGTCTTGAATGATTGCTTCCATGATTATGCTATATGATGAGTTATACACTATGAAAAGAAATGATATATGAAATGAATATTTCCTGCACATAGAACTTGATGGTGGATAGATGTCTATAGGGTTACAATCGTAGTTGTCATAGTCTGACCCCATTTTGATCCATAGTATGTCTCCATTTAAGACCATAATCTTGACCGCATTTAGGTCCAAAAATTTAATATCTTTGGATATTTATATGTTCGATACCTATGGGTATCCACAACATCCGTTATCTATACCCACAGAACTTAAGCAGTCATTTTACAAGATATGATGAATGGTATATGCTTGATGACGAAGGATGATTGGTTAATTATGACTAATCAATTATACATAGATGTTACATAATTAGATATGATATATTGTTTAATGATATAATTGCATCGTATAATCATCATCATCATCATCATCATCATCATCATCATCATCATCATCATCATCATTATTATTATTATTATTATTATTATTATTATTATTATTATTATTATTATTATTATTATTATTATTATTATTATTATTATTATTATTATTATTATTATTATTATTATTATTATTATTATTATTATTATTATTATTGCATGCTGTGTGTTTGAGGATGACCACTATCAGTGGTTGTTCACATTTCTATTATTCCCCACCACTATAAGAAAAGTCCATTTTTTTTATGGAAATTCTCGACGAAATTGTGAATTTTTGTAGGGAAACCAAATTGCTGATGGAATTTAGCGATAAAAAAGGCATTGGAGAATGGATTGTAGGCACCTTTCCCAATGGAAAACATAGTCCCTCAGTAATTCCATTAGGAGGTGCATACCAAACAATTATCATCATTTGCCATATTTACCAACTGATTCAAATTTCATCATTAAAATTACCGAAGGAATGATATGATCCGTCGTTAAATTTACCTACGAAAATAACAAATCCGTAGGTAAATTTCCAATGAAATAGTTTGTTCTATTAGTAAATTTAGTGATGGTAAATATATTTTCATCGGTAAATTTTCCTTGTGCTATAACAATTCATGATGGATTTATCCGTCACTATTCTGTTACTAAAAATATTACAAATTTCTACTAATCATCGAATAAATATGCTCTGGATCTCTTTCCTTGTCTTCTTAGGTATCAATTTCCCCATTTTTCTATGTTTCTTTTTTCTTATCTTCCTTTGAATCTAAAAAAATTCATGCATAATAAATATAAGAGCTTTTCTAAATTACAATTGCCTTTTGAACACAATTCTATCTACAAAGACAACAATTAACTATCCCATACTAATTTATAATTTCTAAAAGGACCTAAAAATTTAAGGTGCTCAGGTTTGAATTGCCCATCGATCTGAATTAAAATAATTTCAAAATGCCACAAAATAAACAACAGTTGATCACCTTATAAATAAGAACAGTTTCGAAAATAAGAATAAAAAGAAAACTTGTAGAAAAAATTAAAATACTACATCAATCACACAAGCAAACAATCCCTAAGTACTAATTGTGCAAAATTCAAAGAAGTGAAGAAAATTAAGAAGTGAAAACAACGAAAGATAAAAAGAAAATAAAAGAAAGCACCTGATTTGTGGGTTAGAGATTGAGAGGGTCAGATGACTTGGAATATAGAGCTTGGATAGGTAAGATGGACATGAAAAATTCAAAATTCAAAATAAAGTTTTAATAGGCAGCTTTTGATCACGTTGAGCCATGACTCAATACCTACTCTAATATAACTCTTAGCTAACCAAAACATAAACAATAGTATACTTTTTCTCAATTAGCATAGGCAATGTGATCGTACTAAATAGTTATTCATTTTCAAATCCCAAATCAGTATATGGACAACATTTCCAAGCTCCTGGAAGACAACTCCACCAATCCAATGAAAAGAAGTAAACATAACTCAATTGGAGAATTTAGGTTTAAAATAACATATTTAGGTTTAAAATATCATATTGGTAATCTAATTAGACTTGAAATCAGTAAACCAACAACAATTTATGCAATTTCCCTAGTCTTAGAATTTAGGTGAGCTATATATGCACAATTTATATAGAGTGAAACAATTTTATTAACTAGTCCAGATTGTTTTTTAAATTAATAGCTCTCCACTTTGATTAATCGGTTAATTATAATTATAAACTTCTATAAATCAAAAATAGAAGAATCAACTTTCAAAAGAGAACCAAGAAAGGAACAACTATATTATACTGAGTCAAGTAAATGAAATTGAAAAAAGATACTATAATCACTATAAGAATTTCATATAAAAGCTTAGAAGCCAAGCATAACAAGTACATCTCATTGAAGAACCTCTTAAATGAAGTTTTTTTTACATGTTAGCTTTTCATCATTACTTTAATAAGATGTCACAAATCAATCATGTAAAATTTTTGGTTAATCTAAGTAGAAACAATATAGTATTTCAAATCAATAGAAATAAAAGAAAGCTTGAATGACCTGATTGGTAACAGCATCAGCCATTCCTCATTATTGGCTTCTGCAATAAACTGGTAAGCTTATTCTACTTCTTAGTCTTCGAGGTTGCAAGCACAATAGAGATATTGCTTTAACTTCAAGTGATCCAAATTGAAAAATATTATAGACTCTAAGTCTATATATAATCTAGCTATTTATGATAATCCATGCCTTGTAATTTTAAGATGACTTCTATACTATTATTTTTCTGATTATTTCCCATAATACGACTAAAAAATAAAATAACTTGTCAAGTGTGCATAATCTCAAAACATTCAAAGAAAAAATTTGCACTTTCTTTACGAAAAAATAATTTGAAATTGCATTATACTCATGTCTTACAAGTGGCGAACAATCTGAACCAAAAATGAAAAACCTATGCTTACACTTTTGTAACATAACCAGTCACAATTTCATAGGCAATACTCCCTAAACTCTAAAAATAATGGCTTATGAATAAGCTCAAAACACAAATATACTATAGAAGTTAAATCACACCAAAATAGACATTCAATTCCTAAATATTAAACAATTTTCAACAAATTTTAGAATTTGTTTAACTAAATTTAAAGGGTTAACTTTGGTAGTCACATATCACTTGGTGTTGAATTTTTGCATTTTTATCCAATTTTTCCCATCACTACGCTTGCCGAACCAATCATTGGAGCTTCACCAGAGCCTCGCCAAAGATACACCAGTGTTGTTCGATGTAGTTGGGGCCCACCGATAACCCTTTAGTGGCGTTCATGTGCCCCAACATCTTGCCTTTTGATAAAAAAAAATCACCTTTGAATTATCGGCTGCCTCTCTCTCCGATTTATGCATTGTCGGTGAGTGAGGAGAAGTGGAGGACACCCAGGGATTTGCCTCACTGTTGGGAGCTCTTTGATGGTGGTCATGATGCCATTCTCCATCGTCGATCATCATAATAAAGGGAAACCTACTTCAATAAGTAGAGAGAAATAGAGGCAGCCAACATATGAACGAATGTCGCGATGGGCACCAATAATGGGGGAACCATAGTGTGCATGTTGTTGTTGATAAGGGTGGGGTGGTCGGCGTGGCTGCTAATTGGTGCAAGCTCTCTTCAATTTCCCCCTTTCGATCTTCCCTTTCTCCCTCTGTTCTCCTTTTCCCCCTTTTTTATTTATTTCCTTTCTTGTTGTTTAATATTTGTTCTTTGTTTTTTTATTTCTTCCTAAATGTCTACATTCAATGTATCTTATAGGACATTCTTTTTTACTTTCTTAATATTTGTTGAATACTATTATTATAATGTTAACACTATGTAAACTTTGATAAGTGTGAGTTATATATAGTTTTTGATATGTTTTAAGCTTTGTTAGTTAGTTATTTTGGTATTATTTAGGTTAAAATAGAGTTAAATTGTAAATATTTATGTTTTTGAGGTTAATCCCATGTTTTATTTGGTTTTCAGGTTAAAATTGATATGAAATGGCTTAAATTGCAAAAAAGGCAAAGATTAGGGCCAAAAGTGCAAATATGAGAAATTTAGACGAGAAAGCGAGCATTCAGTCCAGAACCTTTTCACGTGACCACGTGAAATCACTGAAGAAATCTACCCGTGGCCACATGAAGAAGTGAAGCATGGAACACATGGCCACGTGAAGAAGTGAAGATTGAAGACCCATGGCCACGTGAAAGAGCAAATGAAGAAACCAAAGGAAACATGTGACCACGTGTGACACAAGGCATAGTCCATACGTGACCACATGTGAGGAAGAACAATAGGACACGTGACCACGTGTAGAAATGCACATGAAGAAACGTGGCCACGTGATGAAGACTCCCACTTCGCAAAGGATTTTCTCGAGCTTTCTGATTCAGCAGAGTTCACTTCCTATTCTATGTCTGGAGTTTAAGAAGGAATCTACTACGATTTTGCCCTATAAATAGCAGTCTAAAATAGCAGAGAAGGGAGATCAACCTTAAAATTAAGCATTACTTTCTTTAGTTTATTTTTATGTTACTTAGTTTTCACTGTTTTTCTTCAACACTTTGTTTTAATTTTAAGTATGTCTTATGAGTAGTTTTCTTTAACTTTTGCTAAAGGATACTTGAATCCTTAACTTGTATTGTTATGACTTAAGTTTGTTCTTCAATTCAATACAAGTTGATTATTTCTTAGTTCTTAAACATAGTCTTGTCTTTTCTCAAATTTAAGTTGATTGTTAACTTGATTAAGCATTGGTTAATTAATTGGTTTAAGTTGATTAATGACTTGCATGTTCTTAGGTTAATTTATTTGGATTAATACATGATTATAATCTGAACAAACTATAATTGTTTGTTGATTTGAGTAAGTTAAGATTGAGAAAAGTGTAACTAAGAATAGGTGAAAGTTAAATCTCTTGAGAAAGGCTTTAATAGACATCTAGGAGAGTTAATTCAGTTCTCTATACTAAGTGTTAAGTTTATCTGAATAAGAAAATTTTGATGCTTGGAATGGTAATCTTGAATAAAGTTATCTAGGTTTATTAGACTGAATTCTCCATAATCACTTATATGTTTTCTTTTGTTTAAGTCATAGCAATATTTGTTAAGGTGGATAGTTCTTTAGTGAAAGTTGTTTTTAATATTAATTTTTACCTCATTTAATTTACTTGCTTTTATTAGATCTTTATTTATTTTAACTCTTTATTTTGTTTTAGTTTGCTTTTAGTTTTAAATCCTCAATCATCACAACTTTGGGATTTCTCTTCTTTCTTTTACACACAAAAATTGGTTTTGAAATTGAAATAGCACATACAAGCACAAGTTTCCCTTGGGTTCGATATTTTGGGTCATAATTATATTTCCCTATATTACTTAGCCGATCTAGTACACTTGCTAGCATCCGGTCAAACTTCAACAATAACACACATAAATTTCGTATTACATTATAAATTTTATAGTTTAAAAATTGCTTATAATATTTTTTATATAAAATTAAATATAATATTTTATTTAACCATAAATTATAACTACTGAATACTTGGATAACTATCTATTAAATAATTTATAAGATATAATATTTATAATAATAATTAAATTTTTTTATTAATAATCAAAGTATCATTTTAATTTATTATATAATTATTATTTTAATATCATGCATTTAAATACAAATCATTATGAACTCAAATTTATATGATAAATGTAGAATAGAAATTATATATAATATTTAACTATAAATTATTAATATTATATATAATAATTAATGAATATAAGTTCTTTTGGTCTAATTTCATTTCAAAACAGTTTGGTACAAATTAGTATGATTAATTTTCAATCTGGTTCTAAATAAAAGATCCAACATATTCTAAATAAAATCAATAGTATATTTTGGTTAGTTCTAATAAAAAAGTTGATGGTAAATTCGGTTCTCAATTTTCTTTTTGATAATTTGGTCCGGTTTAGAAAGATTCATATTCATGTAGAATTGATAACTTTGATTAGAAAAATTATCGAAATAAATATATATAAGTATAACTATTTGATATAAAAAAAATAACAAAATTAAGCATGCAAATACGGAAGTTTGGATTTTCAATTTATTTCAAATTTTTATTGAAATTTCAATAGGTAATTTAATGACAGAATCTTATTTCCATTAGAAAGTAAGATTTTCTTGTAGTGTTATTAAAGAAACAAAAATTACATGACAAAATCTTCCTCTGTCTTCTTCTATAGAATTTGGAATATGTTTGATTTTATGTAAAATGAGTGGGAAAAATAATAATAAAAATAAATAATAACAAAGATGTAAAAAAAAAAGAAAAAATAACCTTTGTATCTCCAAAGCTCGAAACGAAGAGCCCATGGTGGCAGGAAAAAATTAGAAAGAAGGGAGGATTTCGTCCTAAAATCAATAAAGAGGAAATTAGGGCTTTATAATGTTAGATTTTAGAGGAATTTTGGCTAAAGAAGAATAAGAAGGAAACATTTCATCAAAAAGAAATCAAATTAACAAGATAAAACAGAGAATGACGAGAGAAGATAAAACAAGGAACCAAACCTTTGAATCTTTTGAATCCTCCGAGATTGATGCATTCCTGGTGGCAGAGAGTGAGAGAAGAAGGTAGATTTACAGAAGAATGGGAAATCTAAGTAAAGAAGAAGAAGAAGAAGAAGAAGAAAAGGCAAAAGAGAGGAAAAGAAGGGGTGGATGTGTGAGAGAAGAAAGAAAAGTAAAAGAGAAAGGGGACTGCAAGAAGAGTAATAGAGTATAGAATTAGTTTTTAGGGTTTTTTTACATTTGTAACCCTCATTTCATTTTCAATTCCCATATATTTTTTAATAAAATAAATAATTTAATTAATGTCTAATTCATAATGCACCCATGACATTTCTTTATTTCTTCATTTATTTTATAAATAATTAATATATGGAAATCTTGTAATTTGTAAGTGTATATGATAGACTGATCAGATATATTAATTAAATTATTAAAATTTTTGTTCTTTTATAATTCTATGTTCCATAATTGGCTAAAATAAATTAGTTATATTAATTGAATTGGCTAATTTTAGAAACTGAATGTGAAATATAAAATGTATAAATTGCCATGTTTAGAAATTGAGCATGTTATTACCTAAACAAAAAACTTAGTTGATTCCAATTATCTTTATGGTGAGATAAATATTTTCATTGAAATATTAATAAAATCATAGAGATTAAGGTTTATGTAAATACTTAAAGAGGGCCATTGCTTGATTAGCTTCAATATTCCACTAATTCTCTCATACGTCCATTTGTTTTTTTCAATTTCATAGCAAGAATACGAAAATATGTATACAAAGATATTTAATTGTTTATTATAAAAAATTGAGGTCTTTTTTGATAAAATAGTTAAATAGAATTAATAGAGTAATAAAAATTTAAGTATTCTTAATTTTTTCTTAATTATTTATTTATATTGAAGTTTTTAATTTAGAAGGAAAAAGAGAAGGGGAGCAATTTTTTTATATAGGAAAGGTTTGCCGATGGAATTGAAATTCTGTCGATAAATTACTTACGAAATTATTTTTTTGTAGATAATTTCCCTACGAAATTACTTTTTTATAGGTAATTTACCGACGATATTCATTTTTGTTGGTATTTACCTATAAAGAATTTCAATTTCGTCGCTAAATTGCCAACGAAAATAACATTCCGCCGATAAATTTATTGTCCAATTTCAGCAACAAAACTTTAACTCTAATTTACCGATAAAATTTTCATTTCTGTTGTTAAATTTCGTCAATAATATTTGGCTGTAAAATTTTCCTCCAATTTTTACAACGAAATTATTATTTCACTGCAATCTATAGTTTTTCACTATCATTTTCCCTACAAAATGAGTTTTCCATTGGTAAATTTCCATCGTTATTTTGGATTTTTCTTATAGTGCACTAAGTTGTATAGCTTAGCATGGGTATTTATCCATGTAGGTAACCAAGGTAGGCTTTTACAATAGGGACAAGGTTAACAGCAGTAAAGCCAACACCAGCTAGGGAAACTTAAAGTATGGAGATGTTGTTGTCTTTTGGTTATGTTTTAGCATTGTACATTTCTTATTTTGCTAAAATGATGTAATGTAAGGGTACAATGTAAGGAATAACTTAATAACAATTATAAAACACTAAGAACTCCAACTTATATAGCCTATTTCTATGCATGAATATGATTATGAATTATAACGAATTACATGAAATGTGAACAATTGAGTTATAGTATGCATTGTTGTATAAAAGATAATATAATAAGTAATAGGATCCTGGAAATGCTAGAGTAGTCCTTACAGAAGTTGTCATCATGAATTTCCTTTTTTTTTGTAATGTATGTTTCCATCTATCTAAGCATGTACAAGCTCAAGATGAACTTCCAAAGGCATTAGTTACACTCACCCTTGACAATATAGTCTATGACACTAAATGGACATTTGGCACAAGAGCATCTTGACACATGATAAGTAATACCATTATTTTAAAATTATATGTCCACACATCCATATTTTAGCAATGATTATGTGCTTATAGGAAATGACTCACTATTAGGAATTAAGTCTATTGGTGATGCTAGCATCAAAAGTAGTAATCGAGTTTTACATTTAAAAGATGTTCTACATATACCAAATCTAAATAGAAATTTATTATCCATTAGTCAACCTATGGACTATTATCCTATAAATTGTCAATTTTCTAATGTGGATTTTTGTATTAAGGAAAGGGAGATAGGTCACAAGGTGCTGACAGGACAACAAAAAGGTGTTTTGTATGTTATTTCAAGTCTAAATGAGTAACATTTCTTTCATAGGTTCAAATCTAGTACTACTAAGTTCTAGTGTCAATGGTTAGTTTATCCTCAAACATCTACGCTTGAGTTGCTACAACAAAAGGGGTTGATTGAGGTTCAAGGATCTAATAAATCATAATCTATTTGTAATAGTTGTCAATTAGATAAACTTAGCAAATTTCTTTTGCTTCTTTTGACAATCCTAGTTATGTTATTCCATTGTGGTGTTCCTTTATACGTATGGGTAGAAGCATTCGTAACAACTATTTTTATTATTAATTGCTTAACATCAACTGTTCTTGACTTAAATATACCTTCTTTTAAATTGAAGGGGGTCCATCCGAATTACTATTTTCTAAGAGTATTTGGTTCTAAATGTTTTTCATACAAATGCGATATTCGAAAAATAAATTCATCCTAAAGACTGTTATATGTGTTTTCATTGGCTATTGTGATTGACATAAAGGCTAGAAATGCTTTCATATAACTACATAAAAAATTATTATTTCACGTCATGTAATGTTTGATGAGACTATGTTCCCTTTTAAGAATTAGCAAATCCATACTTCCATTTTTTTTAAATAAATGTTGTTTGAGTGTTTGATTTCTGGACTGTTCTTCCTCTTTCTCACAATACTTCATCTTTACAGGAAATAGATGCTTATGATCCACCTCTTTCATCACCTATGCTCCAACATGTATATTTCTTTTTGGATAATTCTATGGATGTCGTATCTCTTTTTATGGACTCTCTTTCTATTTCAATGTAAGAACACTTGAATATAATGGTTGATAACATCCCCAATCAAATTGATTTCTCTATTGGATCCCACTTTCATCAAGATAGCTCTGTTAAAAATCAATCTCTTTAAAACCTTCATGTGATAAGTCTGAGCAGGTTAAACCATCCCACCTTCAACATCATCCCATGGTCTCCCGCTTTTAATCTAGCATACACAAAATACATCCATTAAGCCTGTTTTACATCATGATGGATAGAGATCATCCATGAAAAAGGAAATGGATGCCCTTCACTACAATAATACATGACAATTGGTTCTACGTGATCCAACCATACATGTCATTGGATCAAATGGGTTCTCAAACCAAAACTTAAATTGGATGGAACTCTATATCGCTTAAAAGTACATCTGGCTGCCAAGGGTTACCACCAAATAGATGGTATTGATTACAACAATACCTTTTCACCCATCATCAAACCCAAAACCATACATCTTGTACTCAATCTTACTTTAGTTTGACATTGGGAGATTCGATAGTTAGATCTCAAATATGGTTTCCTCTATGGTATACTTACAAAGGACATTTACATAGAAAAACCTTCGAGCATGATTGATCCAAAGTTTCCAAACCAATTATGTAAAGTTAACTTGCTTTTTATGGGTTGAGACAAACACCTTGTGCTTGGTTTGATCGATTTAGTACTTCCCTTTTAAACCATGGGTTTTTTTGTGGTCTAGTTAATCCATCCTTATTAGTTTTACATTGTTCATATGATACTCCAAGTCTTCTTTTATATGTTGACGACATGCTTCTTACAGGTTCAAATTCATAAAGTTTAGCTTCTTTTTTCCAGCTGCTACACATTGAGTTTACTATGAAAGATCTTGGACTTGTTCATCACTTGTTTAGTGTAGAAATAACACCCACTTCTAATACTTATCTCAATCTCATTAGGTTCTCACCATTCTTGAGAGAGCAAACATGGTAGATTACAAGCCTATGAGTACCGCCACTTAAAGCAAAAATGTAAGGGTTTAGCAATAATACTTTACTTACTGATCTTACTTCATATTGTGGTATAATTGGCACTCTCCAGTATTTCACTCTTTCTCAGCCTGATTTTGCATATAGTATCAATTTTGTCTCAATTTATGCACGCTCTAATCAATCACATTTTAAAATGGTTAGACACATTTTTGTGTTATGTCAAAGGCACAATCAATTGGTCTTGATGTTACCTCAAATGCTACATTTAATCCTTATGCCTTTTCAGATTCAGATTGGACAGGTTGTTCTCTCACTTGTCACTCAACTACTGGATATTGCACTTTCCTTGGTCACAATCCTATCTCTTAATGTGCAAAAAAATAATATACTATTTCACGATCACACACCGAAGTTGAGTATAGAGCCATGGCATAAATTGTAGCTGAAGTTACATGGTTAACTTACATTCTCAATGATCTTGGTGTTTAACAATCTCAACCACAAATCCTATATTTTGTTCATGCTCAAAATAAGCACATCGAGCTCAATTTTCACTTTCTATGTGAATGAGTTGCGCTTATCTTCTTGTCACTCGATATATCTCTTTAACATATCAAGTAGCTGACATCTTCACTAAGCCGATGTCTAAAGCTACTTTTGTTTTTCATCGTGCCAAACTTTTCCTCTAGTTTAACATAATTTGTGGTGTGATATTAACAAAAACCAGCCCTATTTATCTCCGTAATTAGAGCAAGAAGAAGATACTTTGAAGTGATAAGGATGCTTGTGATCCTCATAATCAGCATTATAGATATTATCGAGTGATTTAATCAACTTATGTTAGGAGATAATTCTTGCTTGATTAATAGGATTATGGCTTTTATGTTTATCTCTTTCCTTATTTAGCTATTACTATTGTCTTTATATGAATATAATGTACAAACTCTCCTTATTGCTCACGTTGAATAAAAGGATAAAATTTAGTTTTACACCAAATTTCTTTAAAATATGCAAATAAATTCTTTTTGCAATTACAAACATGATATAACCGTGTATCAATAGTTACTATGATAGCTCCATTTGTTCATCCAAAAGTTATATCCTTTTATGCTTGATGAAATTAAAAGAAATTAAAATTTTTACCTACACTGGGTGTATTATGAATGGGTTAATACATACACTAGGCATAAGCAAGAATTATTCCAAAAGAAATAGTATTGTATGTTTACTATATACTCTTAGATATATTCCTTAAGCTCTTAAACCAATTCACTACACAAATTATAAACTTAACGATTATTCATTTTTTTATTTGTCCAAATTCATTTCATGCTTTTATTCTTCTCTATGATAAATGTTCAATTGATTTTCCTTTCAAGTCTTATGCTTAATTGATGACAAGTGGGAGAAGTTGTAAGTCCCAAAAGATCACCTATAACAAGAAATAAGAGCCTGATGGATTTTCGACTAGGGAGTCTCCGACGGTCAAGTTAGAATTTTTATGAAAGAATGTGAATTTCTAAACCAAAATTGAAGAAATTGTACATACCTTGGCCTCTCCCTTTTATAGGCAAGATTTCCATTATTTTAGGAAGTAGTGGGGGAAGTCCTGGCTCTTTTGCACACTATATCCACTTCTCCGATTGTTGTGGAGGATATAGGGGATGTGGGATAATGGCTTCCCTATTGTGGTAGTTATACTTAGCACCTGTTCGAACTATCTTCGGACTTTATTTGTCCGAATGTTATGCAGACTCCATCTGTCCGAACATTATTCGAACTCGTGGTTTTGGATGGCTCCATTAAGTGGTCGGTCAAGGGCTTTTCGAGCTTAAGAGGAGATCTAGCTACTTTTATTTCGATGTTCAGACTAGTAGCTACTTATATTATCATAAGTCCCCCCTTGGTCAAGGACATTTATGTCAGCATGTTTAGATGTTTATCAATAGAGTTGTGGCGATCTCTGGGCCATATTTTTCCTGAGTGCTCGTGGTATGTACATTGAATAAACTAGGATGGGAGAGTTCGGCCAGAGTGTTATGTAAGCTCGGGTATATATGCGCAGATGAAATTTTGTGTGATGCGAACTGTGCTCCAATACCTACTGATCTATCCTTTTGTATTATTGGTGGTGGATGAACATTTAAGCTAGCATCAACTTGTACATATAAGCATTTAATACGGGTAATTATTACCGTACCTTTGGCATGCCCGAGAAGCTTGAAACCTCTTCGACTTTCGTGCTAATGTCATAATGACAACCTCTGATGGTTGGATCTCGTGACATGTGTACGGCTGCTAGACCTTTTTAATCTCTATATAAGCCTTATGTCTCTTATCTTCATTCCCTTCTATTTGCCTTACTTTTCTCTCATTTTCCTGTGTGTTTTACTTGTTTCCTTTCCAAAGGACTCATCTAAGGTGACGCATATTAGCGCAACGATCCTCCATTCTATCGCTAGTTGTTTCACTCTTGTTTCTTACAGGTTTGCTCTCAATCCCCCTCATTTACTCCTATTTTCTTTTTTCATTTTCGTTGTTGCTTTTGGAAATATAAGTTTGGTTGATGCTTCAAGTGAAAGAATCGGTGAAAGAGGGGAGGCACCCATCAATGATGCTTCGAGCTCGAGTGACAAGCTGATAGCTCCTAAAAAGGTTCCTCGTCGTCCGCCCAGGATGGGCAGTATCGGGTCTAAAGTGAGAAAGGAGGAGCTACCTATCCTACTTGCCAAAGTAACGTCTAAAAAGGACTATATGGTAAGCAAGTCGAACTCTTATCAGAGGGCAAACACTCCCTTTGCTAACAAAAAGAAGATCGCCATCTACGAAGCACAGCTAGAAGCTAATATTTTACTTCCTTTGACAAGGTTCAAGGTGGAGGTGCTGAACTATTTTGACATGTCCATTGGGTAGCTTTACCCCATTGTATGGTGTACCCTATCTGCTATTTAAATCTGAGTAGTGGAGCATTATATTGATCTGACATTGAAGTTATTTTGGGCTACCCATGGGGTTGGTCTTCATGATGGTACAAAGGATCAAAATTATATACAGGCTCTGGTGGGCTATGGTGTGTTCATTAGGAATCTCGAGTCTCTGAAGAAGTGGAAGGATCGGTATTTCCTGGTAGAGAGGGTTCGAGCTGATTTCCCTGTCCGGACTACCTAGGGTCGGTTCACAAATCATAACGATAATGGCTTGTGGTTGTCGAGGAGAAGGAGGGGATTCTGATATGATGGTAAGAGTTAGCTCGAGATAAGTGGAACCTCAAGAATCTATTGGACCCCTGTGACTTCGAGCCTATTCCTCAGGAGAGCAAAGGTAGCTCTATTACTCTTCATATTGAGTGTTTTTTATCCTCTCTTTTTAATTCTTCTATTTTTTGCAGCCATGAAGAAAGGGAACCGAGTTACTGAGATAATGAGGACCAAAACTTCTAAAGCGATCTCAGCTCCTTTTATTGAAGAGGGGTGGACTCCACTCATTGTTAATATTGTATGTACTCCAATTGCCGAGGTCAATCTTAGCTCTCCCACTGAGCCCGAAGGGTTTGGTGAGAAAGAGGCAAAAGATCTTCGCATATTTCTCGCCAAAATTGATAAGTTTAGGAGAAGCAGGTGGGTAAATATTCTTCTAATGATGAGGATTTTAGCACTTTCGCACACATGGCATCATGTGTGCCAACGGAGGTGGCTCCCCTTGTCGCACTGAACTGTGAAAACTTGGCTTCATGCCTAAAGAAGCATCACACCGAGGTAAGTGCCTCGATTTATTACTTTGTACCAATTTTTTCCAACGGTTGTCTAATTTTTCCAAGTTTAGCAACGATCTCAATTGATCAGCGCTATGATTGCTAAGATGAACAACCTCATCATAAAGTGGTGGCGTGCATATTCAAACCATGGTGCCTTTCAGCCCAGGATGGATGAAATCGATCAAAAGGCCACGTAAGCAGTAAAGCTAGCTGAGGACACGGTAGGCAAAGTGGTCAAGGTGAAGGTCTATTTGGCTCACAAAAAAGAGACTAACTCTACCCTTAAGGCCGAAATTGAGTAGTTTAAGCTCAAGGAGGTAGAGCAGAAGAAGAAGGATGTTGAGTGAGAAAAGAAGGAGGCCGAAGTGTTGGCCAAAAAATGTATAGCCTTTGCTACTAAAATTTCTTCTGTTGTAAAGGGGAAATACCTCAAGCTAAATTTGTCCTTTGTGGATGATATGTATTCGGATGAGGACTAGGTGTTTCTGTACTTTAACTATTTAATAAAAATGGATGATTTCTATACTCAGTGTTTGGTTATTTATTTTTTTACCGAGTTGTTTATTAAAATACTTAATCACTCTAGCTGTTCACTAAGTTTGGCTAAATCCTCTAATTTGGAGTTGCCAAATTTCTTAAGGCATTGGTACTGAACACTATTAGATGATGAAAATACTCGATAAGAGATAACACAATAAATGAGTTCATCAGAATGAGTACCTTTATTTGAGGTTTCCTTGATTCGACAACGAGCATCTAATGAGCTTATCTATTTAACCAGGACTTGCCCCTTAGTGATGTTGGAAAAATAACCGAGGTTGTTGGAAGATTAACTACATACTTGGCTACTGAGGCATCCTGGCTTGATTTTTTTAACTAATTTGACCCGTTAAGAATACAAGCTTTATGGCATCATGAGCCGAACTTGTGTATGCCATTAGGCTGTTATGGTGATTTTGCCTAGCTTCTTAGTAGGCATGATTTGTTCGCCTAGAATATAAGTTATGTGGCAGTATTCGCTAAACTTATGATACTACTGGGCCATTTTGGTGAAAATGTTGAGCCTATGTGCAAAAAAGTATTGCAAACTGAAGGAGGATGAATAAGTTCTATTGAATCTATCATTCATTACATGTATGTCCTGTAGGCAGAAATCTCCTAAGGACTTATATTGAAATCAGGTTGTCCTGGTAATAACTTATGATTCAAATTGCATAAAATAATAAAGAGAAATGACAATAATACCGAGTAGAATTTAATGATAAAAAAATAAGAAAAAGTACAAACGTGGCATAAGTTCTGAGCTATTGATAATATAGCCTGAGGTTAGACACATTCCGTAAATAATGTAAGCTCCTTCCCAGTGGGGATTCAGCTTGCCTACTCCTGCTACTATTTGGGCGGAGACCACCTTCTTCAACACTAGTTGTCCGACTCGAAATGACTTCGGCTTGGCCTTACGATCATGGTAAGCCACCATGCATTGCTTGTATGCTGTAGATTGAATCTGGGTGAGCTCCCCATTTTCTTCAAGCCGATCTAGGTTGTACAGAAGATCAATGTCTTGCTCCTTACCTTATAGTGTTGCTCGAGTGCCCAAAACTCCTACTTCGTATGGAATGATAGCTTCCATGCCATACATCAGCGTGAATGGGGTTAGCCCTATTTCTACTCATGGGGATGTCCAGTACGGCCATAGCACGTTGTTGAGCTCATCCACCCAAAGTCCTTTGGCACCTTCTAGCCGCTTCTTGAGTCTGGATAAGATGGTTCAATTGGTAACCTTGGTCATTCCATTGGATTGTGGATGGCAGATAGAAGTAAAACCCAATTGAATGTTCAGCTTCGACCAAATTTCTTGAAGGCCTGACAGTTAAACTGTTTGCCATTGTCAGAGATAATAGAGTGTGGGATATCAAACCTTGTGATGATGTTCTTCTTGAAGAACTTGATGATGTTCGCTGATGTGATTGTGGTGAGAGGTTTTACTTCTACCCACTTGGTAAAATGATCTACTGCTACCACATAAAACCTCTATTATCCCATTGCTCGAGATAAAAGGCCCAGTATGTCAATCCCCCACTGGGCGAAAGGCTACGGGCTGTGGATTGGCTTTTGACTTGCCGAGCTTCTGTGCATAATGTTGACAAAATTTTGGCATTTATCACACTTCTGAACTAGTGCCTCGGCATTAGCTTCCATGGTAGGCTAATAATACCCTCCTAAAAGTGCCTTTTGAGCTATGGTTTGTGCTCTTTCATAGGCCCAATAAATTCCTTTATGTATTTCCCTAAGGACATAATCTCCTTCCTCCATGCTGATACATAAAGTCCAGGAATTTGAGAAAGATTGCATGTATAGCTTATCGTCCACCATGGTATATAGGCTCGATTTTCAAACTATCTTTTGAGCTTGCACTGGATCTCCTGGCAAGGTTCCTGAAGCCAGGTACTAGTAAATGGGGAGGCTCTACCCCTTCATCTGCTTTTATATTTAGACCTAAAAAGTTTCATAAGTTGGTTGAAAGATTATTGTGAAAATAATGTCTGCATTCTCTACTCGAGGTAGTTGGGTGACTGACCAAGTACCTCTGATTCCTTCTAATTTGGCTAGAAGCAAAAAAGTTAATTCTTTGTACCGGATCATGGAACCATCCTTCACTTCAAAACTTCCTTTCAGCTAACTAACAACTAGCAGGGAGTCTAAAAATATCTCTAGGATATCAGGCTTTACCTTTATCACTAACTGCAGTCCATAACATAGAGCTTTATATTCTGCAATATTGTTGGAAGCTGGGAAAATCAAGAATGTCATTGCTCAAATGCACACCTTTCCTGGGCTCATCGGTAAGACTCCAGCTCCAGCACCTTTCTAGCTCGCTGGTCCATCAACATACAACTTCTATATTATTTTTGTCGGCTCGAGAATTGGTTCTTATAGCTTTGCCATAAAGTCTACTAGAACTTGTGCTTTCATGGTCGGGTGAGGCTCGAACCAAACATTAAACTCTCCTAAGCAAGCTGCCTATTCTGTCAACTTTTGCGAGCATTCTGGCCTTTATAACAATTTCCTTAAATTAGAATTGGTTCGTATTATGATGGTGTGTGCCTGGAAGTACGGGCATAGCTTCACGTAGTGGTGATGAGTGCGAAAGCTAGTTGTTCCAGAATTGGGTAGTTGAGTTTGGCACCTCGAAGCACTTGTGTAATAGATTGGAAACTGTTGGCCTTCTTCCTTCCAAACTAGGACCACACCAACCACTCCCGTCGAGATAGATAGGTAAGTATACAAAACCTCACCAACCTATGGTCTGCTGAGTAGTGGTAGGGTTTGAAAAAAGTGTTTTAAGGCTTCAATGGCTTGTTGACATTCCTCCATCCACTGGAACTTCTTCAGCTTTTTGATCGCCTGGTAGAATGGTAAACACCGTCTGGTCAAATAAGAGATGAAACTTCCCAAAGGCATGATTCTGCCATTAAATCTCTGCACTTCCCAGACTATCTTAGCTGGTTTCATAGACATGATTGCCTTGATTTTTCTAGATTAGCTTCTATCCCTCTTTCGATATCATAAAACCAAGGAATTTTTTGGATTGTACCCTAAAGTCACACTTTTCTGGGTTCAACTTAAGGCCTGCTTCTCTGAGGCTTTGGAAGGTCTCCTTAAGGTTCGTGGGAATATCAACCAATGTCTTCCTCTTAATGATCATGTCATCCACATAGATCTCCATGTTCCTCCCGAGATGATTGGCGAACAGTTGGTTTATCAACCTTTAATATGTAGGCCCTGCATTCTTTAATCCAAAGGGCATAACATGATAACCATTAAGTGCTTCTGTGTGTGATAAACATCATTTTTTCTTCATTTGCTAAGTCCATCAGGATCTGATGGTAGCCTACCGAAGCATCCAGAAAGGTATACTCTTCAAACCCCACCGTAGAGTCCACCAATATATCTATGTTCGATAGCAGGTAGTTGTCCTTTGGGCATGCCTTATTCAAATCGGTAAAGTCGACACACATCCACCATTTGCCACTGCTCTTCTTAACAAGTACTACATTGGCTAACCAGTCTGGGTAGAAAATTTCCTTGATGAACTAGCTCTCTAGCAAAATTGTTGTCTCTTTCTTGATAACCAATTGTCTCTCTGGGATATGATTTCCCTTTTTTTACTTGACTGGCTTGCATTTTGATCAAACATTAAGTGAATGAGTTATAATTCCTTTACGTACACCCTTAATGTCTGAGGTATACCAAGCAAAAACATCAATAAACTCTTTGAGTGTTGAGAGGAGAGTTTCCTTCTCCGCACCTTGGTTGCCAGCTAATATCTGGACACTTTTTCCTAGCTTAAGTTCAACCTCCTATAACATCTCCCCTGGCTCTAACCACCATTCTCCCTGGTCAGGTATATCCATCATGTCAAGGGGTAAAGCTTGATTGGCATCCTTGAGAATAGTCAGGTACGTCTCTTGAGCTAATTTCTAATTTCCCTTCAGCACTGCCACCCCCTCTTTTTTTGGAATTTTAAGTATCAGGTTCCTAATGGAGATGTAGGCATCGACCTCGGCCAGCAAGGGTCGTTCAATGATCATATTGTATGACAAAGGGATATTGACCACCATGGAATCAACTCGGCAAGTACAAACAATTGCATCATCCTCGAGCTAGATAGATAAACTTGCTAGTTTCAAAACCTTAACAGACCTTCCGAAGAGGCTGATTAGAGGGATGATAACCTCTTCCAACCAATTTTCGAACATCCCCAAGGCTTTATATACCTATGCCGTTATCAAGTTTATCGCACTACCTATGTAGACCAATATTTGCTGGACCAGGAAATCTTGAACAATTGCTTTGACTACTAAGGCATCTGTGTAGGGGTACTGGACATGTGACCCATCTACTGCTGAAAAATAGATCATGCGTGAGGTTGTGCTCGCCTCTTGCTTGACAACTATTACCTCCTTTGCTTTTATTTTCCTAGAGTCCTTGCATTGCTCTTCTTCTGCAATCACATGTATGACACCAACTAAGGACTTTTTGCTAGCATTAGATCGACCTCTGCTTAGCTGATGAGTGGGTGATCTGTGCCTTTTTCCCCTTTCATCTGATCTCATAAACTTTGCTAGGGTACCCTTCGGCACTCGATGTTCGATCTCTCATTGGAGCTAGATATAATCTTCACTCTCACACCCTTTTATGCCTATGGAAAGCACAGTAAAGAATCTAGTCCTTATTGGATCCTTCTTCATTGGCCTTAACCAACTGACTTACCCATTTTGCGTCATCCATGCTAGTATATATTCATGTGGGGCTGCGAAGGGTGTAAACCTATCTTCCCTCTTATTATATGAATAGGGGGGGAAATGACCCTATAGGCCTTATTGGATGAGTGGTTGCCTTTGTATCTCTTAGAATATGCTCGACTTGAACTGCCCCTGTCTCGGGTTATTCTTCCTCCTTTGCTTCCTTCCCTCTCAAGTGCCTTAAACTTGTACGAGTTATGGTGTAGGTGCCGAGCTTCATCCATTCGAATATACTTATAGGCTCGAGACATCAATTCAATAAAGTCATTTGGGGCTTTCTTATTTAGAGAGTTGCTGAAGTCTTGGCACCTGATGTTTCTAATTAGAGCATTAATGGCGACCTCCAGGTTGAGATTCTTTATATCGATTACAATATCATTGAACCTCTCTATATAAGCCTGTAGTGGCTCGCCCTTCTCCTACTGCACCAGATTTAAATATGCGGATATCTTGTTTGGGCAAATGGCAGCCATAAATTTTTCAATGAACATGTCGCTAAACTGTTTGAAATTTTCAATGCAATGCGTGGAAAGTTTATGAAACCATATCTAGATGGAGTATGTCAATGTCTGTGGAAATGTTTTGCATAGTATGATGTCATTTATGGTGAGCATTAGCATGGTGTGTTGAAACTAATTGATATGAGCTCAGAGGTTGCATTACCACTGTAGATTTTTAGGTTATGAAGTTGTATTTTGGGGAATAGGGTGGCCAAGAGTTCTCAGGAAAGAGAAGATTGAAATCTACCTTGATACTACAGTGTATTTCTATTTTGTTGCCTTTGGATTAGGTCTTCCAAGAGTCAATTAAAAATGCTCGACAATTAGGATAATGGTGGATCAGGGGTTTTAAGGATTGGCTAGTGAAATGGGGTTTTGGGCTGGAGGTTGTGAAGCCTGAGGTAAGTGATAGTTTTGTGAAGGTGGGGGATAAGGTTGTGCTTAAGCAATGATGGCTGATAGTGCGGCAATAAGAGATTGAACGGTTTATGGGGTGATGTTGGGTGTGATGTTTAGGATAGCAATAGCGGGGAGGTAGAGTTGGGGTCATAAGGCTGAGGAAGGAACTGTTGTGTTCCAGGCAGGGCAGGGTTGTTTGCTTGGTTTTCTAATTGGTAAGAGTCTGGATTGAGGTCTGGGAAAAGGTCCATGTTCCACACTCATCGCTCCAAATGATGACAAGTGGGAGAAGTTATAAGTCCTAAAAGATCACCTGCAACAAGAAATAAGCGACCGGTGGATTTTTGACTAGGGAGTCTCCGACGATCAAGTTAGAATTTTTGTGAAAGAGTGTGAGTTTGTGAAATAAAATTGAAGAAATTTTACATACCTTGGCCTCTCCCTTTTATAGGTAGGATTTCCATTATTTCAGGAAGTAATGGGGGAAGTTCCGGCTCTTTCACCCATTATACCCATTTCTCCGACTATTGTGGAGGACGTAGGGGATGTGGGATAATGGCTTCCTTATTGTGGTGGTTATACTTAACACTTGTCCGAACTATCTTCGGATTATATTTTTCCGAACGTTATCCAGACTCCACCTATTCGAACATTATCCGAACTCATGGTTTTGGATGGCTCCCTTAAGTGGTTAATTGGTCAAGGGTTTTTCGAGCTTAAGAGGAGATCTAGCTACTTTTATTTCGATGTCCGGACTAGTAGCTAGGTACATTATCATTAACCATGGCCAGTTTGATAATATTATAAGACTAGCTGCATTACATAAGTCTCTTAAAATATTTATCATTTCAATATATATCATATAACATAATATATATTGTTATTATGTAAATAATATATATTTGAATATTTTCTCTGTTTCTTAATTAATTTAGTGAATCGTAAAGATAATATCTAATATAATTATTTTTATGTTCATTTACCTCATGGATTATTATTGATTATATTATGATATAGGTTTAATACACGAACAAAGAATATTTAAAAAATATTTCAGCAATAAAACTAATTGATAATTATGAATTAACTGATATTTTTAGTGTGATTTTAGGTAGTTAATTAAGTTAGTTTAGTGTTAATTTAGTTGAATTATAGTTTAATTGGTTGAATTTGTGTTTTAAGGTTTAATTTGAAATTTTGGTGTTTTTCAGGGTTAAATTTGAGAAAAAATAACTAAATTGAAAGAAAAGAAAAGTTTTGGGCCAATTTTCTAATTTTGGAAAAAGTAGCAGACAAGTTATGACAATTAATCCAGAGACCCTTCACTCAGCTGAGAAAGGAATTCAAGCGGTCGAGTATGAAGAACTTGTGAATCAAGACCAAACGATGGAAAATTGCTTAAGTATAGAAGATTGGTGCTTGGGGGTGCACAATCCTTCATTAAATTGTGCTTAGCCATGCAGTACCATGCCTAAATTTTTGCTTGGCCATGCATCAATCTTCTTTATTCCATGCATGGCAGTGCAGAGTTTTTCTTCTTCAGTTGCTTGGCCATGCACAAGATATAGTTTTTGATGTAACTTCCTATTAAGCTTGAATTCTGTTCCAATTCTAATTTGGAAGCAACAAAAGGTAAAAGTTATTCTTTAGGCAATATTTTCAGTTAATAGATAGAAGTTAAATGGTTCAGAAACACCAGAAAGGGAAATCAATTAGAAAAGATAAAGAAGCTATAATTACGATTTTTCTTAGTTTTTTCATCTAGTTTTCTTTAGTTAGGTTTGTACAGTAGTTTTTCTCTGTTTTCTTCGTTTGCTATTATTTTTATTTTAGTTGTTTATTTTATTTTAGTTGTTCTTTTATTTTTATCATGTTTAGTAAGTTGTTTTCTTTACTTTTGCTTATGGATACATAAACCCTTATTTTTATTGTGTTGACTTAAGCTGAGCTTTATAATCAAACACAAGTTGGTTATTTCTTAGTTTTAAGCGTATTCTTATTATTAATTATGTTGAGATTAATTGTTGGTTTATTGATTCAATAACTAAAAATTGGTTGAGATGTAGTTAAAGATTTGCATGTTCTTGGATTAACTCTTTAGTGTTAATGCATGATTATTTTCTAATTTTGAGATAATTGTGTATTGAAATTATTGATTAATACTAAGAGAGGAGGAACTAAGAATAATTAAAGTTGAATTTACTTGAAAAAGAGTTTAATGAATGTTTTAGGAAGTTAAAACTAGATTTTTATGCTAAGTAATAGATTTTTCTATGAGTTTAATACTAGGAATGATATTCTTGCATAAAGATATATGGCTTTATTACTAGTTTTTTTCATAATCACTGGTATTTCTATTGAAATTAAGTCATTACAATGGTAGCTAAGGTGGATAATTCCTTTAGCAAGAGTATTTCAATTATTGTTTTTTTTTTAATTCATGTTGGTTTAATTTTAGTTTGTGTTTTATTTAATTGTTTATTTAGTTTAATTTTTGCCTTCAAAAATATTTGGAAACAATCTCAGATTAACTTAATTCACACATAGATATTATCCTT